>CM031236.1:7898168-8292820 GCA_018340775.1 Taxus wallichiana var. yunnanensis
GCCATGTTCGATCAAGATAGTGACAGAGTACCAGAGCACGAGTGGCGAAGTCTGGCTAAAACCCTAAGAAGGAGCTTCGCCTCACTAAAAACCCTCATCCGAGCAGATTTCAACGAAGAAGCTGCCGATTTCACAGTGTGTTTACGGCTCGGGTCATGGGTTTGCCTTCCACCAGCCGAAGTTCCATTTCTCGATGTGCCCGCCTCATCGGTATGGTGTGCGAGGGTACACAAAATATCAACTGGCCGAGATCATCGCATGAATCGACAGAGCAATTCATCCAACGTACGCAAAAACAAAGAAGTTTTTCATGACTTCATATCTGATGTATACTCTAGCAGCGTCAAGGCAATGGTTTGGATTCTCATATATAGACGCCCACAAGAGACAACCCAGTGTATGCCTATTGCCCGCAGTTTACCTTGGAGACCAGTAACCGCAATTTCGAAGGGTTAATGACGCTTTCACTATGTCACGTGGTCCAATTGCTCGAAGGTGACACCGCCAGGGAGATTTTCGAGATGAAGCCATAACTTGATATCACGGTATGGGGCCTACTTCATCCAATTCGGAAGTTCTCATACATCAAAGCTTGCTTTGGTTATGAGAGTACTCCTCTGCGGCTTCCCATGTTCTGCCCAGTATGACAAGATGGCCTTGATCGAAATATACGGGCAACCTGGACAAGTTGTACGAACTTCAGAGAGACAAGAAGATTTACTCGGTTTGCACTTTCCCATCTCTCTGGAAATTACACATGTAAAACAGCCATAGATGCCCGTGTAATATAGAAAGAACTTTGGTCCCTATCACCGTTCATTTCTTCAAGCCAGAACTGCTTTGACTTGAAGAAGTTTATTGAATGAGAATATCAAGATAGCCTATCACCATGTTGCGGAAGGCGAAGACTCACCTGGTGTGATGCGAGAGAACTTTGAGGCCGGAAGAAGGCATTATGGCGGGTTCTCCTTACATTGATTCAAGAACTTGGTCATGCCAAGTTCCCCGAAGGTCTCGAAGATGATAATTCTGAGCTATACTCATATGAGTATGAAAATGTGATCAAACACACCCCTTTGGAGGACTGGATTGGAGCAGAAGAGAAGGATGATTTGGCTGAAATCCTTGCTCCAGTCTTAGTCAGGACTAAGGTTTGGTTCAATAAGAAGGTCCGAGAATTCAGGAGACACTCGGGAGAATCCTCCTCCAAGGATGAATCAACACCAATAAGAGAAACACCGGTTCCAAGGTCCGAAACACCAAAGAAAACTCCTCCTGCCTCAGCAGCTCAGGGACCTGTGGAATCTACTCCTTCTCCATCCACTCAGGTATATAAGAAGAAGCTCAAGGAAGTAAAGAAGGAACCGGTGGAAGGAGATCTTGGGAAAGCAGAAGCGAGAATTGCCTATCGGACGAGAGAACATCATCATTCTCGGTGAAAGTGAGGAAAGTGAGAGGCCGACTCCTACAAATGTTCTGAGGACCCAAATGAGATAAAGACAAGGAGGTCCGAGCACTGAGCTTCCAGGTGCTATTGATTCTTCTACTGCCATCGTCTCCAGTGCTCCTTCCACATCCCAGCTTGAGTCAACAGCTGCACAGACCCTGAGTGTCATGAGCTCCCTATCTCTCGGTCCCCTTGCTTCAACCGCAGATTCTTCTTCCTCTTTTGCATGGGTGCAACCCTTGGTTGACAAAAGGAAGAGAAACCATCCTCCCAAAACTTGGGACCAAATTTTGATGTCTTTGTGCAGCCATGTTGGGCACCACGCCTTCCCGTGCCAAGAAAGCAAGAACCACCTCCAGAATAGTATCTGATACTCGAGGTCAGCAATTCCTGGAGATTGCCAAGCCTGCAATGGACAAATCAGAACAGGACTTGCAAGTATCTGACTTGGAGCTACTGAGAATCCCAATGGGAGAATCTACCCCTGAAGGCGAGATCCATAACCTCCAGGAAACAGTCACAAGAGTTATTGGGAGAGTGGAAAAAGGACAGCAAACTATCGAACAGCTGGAAGAGCAAGCCCGAGTTCTTACAGGTTTCATCAAGTCTCTTCTATCTAAAGACAAAGTTTTGGATCCCACTCCCTTGACTGCTCTACCTCCTCCTGTAATACTAAGCCAAGATGAAGTGCAAAGTATAAAAGATATGCACAAGTATTCTGTTTATGGCAGAGCTTTTGAAGCCATGGTGGATGACATGCTTGTCGCGGGGTTGAACTTCATCGATGAAGCTTTCAAGCTCTATGAAAAGGTGAGTAATATGCAACTAGAAGCTCTCCTCCACTATCAATACCATGGATAAAGAACTCAAAATCTGGAGCAGTTGCATAGTAGACCTCCGCCTCATGGGACAAACAGATGAGAACATCTTAATGGCGAACAAGATTTTTGATGATGCCAAAGACAATTTATCAAAGTCTTGGGTCTACAGCGTGGAGTGGAAGATCAGAGTATTAGAAGAAGCTGTGGTAGAGATGAAGAACAGTTGGCAGAAGGGAGAAGCTTTCAAAGCACTGACAGTCGCTGCCTTCAAGGATATACATTGTCATCTTCAGGATGAAAACTCTGGTGCTTTCCTGTCCCTGCAAGAAATCAAAGCTCAGTTCAGAGCTTTTGTCAAAAATGATCTGTTCAAGGAAAGCACCATCTCCAAAGAAAAGATGAAGGACATTTGCTCTCTTCAATATGCCATTAAAGAAGCAAATAAAGATTATCATACTCACGTCGAGTTTGATAAAGAGATGGAGAAGTGTCTAGGATTTTGGACTCAGTCTGCAGCCAACACGTCGGTTCCACGTGGCAGAGACATAGCCGAGGCTTTGAAGAAGTTCGGGCGCGAGTCAAGACAAAGTGGGTCCCTCCTGTGGTGCCGCCACTGTCTCCTCCTTCTCTCTTTCTTTTCTCTTCTTACCTTTCTTTTCGTATTCCTTGTAATTAGTTAGGATATCGCAATTGGCGGTACTTAACTATTCTTGGTTAAAAGAAACGGTTCTGAAGAGTAACCGACTTGTAAGCTATATTATGGCCTTTCCACGCCATTTTGAAAGAGGAAGAACTTGGAATTTTCTTTGAAAGTGTAAATAGATATTAAAGAAATCAATACAAAAGGGCTTTTCATTCTTTGTCTATCTCGATTCTTGTCATATCATGTTTTCCTTTAATATCGTGAAGATCATTTTTGTTCTTAACTCGTTTTGTCTCTCTCGATTGCATCTTGCCTGGCTTGCAAGTACAGCGATCTTATACAACCTGGGAAATATTTTAAGTTGTTTCAGTCCTAGGTGACTAGGCAATCCTTTGTACATTTTTGTATAGTTCCTATTTTTGGTCTTTATTTTGTGGTTCCTTGTTGTTTGTGTTTTTGTGTCTTCTATATTTCCCCTTTTCTGAATTTATTTCCCAATGATTTTGGCATGGTATTTTACATATATTTTAGGGTTATTTTTCATGGCTTGTTCTCTTTTGTCCAAGTCATTTCATCCCCAAAAAGAGCCAATTATTTTCATCCTCCCAGAGGTGTCTGTGTATTTCTACCTTATCCTTGAAAATTTTGGTATGATGCCTTATCCATTGTCCTTGTGATGGTCTAAATGAGGAAGTGATTTTTTGAAGTTAGTCATTCCCTAAGGTTTTAGTCTTTGGGATCCTTTTCTATGTTTTGTGAGCATTTTGGGTTTTGGTGTTCCTTATATCCCATTTTCCATCGGGCTCTTTGTTCACCGATTCCCCACCTTCTCCTTTCATCCTCAAAGTTACCGCAACCTTAAAATTCACTAAGTCATTCTTTCACTATGGGTATTTCAGATTTTGAAGAACTCACGTACCACTGTCCCAAGGGTCAATTGTGTAAAGTTTTTCTCGACGTACTATTTGAGTGAATTTTGGACATTTTAGCTTTATATGTCCCACATGTCCCTAGTATTGCATGACCTCCCTATCCCCATGAGCCCATTTTTTCTACACCTCATTCACTGTAGGTATTTCATATTTTTGTGTCCTAACTGTCGCAGCGTCATATGGGCCAGTTGTGCACAAATCTTCCATCATATCCATTCCACAGTCTCGAGTCGATGCTTTGTGACTAAGCTCATCTTTTCTCCACAATGCATTATTTTTCACATTTATTTCCCCACACCGACCTACTCAAAATAGAATGTGCTTATAAATACCTAGGGTAATTGGATGTTTTACCATACTTCCCACAATTACCTGCCATTTTCCGTTCCATTCAATTTCTCCGTCATTTGTAGTTATGGAAAAGTTGTTTGTAGTCTTTTTCAAATTCTCATGTGTAACACATTCCAACAGAGGTCATGAATTGTCGAGAGAAAATTTTAGAGGGTCGAGAATTACATTGCAAGATCTTTCTACCCTCATCACACAAGCTTGTTCATCACTGTATTTTCTCTAACAAGTTATTCAAAATTCACCATGAAGGTTCATTATAAAGGGCACAAACATCTCTCTTCACTGAAACAAACCTACCTTAAATAGGAGACAATGATGCTCAAAATTTTTACATTAATGATACAAGAACCCTACTCCTATTGCTCAATTGATTAAGGAAATTGGAATTTCTCACGCGAGGGGTTTTCCTATTTTTATTCAATGTGCTGACACTGTGTTTTCCTTTGGATCTTATTTCAATCTAGACATGAAGGAGATCATTGATCCTCATGGGTAGGTGATTGCTTGATTAGATGCTAATTGTATCAGTACTTCCTTAGAATCCCAATGACGGAAGATGCAAATACTCTCACTAAATCTCAGGCCTAATTTTGTTTGACTGGACAATGAACAATACAAGAGCAGGGTGGCTAAGTCATGGTTTAAAACCCAAAGAAAGGATCCTTAAGACTACCAAAAACCATGTATAGAATTGACTTTAAGGAAGAGCTATAAGATGTCATCACCCTTTTTCCTAGAATAATGGGAATGCCTTCAACTAATGAGTTCCACTATTGGATGTGCCCTTACATAAAACTCATATGTGAAGGAAAACAAAGCCTAAATTAGGGAGAGATAATCTATGATAGTCTTACTAAACCACTTTCCAATGTTCAAAGGAATAAAAATTTCTATATGACTTCCTATTTGATGTACACTATTGTAGCATACAGAGAGTGGTTGGGGTTTTCTCGATTGAAGAAAAAAATAATGCTCTTATTTATGAATATTGCCCACAATTGACTTTCAAGATTAGTAATCACCATTTCAGTATGGTGAATGATGCCTTCACCATGTATATTGTCAGGTTGCTAGAAGAAAACACATCTCAAAGATTCTCGGAGGAGGCTAAGTAGTTGATTGGTGTCTATGGGAGATATTACATTCAATTTAGGAAATTTTCTTACATACAGTTGGCTGGATTTGAGGGGACACCAATGAAACTCCCAATTTACTGTAGTGATAAGATGGATCTAGTAGAAATCTGCAGACAATTAGATAAAATTCATAGAACTTGCAGGGAAAAAAATATTACAAGCATCCAATTTCCAATCACATTGGGAAACTACACTTACAGGACTACTTTGGATGCACAAAATATTGACAGGACAATTTCCCCCCTCACACTTCATTATTTCAAGCCAAGGACTTACTTTTACATCAAGGGATTTATTGTTAATAATTTTAGAATGGGTTTTTATCATCTTGTTGACAATGAAGATTATTGGGCTGACTGTTATGATGATTATGAAACTAGAAGAAGGTATTATGGCATATTGTCTCTCAAACAAATCAAGTATTTTGAGGTGTACAAGGTACAATATCTATAAGATAATGATTAGGAGATACAGTCCCTTGAATATGAAAGGTAAATTAGACATACTCCCATTGAAACCATTGATTGGTTTATAAAGGAAAGGGATGATTTGAAAGAGCTCATAAACCTTGTCTTGGTGAGGACCAAACTTTGGTTGGATGGGAAAATGAAAATTTTCAGAGTAGGTATGTCTAGGTATTCCTCCCAAGAAGCCTCTACCCCTCAGTAGGAAATCCCCATGGAAACCATAGAGGCACATGTGTAATGTTTCCCCTCTCCAATCAACCTTCAACATTTCTATACATTAAGAAAGGAAAGCTAAGAAGGATGAAAATATGGAGAAGTCAATTCAAGAAAGTGAGTAGTTGTCTTCCTTAAAACAATTGGAAGTGGTGCCTGAAGTTGAACTAGTTATAATCCTCTGTAATGATGATAGTGATGAGAAAGGAACAAGAGAATGTGAGGAAATTAATCTTGAGGGAGGTAGTAGGGAGAAAGAAAAGGAAGAAGATGATCAAAAAAATGGATCATACTTAATAGGCATAAGAAATCACTATCCTAGATCCCTCTACAAAAGAAATTCCTAACATGGAATCACCTACCTCAAAAGGTGAAACATCTATATTAGAAGTATCTATTGTACATAATTTTACTGCAATGGGCACACTTTCACTTGGTCCCCTCATTCCATCTAGTTCTAGTTCCTCTTTTTCTTGGGTACAACCATTTCTAGAAAGAAAGAAAATAAATGCCACATCTCATATTATTGCTCCTAAGTTTGATGTTGTGGCAAACCTTCTAGGTACTAATCCTCCCCCATCCACAAAGAAAGCTAAAACCAAATCCGAGTTAGTATAAGACTCTCAAGGTCAGAAATTTATGGAGATTGCTAATCCCAATATTGACAAGGATGAAAGAGACCTATCGGTAAGTGATTTAGAATTGACAAGAATCCCATTGGAGAATCTACACCTGAAAGTGAAGTACAAAATTTGAAGGATACAATGTCAAAGGTAATTGAAAGAGTTGAGAAAGGAAAGAAAACATATGATTAGTTGGAGGAAAAAAACCAAATTATTTCAAATTTCATCTGGTCCTTATTAGCAGAAGACAAGTTACTTGACCTAACTCCACTAGCCTCAATTCCACCACCTACTATTTTAACTAATGATGAGGTTCAAGCTATCAAATATATCCATAAGCATGCCTCTTATGGGAAGGAAATGGAGGCCTTGGTTGATGATATGATAGTCATAGGATTAAAATTCATTGAGGAAGCATACAAGTCATATGATAAAGTCACTAAGACACAACTGAAGTTTACCACAACACTCAATGGTTTGATAGAGAATTAAAACTATGGAGTGAATGCATTCAAGATCTCCAACTGATGAGTGACACAGATGTGCAAGTCCTTTTGGCAAGTAAAGTATTTGATGATGTGAAGTTTAATTTGTCTAAGCAATGGGTCTTTAACATTGATTGGAAAATAAAGGTCCTTGAGGAAGCCATTGGTGAGCTTAGGAATATGTTATAGAAAGGAGAGGCTTTCAAATCTTGTGTCATATATGCTTTTCAAGATATTCACTATAAAATATTCAAAGAAAATTCAAGGGATAAATTCACAGTCCAAGAAATTAAGTCTCAGTTTAGGACATTTGTTAATGAATATTTGTTTAAACAAGTTACTATTTCTAAGGATAAGATGAGGGAAAGTTTTACACTTCAAACAACCATCACTGAGGCCAATAAGGAATTTCTAAAGAATGCATAATTTGGGAAAGAAACGGAAAAGTGTCTAGGAAGATGGATCCACGTGACTTCAAATACAACCATTCCACGAGGCATGGATATAGTTGAAGCATTGAATAATTCAGAAACCGAGTACTTAAGGAGAAGAGTGCCACATGAACTCCTTTGAGTGTCCCAACTCCTAGTTCTTAGTCTCTTCTATTGATTAATGTATCTAGTTAAGATGGTTGTCCCCTTTCTAAGTCATACAATATGGATGTAAAAGAAAATTTGATGTTATAATGCTTAATTAGATATTAATCCTTTGATTAAAATAAGGGAAACTGAAAAGACACTTTTGTAACCTCCCGAAAGGTTATTTAAGGAACTTCCCTTTCCATTTAACGGGATTGGATTTTTATGTTTGGAATGTAGAAAGACTGAGTTAACAATCAATATAGAAGAACTTATCTCTTTTCTTGAGTTTTATCTATTTGTGCTCTCTTTATCTGAGTTACATGGATCATTATATGTTTGAATAGGAAACTTTGTGTTCTCATAGTTGATGTTATCTTTAGAACTTTGTGTCTATTGATTTAATGTCATGTATTCATATGTGTATGATTCGATCTTTACTTTTCATGCATGCATAAGTAGGATATTATTCTGATATCTATATGTCTAAAAGTGTTGCCTTCTTCTCCTCTTCAAATCATTAGTTCATCTTGCATCCTTTTCTTCCATGTATTGAAAATCTTATGAGATGGAAACATTTAAAACATAAGAATCCTCATTCTAGATTGATAACTTATATATGTGTAAATAAGTATTTTTTCTTGTGTGTTCAATAAGGGAACCTCTCCCATAAAGAGGAGGGACTAATGTTCCTCCTAACTCTTGCTTGCACTAAGGAAAAATTATACAACCAACAACTGACATGGTATCCACCCTAATCTAGCGTAATTAACATTTTTATTTTCCTAATTACGTAATAATATTAATAATTTGCATTCAAAAAGAGAGGGTTAAAGACACATATTTATTTAATTTCAGTTCATTTCATTTCTTAACAAAGGAGAGAGAAAGAAATAGGGAAGAGAGAGAAACACTATTTTGCCAAAATTTAATTTCACATAAAAGTCACACGATAGGGTTCCAAAAATTTATTTATAAGTTTCCATAGTGGTTTGGAAACCTGACAGGGGTCCTACAACTTTATTTTTATGTTTTCCTACTAGTTGCAAAAACGTTCAATTTTAGCTTGGAGGCGAAGAAATCACTTTCAAACGTTGTCTTCTGATGAGAAAAAACACCACGGGTAAATTTATACATGTCCTCTTATACCACTAATAATTCACAGAACTAACGAAAATTCATAACAGGTGAACGGTTTATGATTGGCGGCTAGTTTTTCGAGGCCATCGGTCGTAATTGGCCTAGTTGCAAATGATCAAATATTAGCTCGAGGGCTCAGAAAGCCACGCACCAAAAATAAAGGTCGATGGAAGAATGCACAATGATAAATTTCCTATAAGTTCCCTATATATGGATAATTCATAAGAGTTGACGAGACTCATAACTGGAAAACGGGTTTCAAATAGTGATGGGTTTTCCATAGCCACTAGTTGTAATTGGTTTAGTTTGACCTAGTCAAACTACGACCGAGGCCTACAAAACCTCTTTTCCAAACTAACCAGGAATTTGATTTTACCAAACCAAAGGTTCCACACAATTATATAGTAAAAATACTATAGGTTTGTGAAGGTGGACAAGCATTTCATTGTTCATGGACCAAACGGTGGGTCAAAACGAAAGCCAAAATTTTTTTCAATTTTAACAACTCCTTAAAAGTACAAAATGGAGTAACAGGGCTCCTGGAGAAGCGATGAAGAGAAAAAAATTTCAAACAGGGTCAAGATAATTCTTGAAGTGACTCTCTACATAACAAAGAACACATATGATGCTTGACATCTCTTTTACGAGGCTCAGAGTTTTGTTTCTAACTTTGCAAGGTAGGAAAATGGATTATTTTATTTGACAACATCATTTAACTATCTCGAATACCATTAGATACAATAACCTAATTTGGATATTATAGTATCATCATATAAGGTTATGGTAGCGACCATAGTTAATGATTAACTTGTAAAACTATTTCAAAAATTACAATGTGGAGTTTTATTTCCTTACACTATTTAAATTTAGTTACATATCCATTTGTAAGATTATCTAGTGGTTTAATGTTTTTATTATATTGTAAATGAAAAATAAAATTATGAAAATTATGAAAGAAAAAGGTATGGTGACCATGTTTTGAGGAAGATGAGTTGGTCTTAAATGCTCTCTCCCTTCCACTCAGCTGTTCCACGAAAACCTTAAAGTTTCTACCCCAACATGATTGCCTTCCTTGAGTCATTACATCAAACTGATCACATGGTTCGCATTAGGTTCCCAATGGAATTTCAATAGTAACCTCTAACCATACATCGATTTCCTTTCTTTTATTATGGATTTCCATCCTTGTTCCCAAACTTTCATTTTACCACAAACTAGAAGGATACTCATAAAAGATACTTAGTTTTTGATTTATGTCTTTGAGTCCCATTTCTAAAAACTTCATTGATTAGTTCACATTGACCATCCCGAGACAAACCAAAGCATAATTCCATTCCACAAGGTCTCATCCGATTGAGGCATCTCTCTAAGTTTCCTCAAGTCTCTTCAAGCGCATCATTTGTACCTAGCTATACAAAAATCAAATTTTCAATCGAGATAGAGAACCTGATAGAAAAATATCCCAACACAAATCTCCCACTAATGATTTTATGAAATCCTTCACACACTTCCATTCCTGGACCAAAAACTACCCATTTTGACAACGACTGAGATGATGCTAGCATGGGTGAACTATTTGGGCTATATAGTGAACGGTGGCATTGTTTTGGGAGGATTCCCATACTCTGATTCAAATATTTTATTTTACTAAGCATGAGGGAACAAAAAAATTACCATGGGACTTTGGCGTTGCCCCAGCCAACACATTACAAGGAATTTTATAAATATTTTTTTAAAAATATATTTTTAACCCATCCTAAATTCCTTACTTTACCCACAGATTACCACCAATAGACAAATCTTTCGAGAGGAATAAGTGGAATAGTAAAAATGGAATTCCAATGTATTAATCAATACAAACAAACACTTGAAAAAAAATATAATAAGAAATAAGGTAATGGTGTAGTAAAGGTTGCATTATAGGTAGAATAACCAAAATCAATATGGATAAATATTACGCATGAAATAATGGCCTCATAATCCTCGGGTCTATGTCATACTTTTGCATATAACAACCATTACAGTGACATGAAATAGTTTCCTTTCAACTCATATAAAATGAACCACTTCATGAATAGATACAAATCCAAAAATAGCTAGAGCATTTGCAACTACAACATCGGAAAAAATCCCCATTTTAGCGCAGGCAAGGAGGAAGATGGGTACGGTTGTGGAATTTGGTATTACACCTACATTACATTTTCTTGGAATTTGCTAAAACCTTTTCTACAAATCCATTATGTGCATATCCTCAAGCCGTTGTAGTCCACGAGGCTACATTCCTTTTAGGCATTTTGGCAAACAGTTCACATGCAAATTTCATGCTCCACAATTTACAGGCATATCTGCCATCACTAAAACTAACCAACACTTTGCTAAATTTTAATTCTAATTTTGGTTTCTGCGTGGTTGAGGTGCTTGGATCAAAATAAATTATTTGCATTATTATCAAGGATAATGACATGTATGAATGGGAGGTTTAGCTTCCTACATGCTCCACCAAACCCACTTACTCCTCCACTTATGATGCACCCACTCTTGTCATCTCCATTAACTACCCCCTTATTTTTTAATTTTCTTTTTGGTCAAAAGTGTCAGGCACTACCTTTCCCTCCCCTTATAAGAGCATCGTCCTCAATGTGACACAACACCAAGGGTATCAAAAGTGATAAGTAATGGAGGAAGTTAATGATGATTTTGTTTTTGTCTAGGATAAGATCTCTTTCATTAGAACACAACCATAGGGAAGTCAAGAAAGTTTAACAATTTCATAAACTCTTAATGTTCTATGAAGATGGATAGTTCTAGTTTACCTTATTACTTAGTTAATATTTTCCTTTACAGTACTTCTTAATCTCAAAATCTTAATACTCATTGTTTAGAATTTTCAATTGTCTTATGTTTGTGGGTGCCCAACACTAATTAGTCTCAAGATGTCACAAAAACATTAACGCAACAAAAATGACCCACGAGGAACCTTGTTACTTACTTTCATGACTGTATCACATCACAATAACTCACACAAACCATGGAAGGAACATGCACGATCCACACAACATAGTACTTATTGCACATGCCCTCAAAACAACAATACTCATAACATAAGCAGAGTACAACAAAATGGAATTCCTAACAGTGTACACATACGAAGGTTTCAAAAACACCGACCATAATTCTAGCTACATAGTGTCAAAAAGGGGATCAAATCTTACTCTCAATGAGAAGCATCAATCCTCAACATCAAAAAACATGACCAGAATCACATGAGTATAGATAAATCATAACACCAACTCCACACACCTCTTAAAACATCACAAAAACTCCATATACCTCCCAAAGCATCACAAAACAAATCCATATGTCTCCCAAATTATCACAAAACAACCACATACACCTCCTAAGAATCACAAAATAACTACATATACCTCCCGAAGCATTAAAAATTTCCATACACCTCCCAAAGCATCAAAATATCTCCATATACCTCCCAAGTAATTAAATAAAGATAGATTTTCCTTTTTACTCCCCAAAAGAGGTTGGTCACCCTATGGCCCTAGGTGTAGAGAGAGTCTAGATACCTCTAACCCAAGTGACATAATAACTTGTGGTTCGACAACCTACTAGTTATCTATAATTCCTTTGGGCATATGCCCATATAATGAAGTGGGTTCATAGGTTCCACCAATCCATGGTGAATCCCATGATCCTATTCAAACACATTACGACATTAGAACCAACATAACAATTTATTTCAAATGACAAGTGGAAAAAATACCATGCCTTGGGCTAGGCTATAAAACTTTTAAACTGGATATTCTAATTTAAGACTAAGAAAGTAAAATGGATAATTATCCATACTTAGTGCAACAACAAGATATATTCCCAAAATATAAGAACATTTCAATCAAGAAAACTATTGGTTCTTGTAAGAAAAGAGAAAGTGTTCAATTTAAGAATAAAATACGTATAGAGAAATAACACATTACAATAAATGTGTGGCCTTATACAACTAAAGGGGTGCTCAATGAGTTCCTAACACTCAAATCGAGCCTCGGATCGTAAAATAACATATCAAATAATATAACTTTCATCATCTCTATCAAAATCATCCCTCCACATCTTCTACAAGGCTCAACATAGTTGTAATTACACTTAGGTTTAATCCTATGATAACCATATAGGGAGAGAGAAAGGAGTAGAGGTCGCCATCTACCGAGCCTAAGGTGTCCGAGAAACACAATATGCATGACATCCATTGAGAAAATTCCATACATTCCAAATGAATAAAAGTGGGTTTTCAGCCTATGTAAGACTCCACTTCCTATCTCATACTTGGCTTGAGTGACTAGTCAACGATACACATTTCCTCACTCCAAACATACACCTTTTACCAATTTCCCTTAGGTTCGGTTAGTGTAAGGTTCACAACATAACACATAACTACATCACTAACACAATGGTGATTCACGCACATTAACCATAGTGTCTTACACATGGTATACATATAGGGTATAACACAATCATTGCATTTACAAGTTACAATACATCATGTTTCCACATAATGCACTCAAGTGCAAGTAATGCACAATAAGGGTCATACGATCACCATATGACCCTAATTTATGATGTGAGCATCACATACATATTACATGGGTTATACATATGTTGAACACAGTGACTAAAATTACAACATATAGCCAATCACAATATATTATAAATACACACACGATTCATCACAATACGGTGGCGACCTCACAATACAATACAATCCAATTCACTTTACACCAATTTTTTCATGTAATACATCAATACACCTTCATGTCACATGATGCCAAAATACTAAAACACTCCGCAATCCAAAATAACATTCTTTTCACACACAACAAGGTGGTACATCACACATGAAATATTCATATAATCCACAAAAAGGAGAGAAAATACTCTCATCAAAAGCACATCAATAGGATAGCCAACACACGCTAAGTGACATGCACCACATGTGCATTCATAATATCACAATTACAACGTTATTCACATTAGAACATATATCACATTACTCTTCCAATATTCACCACCACCATGCAAAATTATCACTACTCCAACATGTCTCATAGGTTTGATAGCATGAACCTCCGCTCTAGTACCAAATGTAATGCCCTCAATTTACACACACAATATCAACACTAAAAATACCGCAGACAATTTTTTTTTTTGACTTACATTGCTCACTACACAATACCACAAGGGCTCCAAGTAGATAAACTCAACAATGCACAAGGCATTTACATAAACATGAACCCACTCATATAATAGGATAACATAGGGTACCCATCAATGTCATAATCAATGATGTAAACTAGGACAATGACCCAATTACAAAGTAGAAACATCAGCTAGACATACTCCACGACATGACATTTTGATAGTTTATATCTTCATTAAATTTAACTTTCCATTGTATGACTTTATAGTTTTCAATAGAATTAAACACATAAGGTTTACAATTTCCTACTTTAAAATCTTCAACTACTTTACTTTAGAGGAAATAGTCTTTAAAGTAGAATGCATTATTGATTCCTTTATTGAATCCCATTAATTATCCATAGAACATTTGTTAATTAAAGTCAATTTTAAGCAACTATGAGTCTCCTAATAACTTTTCCTTACGTCAAAGGTTTGTTTCTCAAAAATATGTTTAGTTGACATTTAATTTTTCTAATATTATGCAAGCAAACCATCCTAAGGTTGATGAGGGAAAAAATATTACAAATAATTCAGGTACGAGTTGCCATTTCCTATAAAATTCCTTCCATTAGAAGCACATTTGTTCTCATACTATGGTTGTTTTAGTTCCAAAGTTAGTTTGAGTTAATTTAGAATTTACACATCATAATTTAATTTTTATTTTATTTTTAGCAGACTCTATATTGGCTCAAATGCCTAGTCCCAACAAGAACAATTTGTATCCATTATTAACAAAAAAATCAATACTTAAATCAACCATAAGGACTTCAAGTGAATTTTTTTCCTAAAACACTATCATATATACTCTTGTTTTTCATCTCATTTACATTGTTTCTAAGGTTTGTTTTTGGTGTCACTTTATAACAAAAAGAGTTACGATAGTACTTGTCTAACATCTTGAAGAAGTAAATGATTGGATGCATTATACTTACACATAAACAACAAGTGGTTTGTTTTCAAGGTAAGATCCCATGTTTTCGCATTTCATGATTCTGCATGTGAAATTTATTTTATTCTTAATGTCATAAAAGGGCATAACAAGGGATTACAAGACCAATTTTCCATTTTCCTTGTTTCTCTTAAGTCAACATCTTTAAATTCAATTTTTTTTGCAAGGAGTTACTTACAATTTTCTACCCAGAAGTTAACCTCCTAATCAAATGAGGTCTAGTTTAATTTAGATTTACACTCGGGCTCTACACCCTATTATAGATCAAATTAAGGTGTGAAAACATATTTACCCTATAAACAATCCGTAAAAGACCAAGGTGTTATATTGTCACAAGCCAAAGTAACACATTTAGCTGTGAGGAAATAAAGAGATCATTAATAAGAGTTTAAGTCATAGTATAACTATTTCACTAGCTCCATTTGTGTCATTTGGATCCTATAAGGAATTCATTCAATGATTAAATTAATTTATAGATTTAACTTCGTAAGACTTGGTAGTCCACTAGAATACTAAGGAAGTGTTAGTTCCACATACTCTATATATGGTAAGGATACACCACACAATCATTGCTTTGAAAAATGACTCTTAAGGTGACTTCCAAGGTGGCCTTCACCACTCAACATGGTGTTGAGCTTGAAGAGAGCACAATCTCCTTACCACATGCATAGTTATAAATCCTAGAAGGAAACCACATAATCCGGATAAAGTTGGAACATGTCATTCCTAATTGTCTCTACACTTACAGGATATGACAATAACTCAAACTAGGGATCTTATTTACTTAAGCTAGAAGGTGTCATCGAGTGTAGAGATTTAAGTTCATTATAAGGTTTTGGTTCCTTCTATGTTAAGAAATATCATGCGAGAAGGGTAGATATTCATAAGTTTTAAACTAAGGTTGATTGTTATAATTAGGTTTCTTTTCTATATTTTCTAGTTAAATAACACAACACTCTGGAGATTTCATCATAAATTTCACAATGAGAATGCACTATAAGATATTAAATTCGATTTCATTTAACATACATATCTAACTTTTTTTACCATACATAAATTTGAATCAAAATGGCACCTATGATTAAATACACATTTCCCAAGGCATTCCTAAAACTAGCATCTCATACCTATTACCAAATTTCAAATATAAATTTTTGTAACATGGAAATACATTATACATATAAATTTTTTCCAATAACATATATAAATTACAATAATAAACAATGAATTACACCACGCCTTTTCACCATCTCACTTCCATCCTGCAAAACCATGTGAGCATGAAATCAACGATAATCACCGACACAACATCCACCCTAATATATCATAATTAATGTTTTTAGTTTCCCATTTACATAATAATATAAATAATTTACATTCGAAAGGAGAGGGTTAAAGACACATATTTATTTAATTTCAGTTCACTTCATTTCTTAACCAAGGAGAGAGAAAGAAATAGGGAAGAGAGAGAAACACTATTTTGAAAAAAATCAATTTTACACAAAAAGTCACACGATATGGTTTCAAATAGTTATTTACATTTTACATTTTCCTGCAACTTGACAGGGGTCCTACAACTTTCTTTTTACGTTTTTTTGCTAGTTGTAAAAATGTTCAATTTAAGCTTAGAGGTGAAGAAACCACTTTCAAACGTTGTCTTCCGATGAGAAAACACACCATGGGTAAATTTCTATATGTCCTCCTATAATTCAATAATTCATAGGAACTAACAAAATTCAAAAATGGTGAATGGTTTACGATTGGTGGTTATTTTTCTGAGGCCATCGGTCATAATTGGCCTAGTTACAAATGATCAAAATTTAGCTCAAGGGATCAAAAAACCATATCCAAAACCAACATTCAATGGATGAACCCACATTGAAAAATTTCTAAAATTCCCCCTATATATGGAGAATTCATTAGATTCGATGGGACTGAGAATTGACAAACTGGTTTCAAACAATGATGGGTTTTCCGTAGCCATTGGTCGTAATTGGTCCAGTTTGACCTACTCAAACTACGATCGGAACCTTAAAAACCCTCTTTTCCAAACTAAATAGGAATGTGATTTTCCTAAACTGAGGGTTTTAGGAAATTATATAGTGAAAATACTATAATTTTGTGAAAGTGGACAAACATTTTGTTGTTCATGGACCAAACATTGGGTTAAAACGAAAGCCAACTTTTCAATTTTAACAAGTCCTTAAAACTACAAAACATAGTAACAAGGATCCTAAAGAAGTGGAGAATAGAGTACAAATGGTCAAACATGGTCTATATAATGCTTGACGCGACTCTCTACATAACAAGGAACACATACAATGTTTGACATATCTTTTACGGGGCTCAGAGTGTTGTTTTACGAGTCTTGGAAATTATGTTTTTTCTAACTTTGCAAGGTAGGAAAATGGATTGTTTGATTTGATGACATCATCTAACTCTCACCAATACCACTAGATACGAGCACCTAATTCAGATATTCTAGTATCATCATATAATGTTATGGTAATGACCATAGTTAATGTTTAAATTGTAAATTGGTTTTGAAAATTACAAGGTGGAGTTTTATTTCCTTACACTATTTAAATTTGGTTACATATCCATTTGTAAGATTATCTAGTGGTTTAATGTTTCTATTATATTGCAAACTAAGAATCAAATTATGAAAATTATGAAAGTAGAAGGTAAGGAGACCATGCTTGGAGGTAGATGAGTTGGTCTTAAATGCTCTCACCCTTCTTGACCATTCCATGAAAACCTTAAAGTTTCTAGCCCCACGTGACTTCCTTCCTTGAGTCATTACATCAATCTAATCACATGATTTGCATTAGGTTCCAAGGGAATTTCAACAGTTACCTCTAACCATACATCGATTCCCTTTCTTTTATCATGGATTTCCAATCCTTATTCCCAAACTCCCCATTTTAGCACAAGCTGGAAGGATACTCATAAAATATACTTAGTTTTGAATTTATGCCTGCCAGTCCCATTTCTAAAATAGCTTCATTGATTAGTTCACCATGACCATCCCGAGCACAACCAAAGCATAATTCCATTCCATGAGGTCTCATCCCATTGAGGAATCTCCTAAATTCCCTCAAGTCTCTTTAAGTGCATAATTTACACCTAGCTATACACAAATCGCATTTTCAACCAAGAAAGAGATCCTAATAGCAAAAGATCCCAACCAAAATATTAAAATAATGATTTTTTGCAATCTTTCACACACTTCCACTCCTGCACTAAAAATCTCCCCATTTTGACAATGAATGAGATGATGCTACCATGGGTGAACTATTTGGGTTGTATTCAGGGGATGGTGGCATTGTTTTGCGAGGATTCCCATACTCTGATCCAAAGATTTTATTTTATTGAGAATGAGGGAACGAAAAAAGTACCATGGGACTTTTGCATTTCCCCAATCAACACATTACAAGGAATTTTATAAATATTTTTCTAAAAATCCATTTTTAACCCATCCTAAAGTCCTTTCTACCCACAGCTACCACCAATAGACAAATATTTCAGAGGAATAAGTGGAATAGTAAAAAATGGACTTCCAATGTATTAATCAATACAAACAAAGACTTGAAAAAAAAGATAATGAGAAACAAGGTAATGGCGTAGTAAAGGTTACATTATAGGTAGAATAGGTGCTTATGAGAAAAATAACCAAAATCAATATGGCTAAATATTACGCATGAAAGAATGGCCTCATAATCCTCGGTCTATGTCCTACTTTTACATATAACAACCATCATATTGACATGCAATAGTTTCCTTTCAACTCAGAGGAAATGAACCACTTCATGAATAGATACAAATCCAAAAATATCTAGAGCATTTGCAAGTACAACATTGGAGAAAATCCCCATTTTGGCATAGGATACGAGGAAGATGGGTACGGTTGTGGAATTTCACTATACACCTGTGATTGCATTTCCTTGTAAGTTTCTAAAGCCTTTTCTACAAATCCATTATGTTCAAATCCTCTAGCTATTGCAGTCCATGAGGCCACATTTCTTTTAGGAATTTTGGAAAAAATTTCACATGCAAAGTGCATGCTTCCACAATTTGTAGGCATATCTTCCATCATTGAAACTATTCAACACTGCTAAATTTTAATGCTAATATGGGTTTATTCATAGTTGAGGCACATGGATCAAAATAAAGTGTTTGCATTATTGTCGGGGATAATGACAGGTATGAATGGGAGGTTGAGCTGCCAATGTGCTCCACCAAACCCACTTACTCCTCCACTTATGGTGCACCCACTCCTGTCATCTCCATTAACGTCCCCCCTATTTTTTAATTTTCTTTTTGGTCAAAAGTGGCAAGGCACTACATTTCCCTCCCCTTATAAGGGTATTTTCCTCGATATGACACAACACCAAGGGTATCAAAATTGATAAGTAGTTGAGGAAGCTAATGATGAAAATTTCCATCTAGGGATAATATCTCTATCATTAGAACACAACCATAGGGAAGTCAAGAAAGTTTAAAACTTTCATAAACTCTTAATTTTCCATGAAGATGGATAGTTCTAGTTTACCATATTAGTTAGTTAATATTTTCCTTTACAACTTCTTACTCTGAAAATCTTAATACTCATTTGTTTAGAATTTTTAATTATCTTATGTTTGTGGGTGCCCATTAGTAATTGGCCTCAAGATGTCAAACAAAACTTAACACAACACAAATGAACCACGAGAAACCTTGCTATTTACTTTCATAATTGTATCACATCACAAGAACTCACACAAACCAAGGAAAGAACATACATGATCCACACAACATAGTACTTATTGCATATTCCTCGAGACACAAAAATACTCGTAACATAAGAAGACTACAAAAACATGGAATTCCTAACAGGTACACATACGAAGGTTTCACAAAAATCTAGACCATAACAGTAACTACATAGTGTCAAAATGGGGATTGAATCGTACTCTCAATGAGAAGCATCAATCCTCAATATCACAAAACATGAATAGACTCACATGAGTACACATAAATCATAACACCAACTCCATGCACCTCGCAAAACATCAAAAAACAACTCCATATACCTCCCAAATCATTGTAGAAAATTTCTTGTCTCCTAAAGCATCAAAAACAACCACATACACCTCCCAAAAATTGCAAAACAACTACATATACCTCCCAAAGCATCAAAAAAATTCTTCATATACCTCCCAAAGCATCACAAAGCATCTCCATATACCTCCCAAGCAATAAAATAAAGATAAATTTTCCTTTTCGCTCCCCAAAGAGGTCGGTCACCCTATGGCCCTAGGCACATAAAGTCCAGATACCTCTAACCCAAGTGACATAATAAATCATGGTTTGACAACCTGTTAGTTATATGTAACTCCTTGGGGTGTACCCACATACAACCAAGTGGGTCCATAGGTTCCACCACTACTCCATGGTGAATCCCATGATCCTATTCGAACACATTACAACATTAGAATCGGCATAACAATCCATTTCAAATTCCAAGTGGAAAAAATCCCAAGCCTTGGGCTAGTCTATAAAAAATTTAAACTAGATACTTTAATTTAAGACTAAGAAAGGAAAATGGCTAATTAGCCATAGTTAGTACAAAAATCCGCATGTTAGTGCAACAACCAAATAAATTCCCAAAATATAAGAACATGTCAATCAAGAAAACTATTGGTTCTTGCAAGAAAAAGAAAATGTTCAATTTACGAATAAAATACATACAGAGAAATAACACATTACAATAACTTTGTGGTCTTATATAGCCACTAAAGGGGTAATGACTGTAGACACCTAAAATTTGCTTACACTTATCATTTCATCTAATCCAGTCAATTAACAACACTTCGTTAATTCCCTATTATTTGTTCCATTTTCGATGTCCATGCATGACACCTTCTTTGTCGTATTCATCCTATAATCAGCTTATTTGGCTAATATATCTCTTATTAGCTAAACATTCCTCCTTTCAACCATTTAGAACCTCCCTAGTTTTCTCTAGACCACTTTTATTGGCTTCGTAGGCTATCTATCACTCATAATTGGTTATCCAGACCCCTCCCAACTCTCAAAGAGTCTCTAATCAATTACTAATCAAGTTTAACTAGCCTAAACCCTAGTTAACTAGCCAAAACCAAGCTTATCTAAGCCTAAAGCATGTTTATCCTAATCTAATCTAAAAGTGTTTTTTGAGCTTTAGTCCCACATGCACCCAAATTCCAAACTCTTCCATTTGGAAAACTATAAATAGAAGGGTCACCCCTCCCTTTCAAACTTACAACTTCACTCACAAGTCCTTCTCTCTCAAGCACTTTGGAAAGGCATTAGAAATCATTTGTGATAGCTTTAAGCTATAGAACATTTGGATCTTGGCCATACTCCATTGTTGAGAGCTCCTCCATCTTGCATCCATCCATTCCATAATCCAAGTTTTGAGTAATATGGAGAGAACCATTGGCCTTGAAGCCATTAATGGTGAGACTCCATTCTTGAAAGCTTGAGTTTCATATCAAACATCACACCTTTGATTGCTAAGTTGATATTTTTAGGTTCAATTTCATAATTAGTGATCTAAAGAGTAGAGATTAGCTTTATCATGTTATTTTTTGATTTTTTTGTCAAAGTTATAATTCTTGCATGTTAGTTTCCCTTGTTTAGATCTTGTCTCATGGTGCATAGTTGAGTTAGCAAATCTTTGAGGTTCTTTAGTCTCATTCCATAGATTTTGTAATTTTCCATTGCATACATTTGGCACACCCAGTGGGACATGAAGTCCATCCTCCATTAATGGAGTCTTTTCAAGCTATTTATTTTCAGTTTTCTAACCAATTTTATTTTTAGGATAAATAGCTTGTTATTTACATGATTTCATTTTTTAAGTAGGCTAAATCATCCTTGATCATGTATATTTTGTGGGTTTGACCTAAAAATAAGCTTCTTTGACTAACCTATAACCTGTTTGCTTTTGAAAAAATTCAAATTCTGTGATTTTTGTAGATTTTACAGGGGGTGCGCGTAGGTGTCATTCTGGGCACGTCTACGTCGAACTACACTCACCACTAATCTTCCTGACACCATAACGTTTTACTCCCGATCTCAAAATGACTCTGTTTTTGTTGCGTTGGAAAGGAATTGAAGAGAAATACATAATGGAATCATAAAATTAGGATTTTGACTTACAAAAATATGGTTTACATTATTAGGTAAATAGTCATTTTTAACGTATCTTAAAGTCTAAAAAATTGTTTTCTTGGCCATTCTAACACTTTGAAAGGTTTTTTGACATTAATAATGATTTGCAGGTTGCTTTTCCATCATATTTTTTTGCTAACTTAGTTGAGTGTTCACGTTTTTCATTTTTAGGGGTCCTTTGAAATGCGTATGCTCTTCCCTCACACCTTTTAGGTGATCTTGGGAATCAAAAAATTTCAAAAACCATCTATTTTTGCTTCCAAAACACTTCAATTTAAGATTTAAAATAGATTAAAGTTCAAAGTTGGCTAAAACGAGTTTCCTTCTGCAAAAACACTTAAGTTATTTTCCATATATTGTTTTAGTTGGGTTTCACGTTGTGTATGCTCTTCCTTCACACCTTTTTGGTGATCTTAGGAATCAAAAGCAACACGCAAACTCTCTTTTAATATCATGATATTTTATGGAAAAATACTAACTCCTTGCATATAGGACCTAATGCTTGTCAAAGAAAGGAGGAGCTAAGAAAAAAAACAAAGAACCCACTAACATGTGTTTTCATACAAGTTGCCAAATGGTGTGCCACTTAAAACCACAGTTAAGTTAAAAAGATAAAAACACACACCATATTCAAAACATTGTATTGTAGGTTTCGGAAAAGGGTACGTCCCTCTCTGCTTAACTAGAACATAACCCCTTTGGCATAATGCCTTAAGCTACAAACATGGCAGTGGTTCCAGGAACCCTAAAGTAATCCACCACTGAGTAACCTCGTGGATGAAATAGGAAGCACTCCGCTTACCCACTTGACTAGTACGCCTTGTGAGATAGAGTTACCGGTTGTCCGTATGGCGACCCCAGGGAGAGCACATGTGGATGCACTAGTTGCCCTTTATGCTCAAAGGGGGTAAAGTAAAGCCGAGATACTCCCAAGATAGGCAAGGGACTATTTAGGTAAATCGTGCTCGCTTAAGATAGCTTTGTAACACCTAGTTGAGAGAACTTATTAAGGAGGCCATTCTATCTTGGAGCCCACTTTACTAGTCCATTGTTGTGTCAAGCCATCATGAAGTGACAACTCATTTGGAATTTGAACCTTGTTTTTTGAACAAGGCAAAAGAACCCTTGTGAGTTTGATCTAAGTTCCTTTCATCATGGAAATTAGACGATGTCTCACTTAGCTTAGCTTCTTTCACGTCTTCAGACAAGGCAAAGCTCTGCTCAAGTGGCACTTAGTTTATTTTTCATCTTTTGATCTATACCTTTGCATTCTTTTTCCCATTTGGGACAACAGAAGGCATCTTTTGGGAGTGTTGTCATAGATAGTGTTCACCACTTTTTTGTCCGTTTATGCTCATCCATGTTTGCGGCTGAGTTTTTAAATGTCTAAAGTGCATGGATGCATCCTTATATCTTTTATGGCCACTTGATCTTGATTTCAAGATCATCATTATAGTTAGGATTGATTCATCATTTGATCTCCCTTTGATGTGTTACCTTGTTCACATTGTCTTAACATAGTTAAGATACTTATGTTGTGTTTTTCATAAATGTGATCTAAGTATCTGCATTGTGGTGTTACGCTACACACATTTTAACACATCCTTGATATACTTTGACTTAGTTTTTCTTCAAACATTGTCTAAAATATTGAAGAGTTTCACTTACTTTGTTTGTGTCGTTTCGATACCACATTGGCACTAATATCTCACTTCTTCGTGAAGCTTGATTAACGTGTCCAATTGGTGTGGTTACATGGCTTACATTTGTAATCTTCACCCTTTAACATTTATACCTTGTTGGTTATTGAAATTATCGTGGTATCCTTTGATTGGGAGTCATGTCTACCCTTTGTTAATATTTACGCCTTGTTCATTTCGATCTTGACGTAATTATTGACATTTTGTTGATCATCTTGGCATCGAACTATCAACACGCATTTTCATGGGTGTATTTCACTTGTTGATTGGTTGTTTTCACACTTGCATGATTGTCCTTGTTCATTCATCTAAAAATTGTTTTCTAAGACAATCCTTTTTTATCTCATCTAGATTACATCATCACAATGTCTATTTTCCTTAGACCTTCTTTAGAAAATCACGCACACATCACCATACTTACCAAATGTCTAGTTGGTTGCCCTTATGCTACCCAAATCGACATGTCACTTCCTTCCTTTTGAAGGAGTTCCATTTTAAACTATATAGGTCTAGGAATTTACACCTAAACGACACCAACAATGATTGACTATCATGTGGTTTCTCACATTTACAACAATATGAAACCTAGGTTTAGGTATTCACATCAAAATATTCCCATTACAACTAAACCTCATTTGGTTCTTCATGTTAGAGGACCCACTTAGGTACCCTGTTCCCCATCTTCAGCTCATAGTCAATGGTATGGTTTGGATGCTTCTGATCCAAATTATTATTCAGGTTCCCCTCACTCTTCTTCTTCTGATTCATATCCAAACTACCATTTGGACTCCCACTCTTCTTTTGAAGATTCAGATCGCAACTATTGTTCAGATACCCCTATATCAAATCCTAAGTCATGATCCTCCCTTTCTTCACAAGACCTTTATTCTAACTCACCTCAATGACATCTTCCTTCTTTGAAGACTCGTGTGACTCCAAGTTCCATTGATCGAACATCTAATTCCGGTCTTGAGTCATGGTCCTCCCTTTCTTCGTAGGACCTCCTTCATCAGTCGTCTCAACGATCTCTTCTTCCATCAAAGAGTTCCACAACTCGATTCCCTATAGTCAATCATCTAACTCGACTCCTACATTGTAACTTAACGGATGGCTATGTGATCATATTTTCTCTCCTACATTGCATCATCTTCTAGAAAATAAATCTAGGTCCAAATCTAAATTGTCCATTCATGAGATGTTTGCCTCCAATCCTACTTCCTCTCTTGAGTCATATTCTTCTGTCAATCAATCTTCCCTCCTTATTGGACCCGTTTCTTCTATTCAACCTTTTATGACTAAAGAACAACAACCTCTACTAAATGATTTCTCTTAGGATGAAGGAACAATCAAACTACACGATGATATCCCTTTAGAGGATTACAAACAAGGGTTATTTATAGAACTCGATACACTCACATATTGGGGAAAATAAGTTGATTCCTTTTATCAGAACATAGAGGAAAATCCTAAGGTCATGGAACTTGATTATTCTTCTATTCCATCTTCACCTTCTTCTAAGCATGATGAGATGATGGGGTCTAGCATTGATCAATGGTAGGTTCTAGCATTGATCAATGGCATATCTTCTCATTACCAAATCATTCATTATCTATTACCATTCCTCAATCAAAATATCACCTTGGGTCACCGCTGAGTAGCCCATTGTCTTCTTCAACACTTGGGCCACCCCCGGGTAGTCCTCCATTTTCTACTTGTGGGTCACCTCTTGGTAGCCCATTACCTTCTATTCTTGTCCCACATCCTAGTATCCCTTCATCCTCTTCTATCTATGGGATACCACTGAGTAGTCCCTCCTCATCTACACTTGAGCCACACCCTAGAAGCCCTTTGTCATCATCTTCTATTCTTGGGTCATGTCCTCATAGCCCAATTTATTCCATCTTAGGGCCATATCCTAGTAGCCCTTCATCATCTTCTATTAGTGGCTCACCTCCTAGTAGTCCATCCTTTTCAATTCTTGGACCATATCCTATTCATCCATCACATCATCCTTCTACCAATGATCGGGAAAGACCGTCATCATTTATCTTGTTCCTATCATCAATCATAAACATTCACTCTCTTCTCCCACTTCTCGGGGTCAGAAAAGTCACATGTCAGCTTATAAGAAACCCAAATAGGTTCATTATCAAGATCAGATCAAAACTTCTAAGAGCTTGAAAGCCCCAACAACTCGAACAATATCAAAATTGTAAATCAAATGTGATTCAAGAATGCACATCAATGCAACCATCAAGTATGCTGCAAAGTGCATAAACCTATAAATCAGGAACTCAAACTACCACATGAGAAATCCATGTTTCAAGATAAATCACAATCATGTGTTGTGTATGAGCTCACCTCGATCATCAATATCGAAGAAAACATTATGCTTGATAAACAAACACACCTAGTCTCCCTTATCAAGGAAGTTGCAAACATCGTTGTTGGATATTATCACACAGAATGACTTTGTTAGTTCCAACCTCTTAAAACTATCAAAATCTAAAAATCAAAAACAATTCAAAAATACAAAAACATTGAGAAAACACAAGAAAAATCAAAGGTACAAAGATCAAACATTGCAATAAGGTATTGCATACACATGGATGTTTCTTTCTTCCCTTTCTTATCATTCTTCTGCAAGTCTTCCTACCATTTTCATCCCTTCAGTGATGTTGTGGTTAGCCTTTTCACACACATTTTATGACATTTATCTCTATGGTATATGTTTGACCCTAGTCTTTTGTCACCTTGGTAAATTAAAGAACGACTGACCCCTTAGATATCCTATCACATTCAACATATACTAAACTTGTTGTGAATAAATTTTGGACATATTTGTTGACACTAGCCAATGTCATCATCACAATCACTTCCACCTCCTTCCATTAAGCCATATGTGGTTCTTAACCCCTTGTCAAACAAGAGAGCTGAAATAAGTTTTCAGAAAGCAAAAGAATCAAAATAAATAAAAAAATCTAAATCTAAAACCTAAAAGCAAAATCAAATTGATAGATAACTCTCTCTTGGGGTATTTCAAATAATCTCTATCAAGGCTATGGATTCCTGACTACTAGTAGAGAAATGTTATGATTAGAATCAAATGCATCTCTCCGTCGGGGCTATGGACATTTTTCTGTAGCAGAGCAATGTACGACTATCCTTCCACCATCCAAATCACCTATCACCTATAAAATAATTCATTCCTACACATTGGTTGGGTGTCTTCACTTGCTATCTATTAAATCTTCCCTTCAAGAGGTAATTAAATTCCACATGCACACACTATATCTCTATGAGTAGGTAGGATTAGTATGCTACCAAGTGTCTTTTTTGGACCTTGTTCAGAATCTTACTTTAGTCCTTATCTCGTCTCATGATTTTTTCCTTTGGCTAACCACTTCTTCATCGTGAGGTTTCTAAGATACATTCATATCATTCACATCATTCTTCTACTTTGTTCAGAACATCCATGTGTATAAGATTAATTTTTTTCCATGTTTTCGGACACCTTTGTCCCCTTTCACAAAAAAATCTTCTCCTTCCTTTCTATCATGTGCTTTTAGGCCAACTTACGCTGGGGCATCCTTACTTCTTCCCAGCACTTCATTGGTTTACGTTCACCATCATGTTGAACCTATCCATAATGGCCTTGGGTCCCGCTTCTACTGTGAAGAGTTTTCCTTTGAATACTCCCACCTAATCACTTGGGAATTTTCACATCTTCACCTTTCTTATATGGACATGACCTTATGCCCTTGTACATCCCATCTATTGCTAGAGGCATCCATGCTTCCTTATCTTCATGTACATAGTTTCAAAAACTTTCAAAATAAATAACAAACATTCAAATATGTTAGAAAACTCAAAACATTAAAATATGTTTAAGAAAACTTCTAAAAATTGAAAATCATCCTACAAAATGTCACTCTTTGGTTCTCGACATGTTCATGTGCACGACCCATGGGTCATCTTGATCTACCTCCATCAACAAAAGCTAGGCTACTTACTTCATCTATACTTTGGGGAACAAGGAGTTTCCTGGTATTGTTTCGTAGTGCACATTTCTTTTTCATAGGACGGAAGTGTCCTCCATTATTCCCCTTTCATGTATCCTTGCTTGGGGCACCATCATCAATCCTTGTCGTTAACTCACATAGGTCATAATTGAAGCTCGATAACAAAAACATTACGTTGTGTTTCTCTATTAGTTTATCTTGTTTACTTTCTCGTATTGCATTACATTATGTATGTTGTGTGGAGTTAGGAATCTTTTACTTTCTTATATTGCATTGCATTTTGTATGTTGCATGGAGTTAGTGATTTTAGCAATGGAAATTTGTTCATATATGGCTTTTCATGTCATACTACACTTTTGTTCATTCTTTTTAATAAGGACCGATGATGAAGATCTCTAGCAATATAATGAAAAATAAAGTTGTTTAAAAGGCACTGGATGGATGTTAGCTCGTTCCCTTTTCCTCATACTCCTTTTCTTCTAAATTCCCTTTGTTCCCTTCATATTCTATCTATTTCCTTCATCTTTTCGATCGTCGATCAAGTTCTTCTATCACCCTATCGACAATCGAGGGGGCATCCTCCATTCTACTCATTTTTCTTCTATGCCTTCAAATTTTCTACTTGTTTATGCTTGTCTACTTTCTTTGAAGTGACGTCACTTACATCACCCCAAAGAGGGGAAAATGTAGACACCTAAAATATGCTTACACTTAGTATTTCATCCAATCCAATAAATTAACGACACTTCATTAATTCCCTATTATTCGCTCCATTCTCAGATGCCCATGCATGACACCTTCTCAATTGTATTCCTCCTATAATCAGCTTATTTGGCTAATATGTCTCTTATTAGCTAAACATTCCTCCTTTCGACCATTCAGAACCTCCCTAGTTTTCTCTAGACAACTTTTATTGGCTTTGTAGGCTATCTATCAATCACAATTGGTTATCCAGACCCCTCCCAACTCTTAAAGAGTCTCTAATCAATTACTAATCAAGTTTAACTAGCCTAAGCATAGTTAACTAGCTAAAACCAAGATTATCTAATCCTAAAGCATGTTTATCCTAATCTAATCTAAAAGTGATTTTTGAGCTTTAGTCCCACATGCACCCAAATTCCAAACTCTTCCATTTGGAAAACTATAAATAGAAGGGTCACCCCTCCCTTTCAAACTTACAACTTCACTCACAAGTCCTTCTCTCTCAAGCACTTTGGAAAGGCATTAGAAATCATTTGTGATAGCTTTAAGCTATAGAACATTTTGATCTTGGCCATACTCCATTATTGAGAGCTCCTCCATCTTACATCCATCCACTCCATAATCCAAGTTTTGAGTAATATGGAGAGAACCATTGGCCTTGAAGCCATTAATGGTGAGAATCCATTCTTGAAAGCTTGAGTTTCATATCAAACATCACACCTTTGATTGCTAAGTTGGTCTTTTTAGGTTCAATTTCATAATTAGTGATCTAAAGAGTAGAGAGAGAGTAGCTTTATCATGTTATTTTTTGATGTTTTTTGTTAAAGTTATAATTCTTGCATGTTATTTTCCCTTGTTTAGCTCTTATCTCATGGTGCATAGTTGAGTTAGCAAAGCTTTGAGGTTCTTTAGCCTCATTCTCATAGCTTTTAAGATTTTCCATTACATACACTGACGAGATGATGGCACTCAAAAATCAAGCATCAACTTGTAAAATAACATATCAAATACTAGAAATATCATCATCTATGTCAGAATCATCCCTCCATGCCTTCACAAGGCTCAACATAGTCGTAAATACACTTAGGTTGAATCCATATGATAACCATATAGGGAGAGAGAAGGATTACATGTCATCATCTACTCGATCCTAAGGTTTTCGCAAAACACAATATGCATGACATCCATTGAGAAAATGCCATACATACCAAATGACCAAAAGTGAGTTTTCAGCCTATGTAATACTCACTTCCTATCCTGTACTTGGCTCGAGTGACTTGTCAACAGTACACATTTCTTCACTCCAAACATACACCTTTTACCAATTTCCCTTAGGGACACTTAGTGTAAGCTTCAAAACATAACACATAACTACATCACTAACACAATGGTGATTCATGTATATTAACCATAGCATCTTACGCATGGTATATATACATGATATAACACGATCATTACATTTATGGGGTACAATACATCACATTTCCACTTAATGCACTCAATTTTAAGTCTTTTCATAATAGGGGTTATACGATCACCATATGCCCCTAAATCATGACATGAACATCACATATTACATGAGTTATACGTATTTTGAACATAGTGACTAACATTAAAACATATATCCAATCACAATATAACAAAGTGACACACATGATTCATCACAATATGGTGGGGACATCAAGATACAATCCAATTCACTTTACACCAATTTTTCATGCAATAAATTAATACACCTTCATGTCACATGATGCCAAAATTTTCCAACACTCCGCAATCCATAGTAAAATTCTTTTCACACACAACAAGGTGGTACATCATAGATGAACTCTTAATAGAATCCATGAAAAAAAGAACGAATACTCTCATCAAAAGCACATCAACAGGATAACCAACATGCACTAAGTGACATGCATCACGTGTGTAGTCATAATATCATAATTAAAAAATTGTCCACATTACAACATATATCACATTAATCTTCCAATATTCACCACCACCATGCAAAATCATCACTACTCTAATATTTCCCGGAGGTTTGAGAGCATAAAACTCCGCTTTGATACCAAATGTAATGCCATCAATTTACACACACAATTCAAAGACTACAAATACTAGAATAATTTTTTTTGACTTACATTACTCACTACACAACACCATAAGGGATACAAGTAGAGAACTTCAACAATGCACAAAATAATTACATAAACATGAACCTACTAATACAATAGGATAACATATGGTATTATACGCACGTAAAATTGCATGTGCTAAATTATCAGAAAAATGGTTACAAAATTCCCCTATGATGATTCATGTCTTTTCAAAAGGTGTTTGAGCTCCAAAACCCACTCAAAATGTATATTTTTACCCTAGACATCCTTACTTAGCCTTTCCATGCTTTTTTCAACTCTGCTTCATTATGTGCATGTTTTGGCCTTTAGTGCAGGGATCGACACCCCTGCACACACGGTAGTTTTGAAACCACTACCTAAGCAGGGAGGTGATCATGCCCACTTTTTCTAGAATCTGTCATGTGTGTTTTTAACATGCGAAGCTTCACTTAAATTCACTTTTAGGATGCATTTGTGAGCCAAATTGTCTAAAAATAGTTTGATTTCATGGTTCACATTCCCTCTTCTATTTTTAAATAGATTTAGTTAATTTGAACTACCTCTTCTTGCCTTGTGCATGAAGGCACATCCCACCCCAATTCCTATATATTCCATGCTTTTATTCAAGAAAATTTCCTGAGATTTTTTGTATCTTGCATAGTATTTCTGCCACAATCCTGCTGGAAATTACATAGCCAAGCTCTGTTCACTTATGTTATCTCTCTTCTAAATGTATTGCAACCAGAATTCCTTCAAGTTGCCATTACTCAAGTGTCTTCTCCTTATGTTTCCTTTACATTCCCAATTCCTTTGACTCATATGGACACACAGAGAAAGAAAGGATAAAATGCGGGGAAACATTACTACACCGCAAAATTTACCTCTATTATGTGAATTCCAGTTTGTAGTTGTTTGATTTCCTTCGTTAATGCAATTCATTGTTACATCATACCAAATAGAGTAGAAATCAATTTCCTTTCATTTACAAGTAATTAGTTAGTTTCCAAGAGGGTTTTAATCTTTCATAGCATCCTCTCGTGACAAGATCCTCTTCTTCCCATCCCTGTGGATCTGAAGGAGAGAATATTTGTAGGATGTTTTTACATATCATATATCATTTGGAAAAGTTCTTGTCTTATGTTAGTTTAGATTCAATACATTCAACACAAGTGAATAACCACACTGGGCTATCTCACTTTTTAGTTTTAGTGTAGAAGTAGATTTGATCATTTAGAATAGAAGCATTGTTGTTTGTGATTGTAGTATTTCAGTTTTGTGGTTTTTTTAGATTAGTTCCCCTTTCAAAGAATAGCAAAGATTGTTAATTTCATTCAGTTTACATTGACACTTCAAACTAGATCAACACTTATATCCAAGTTAGGAAAACAAATCATATAGAATTTATGCTACCCGTTCATATCCTCTAAATCTCCCCTTTGTTAATTCAACTACCAGAGATCACACTACCAGGTCTGAGTAACAGATCCTCCTATATTTAACCACACACATTCAACATCGACTACTCTAGCATGACCTTGGGGGTTAAGTGCGGTTGAAGGTTGCATGTCAATTTTCATCCATACAAATTGGTGAACCTGACATGAAGGATTAATTTCTTTTTTTATCTTTACTTTAATTACTATTGCCTCACCTCTCCATTTATTCCCCTATTTTGGTAGGTATTTACTACTTTCAAAATATGTCCAAGAGATTTTGGTGGTCCATTTGGCTCTGAAATATATCACACCAACGTTCAACAATAATAGTCCCTTCTCTATCGAAGTGGGGTGAAAATTACACAAGCAACATCCTAACCTACCCTAGTTACACATCAAACCCCATCAGCTATGTAGGGATGGAGGAGTTTGATCAACCGTTAAACATGCAATACGGTCAACCCAATCCAAACCACATTGTTATCACAAATGGAATAGGTTATTACCATAAAATCTTGCCAAGACCTCACATTACCATGCACTCAACAAAGATGATATATTTTCATGAGTAGTTAATATTATTCATCAGATATATGAGTATTTGGATCTAAAATGAGGGCTACAAACCTTTCTCGATATTTCAAATTCCTATCCTAATATTCTTACTTCGAGGAAGAAAAATATTATAACATAAAACAGTTCATAACATGGTATCATGAGCCTACTCAATCAAACCCTACGCTAAAAACACCCCAACAAGGGAATCAATCATCTCCCAATGATCTCATTTGTACTTTAATAGGGAGGATTAGAGAACTAGAAATTTTCTAGACTTCACAACCAACACATGGAGTAGAGCTACACATGGGATATCCAACACAACAAAGGATGCATCCCTTCTAATGAGAAACCAACGCAATGGCCTTTATGAAAATCTTATCCATTTAATTCAAATCCAAGTGATCTTCTCACATGATTAGACACACTAGGGATGGGTCCTCATCCTTCTCAAGCTTATCCTACACAAGGTCTAGCCAGAAGTGCATTCTCAAATGCCTCCACAATAGGAAATGCAATTTTCCTTGGATTTACGCCCGCTAGTCCATATCCTAGTACTATCTCACCCTATATGCACATGTACTCAAAGTATCCTTATATGGACCCTTATGCCATTCTAGCTCCCTACATACCATATCAAGGGACCCCATACATTCCCATCAATGCTTATAATACAACTTAACCAACTCCTCCTCCTCTACCTCCTCACCAAGGATTTTCAATGGTGTAATCTTATGAAATGGGTACATATGCTAAGTAATTAATGGAGCCTCTTGAATTCATGTGGTGTCATGCTTCCATTCCCATTTCCATATCTTCCAAAATTTGAGGGATAAGGATATCTAAACACTCATATCAAAGCCTATGCTAGTGTTATCAGGGAATTGCTTTCTTGGGATGGTGTAGTGGCCAAGATATTTCCAAATAGTCTCGAAGGAATCACATTGGATTGGTATTACCAAATTCTAGAAGCTTTAATACATTCCTTTAAATAGCTTTTTCCAAGTTCATCAAAGCATTTGACATGAACAAGTTGTTGCGTATAGGGATTAGGGAGTTATTACATATTTGACAGGAGAAAAATGAATTTTCCGTTTCATCAAGAGATGGTGCCAAATTATCTATTCCTTTGCAAGTGCACAAAATATGGATAATATGGAACTTTACAATCTTTTCCTTCACTATTTGAATCAAGAGACTAGGGAGGAAGTCTAGAAGTTTCCTTTCCACAGTTATGTGGAAGTATTGGAAGGTGCTCTTTGAATTGACCAAGCCACTATTTATAATGGGCGTAAGACCTATGGTTCTAATAGGAAATTGGTATCCCCAAACCAAAATAATGCAAATTATCAAAACAATGGTGCCAAAAACCAAGGACCTAAGGGTGTGAATCACAATCATGGTGCTACAATGAATATTGCTACTAATCAAGCCAAGAATGCTAGTTTCATGAACAACAGTAACACTAATAATAACAACTCAAGAAATCAAATAGGACCTAAAACTATGTCATCTATCAACACAGTTGATGTGAATCATCTAACACAAAATAAAAATCAAACCCAAGGCCCAAACTAGTATCACAATTTCGGCCAAGGGGCAATAAACCACGGTTATAACAATTATTTCCAAAACTACAACCTAAGTTATAATCAACAACAACAAGATGCTTATCAAATGCTAAGAGATTATGACCCTAACTTATAATTTGGTTTCCATAAGGTTCAAGGTCATGATGATAGGACTTTCCATGATTGCAACAAGTTTCTACAAAGATTTCCTAAGAACCAAAGCTAGCTCTTTGTAGACATGTTCCTAGAAAATCCTCAAACAAACCTGTAGCCTAGTCATGCCAGACTTGTCATACCTCACAATGAAAATGCTAAATGTCATGGGTATTCCTAAGTGAATCCTCAAAAAAAAATAAGTGAATTCCTATAGGGAATAATGAACATGAGTCCTCAACTTCTAAAAACTCTCAGGTTGATCCTAACCTTGGTTCAAACGATAATACAAAAATATTGGGGTTATTCGAGGTAGAGTTTGAGGCATAAATTAATGAAACAAATTAGAGGAAGGAGTACATTTAACAACCCTTACCCACTCTTTCCTTCCCACATGATGACATTCCTATAATCGTAAAACCAAGAGGAGCCTAGGATTTAATATCAGATTTGAACAAGACCTTTTCTCACATTTCATTTCTAGATTTGCTGAAGAATTCACCTGCACATCATTCTACAATTCCCAATGCACTAGGTATTGGTCATCTAATCTATATTACACCTCCTCTAATCACTCAAATAAATCAAATTGACTTTGACATACATCCTCTAGGATATAAGGATAGGGATACTGGGTTTGTTTTCATATAGACAAGATGCCATCTAACACTGAATTTTTTTGAAGAGGTGATCCTGCCTTATTTCTAAAAGTCTAGGTTTATAATAATTGCATCAAGAGAGCCATGATTGATGATGGGGCTGCTATAAATGTGGTTCTCATATATTTCTTGTAGAAGTTGGGATATAGAGAAACAAATTGTTCCTCTACAAGAATTACATTATGAGGGTATGATAGTCTTAAAGACACTTCGATTGGAACCAAAGTTCTTCAAGTCACACTTGGTTGAAAAACCAACTTGCCAAAGTTTTACATTATCGACAGGAAATAAGTTATAAAATGATCCTTGGGAGACCCTAGATTCATCGAATGAAGGCTATCCCTTTTACCCTATTCTAGGAGATTAGATTCCTCCATTTGGGGAAGGTCTTCATCGCTCAAGGGGATCATAAGTCCTTTGATATACAATTAGAAAACCTCAAAAATAAGAAGGGATTCCATACGGAATATGAACTTCCTATGAATTAATTAAAAAAACCACCTCCATCAAAAGAGTTAGTCCCAATCACCCTGGGCATGCTGAAGGCTGAAGTCATTGACCCAAAAACATTTGAGGTGGAAAAGATAGATAAAGGTAAATCAATATCTATGGAAGAAGTGTCCAATAAGACCACAACTGAAATCATGAAAATATTAGAGAGTGACGATCCGATCTTCCTCCCATTTGAACCACAAGTTATGGGTAGTCTTCTTGTTTATCATCTCTTCCCTCCGATGACCAAGGTCTAGGTGTAAACATTATAGAATTGAAAAAAGAAGAAGGGAATTTTGAAATTAAAATAATGAACATCAAAAGCATCTTTGAGGGTTTTTCTATTCTAAACCCTGCTATCAACCCATGTGCGTCAAAACTAATCTTTTCATATCCATGGGGCAAGGCCTCATCATTCAACAAGTTTCACAAGTAAACACAACACGCTACATAGGAAACAAGGCTGAGAAGCATCATCATGCTCATCCACACACCATGTTTGAAGAACGTGACAAAGAGGTGCAAAAACTCCTCTTTCAGATAAATTATTTAAATGATTGGACATATACACTTTTGGTAAAGGGTCGTAAGTTTAAACCTAGAATGTTAGGACCTTATCAAGTGAATGGAAATTTTGAGGATCATGGTTCTCCGTTGTGTAATTTTAGGGGTGAAGAATTCAATATATGTTAACTTTGTTCATCTTAGCCATCATGACATATAGTTTCACCTACATTTTAATTTGTACATTAATGCATCTCCATTGTATTTTCATCTGCCACTTCATTATGTAAAATTTGTGATCAAGGGACTTATTCTTATATAAATTCCTAAAAACTTCTGAAAGAAATGGCAAAACATCCAAATCATATCTCTACAAATCTTCACACTGTCATCAATTATTTATGAATCATTTCATTAGTCCAAACAGGATAAGGAAATATTTTGACAATAACCACACCAAGGCCTACATACTTGGTTCTACATTTTGTCTCTTTCTAGATTAGGTGTCTTTACCCATGGTCTGTTCTAGAAGCTTCATGGTGTCACATCTATCCCATATACATCTCTTTGGAAATAAGAACATTCTAAACATTTTTCCTAGATAAATAAGTCAAATGAAAATCCATATAAAATTTATATTTTACACATTTCTTTGCCCTACCAACCTTTGGTTTTGAGCCTACATCTCTCATTGGAGATGTAGGGTTTGGAAAGGAAATAAATGCCCTTACTCACCTATTCCTTGTCCATGGCAATAAGCCCATGCTTCCTTTTGGTAGCAAATGTGTAGGGGTCTCTTTAACAAACTTGAAAGTTATAAATAGTTCATTCAAATATTATGAGATCATAAATCGAAACAAAGTGAGTTAGATGTCAAAAATTCAAAAAGATTTTAAAACCTCAAAACCAGATTTTGTCAACCAAGTGGCCATCTACGGATCTAAATCTAGACTTAAAATAAATTCACATTCTAAAATATTAAGTAACTTGATTAGAGTGGGGTTGTAGTGTCTCAATTTGTTTATCCCAAATCATTGTCTTTCTCTCATCACTACCATTTGACAAATTTTCATAACTTGTGCCCTTTCTGGATCTTGGTGTTGAGCCCTCACATATTACTAGTTGCGTGGAGTCGGGAGCAGGGAAAGTCTCATTCACATATCATATCAATGTATCACCACGTTTTGCCAAAAACAATGTGAAGTACCAAAGATTGCTTAAATAAACTAAAGTTCAACATCACAATGTGTTGCATTATCATATATCAGCATTACAAAATACAAAAATAAATCATTTTGTTATCATTCATATCCCCTACATACATTCTAAAAAGCATAGAAATGTGGAAATTCTAAACATATAGAGTACACATGTGAGATAAGCCAAGAGGGAGTCAACTCAGAGACAATGGATTACCAAACTAAAAATATGAGTCTCAGTATATATCATAATGAGTTGAGTTTGTGTACAATGCCATCACGCACTAGGTGTGGTCCTTCAAATATATAAAAAAATCATATAATGTTCAACATAATGGCAACAAATCAATAAAAGGCCCAATGGCTTGAAATCCCTATGGGATCCCTCAAATGGTGCACGACCATGTCTAGGGCTCCTACTGTGGCTATGATTATGATGCAAACAAAATGAATGGTGTCAGTTATCGTGGTGGTAGCCACTGGCCATGGCATTACTGTGAGAATGGATGTCCCTCATCATTCACTCAACGATTTCATACCCAACAACTTGGCTATGAATGGAGGTCGCCACCTCTTCTATCCTCTATATGGGTGTAAACACATCAGTATGTGTGCAAGCTGCTAGTGGTTGGCCTGAGTCATCAGTCAAATTGTCTTAGGTATTCCCTGAGGGGATCAACAGGGTGTCCATGCACACCCGACAAATAAGATATCGCCACTCCTATAAAGTCACCGAAAGTAAGAAAAGAAGAGGAAACGACGAGTTAGAAAACCAAAAAGAGAGATAAAGTACCAAACTAACTTCCTAACTAAAATAGTCAAGAGAAGAGTATAAACATACTCGAGATATCCAGGCATCCAAGTAGGGTCATGGCTATTGTTACTACTATTGGTTCTGTGCGGGCCTCCCTAAAGCCGAGAGGTGAAATGTTGTGCTAGCATGGACTCATCATCTCCCTCTCCATCTCAAGGAAGTGGTACCTCCGAGACCTATTAGTGTGAAATCACAAAGCACCCCCGAATGTCTACAACTCGATGGGTGAGACTCTCAGTGTGATTACATAACATGGAGATTTTCCTAAAGTGTGGGACTTTTGCAATCAGAAAATATCTTTGGATGAAGGCCGGTTCCTATTCCTCTATTTAGGTGTACACATAAAATTTGTAGAGGATCTATTCAAAAATCAATTATAACTTACCAAGGAGACATGGTTAAGAAGATGCAAGAAATTAAATCTAAACTAACAGAGGTGATGCACTAAAGGAATGCTAACAACTAATTTTCCATTAAACACGCACCCAAAAATGTAATACAATAACCAATACACATATAACCAGGATTGCAATGAAAGATTAGTATGATGCAATGAATATAAGAAAGGGTTGAAATCATCCACAGGCTTATTTTATTGCTCCACAGATTGATCTTGAACATTATAATGACCAAGAGGCATAAGCTTGCATTACATTTTTAATGGAAGGTTTGGGCTCCACAAATTCATCTCAGAGACCAAAGAAGAAGGGAGAGGCAAAGCCAAACTGTCTAACATTTACAATGAGCCAAGCTCTTCCAATTATAGATGAAGCGAAGATAGGAGAAAAGGAGAAGAAGGAAAATCTGATTTGTAAGCTCAACTACCAGACATTAATGCCCCTACAAATCCACCTACAGCCTGTCAAGTCTGGTTCTCCATTTTTTTTTCATGTTGGAGAAGGAAGAATGATGGATCGAATCCAGTGTAGTTCTCAAAGCAATCAGATCTCATATTAATGGCGTGAAAGACGTTTTCTAGATCCTCACCCATCAAATCCTGCTAAAAATAATTTTTATGCTTCCATGGCATAGAGGAGGTCGAGATATTTCCAACAATACCAAATTTGTTGAATTTTGAGCACTGGATCGAAATCTATGCCCATTTGAATATTTGAATAGAATCATGTAAAAAATGGTGAAAAAACAAGTTTTGTAAAATGGATCAGTGGGCCCAAAATTCACTTTGAGCCTTTTGTGAAAAAAGGATAAAATGCAAAAAACTTCTCATAACCCCGTAGGCCTGAAATTCACTTTTTCCCAAAAGCTCCGTGGGCTCTAAATTGAAATTGCACCTTTTGCACAAAATTGTAAAAGTGCAAAAGTCTCCTGTAAGCCCGCAAGCCCGAACTTCACATCTTTGCGATTGGTGAAAAAACCTTCCTCGGGATCATGGGCCTTGCACTTGCAAATTGTGCCATTTGAACAAATTCCAAAGTACCAAACTATCTCCCACCACCCCACCAGTCCACAATCTTCCCTTTTGGTGAAAAGTCTTCCCTAGGCCCGTCGGCTTGCTTCTGGTAAAAATCCTTCCAAGGCCCGCCGTTCTGTAACTTGCAAAATATGAAGAGTTAGAAGGAATTCTTTATATTTTTGGAAAGGGGAAGAAATTTCCTATCTGATAAAGATGCTTCCAAGAATCCTTAAGTACTTAAAATATGTAAAAAATCTGATTAAATCAAAAAAGGAGGAAAAAAGGTGCTAGTTGACCAAAAATAAGCATGAGCTTATTTTGGATAACAATTTGGCGACTCATAGAGGACACCAGACTTCTAGATGAGATGATCTATGGCCTTGAATCATCCATTAGGCATGGAGTCTATTTGGTAATTTCAAATCTATTCTAGAGCTACCTTTTGCTGCATGCACTCTTATCTTTGTAAGAAAATATTGGATTCAAGATTTGTGAGAGTAGAGAGTTTTCTGAAACTTGGAAAATTTTCTCTTAATTGATTTTCTAAAAATTTGATCTATTGGAGCGCAATGAAAACATCCAAACCTACTCCAATATGGATACTCTATTGATTTAATTCCTCGTGGTTGCAAGTCTCTTCCATGAGTGAGATGAACTATATACAAGCATACACCATAAGCAATAAAGCATGTGCACCAGTGGTGCACTTAGGTGTGCTTGCCCAATTTCAAACCTAAACTACAACAATTACAATGTGCATACGCACTTGGATGATCTGAATATCAAATTTAACTAGCCTCTCGCCGCCGATTTTGTGCACACACACTATTTTCTTTGTGGCTGCTTGATTTTCGATGTAAAAATTGAGCATTATATCCTTTTTGGTTATTTTTAATAAAATAATTAAAACTCAAGTGTACAAGGATGTGGGTCCTTTCAAACACCCTCAATTTACCCTCAATGTGTGTGCAAAAACACTAGAAGAAACCTAAAGAACAATACAATGTGCATACGCACTGAATCAATATCAAATTTAACTAGCAATTTGACACACACTATTTTGCTTTGTATTGATTTTCGATGTAAAAATTGAGCATTATATCCTTTTGTATTTTTAATAAAATAATTAAAACTGAAAGTAGTTAGAAGATCACTGAATCACTAGCTTTGACACAAGAATCTTTGGCACTTGTGGCCTACGTCTCCGGTCCTTGAATGGGACCGATCTATTAAAATATTGAAAATAAATCTTTACAAATATTTCTACAAGAATATGATCTTTCTCATCACGTTCCTCTACCAAAAAATAATAGTAGTCACTTTTTACTTCATCTCAATATTCCCTCCCTAGCTCAAGTTATGAGCATTTCAATATTTTACATAGACTCGAATCCACTTCAAATACAATAACACTCCTTATATAATGTTTCCCAAGAAGTGGCGCAGCGGTGGTCAAAGCTCTTATCTTTTACCATGGAGACCACGGTTCAAATCCCCCCCATATCTCCACTTCCTTCTCCTTATGTGGATTTCAAGAGGTTTATCCCACATTGTGGGTGCGTGAATGAAGGGAGGCATTTAATAATGCAAAGGGGGTGGTTTTGTATTGGCTTTAGAGCCACCTTAGCCACTTGGGATGTGGGCACCTTGGTGGATGGATAAGTGTTGCACATGGATATGCATTGACATAGTTTTAGGTGCCTTGTTTAATAATGATTGTGGAGGTTTAAATTAAATGCGTGGAATATGGAATTGGTCTTTGGTTTAATATGCACTTATCAATTAGTCCCACATGCATAGAAAAAATGCAATCAGAGGCATATATATACACAAGTTGGTATAATGATAATATGAGAAGGAGGCCAAGACACCCCTCCATAATCAAGTGTGTCGAACTTGGCTGAGGGCCCCTAGCCAATAAATAACGAGGTCCATTTGTCATGAATGAGTGTCCAAGACCGGTGTTCCAAAAACCATTTTTAGTCCATCACACAAATTGTCCACGTGTCACAATATGATTGAAACACTTGGCGAGCATGCACATGTCCAACCTACATAAAACTCCAAATTTTTCCAGTTGCCCAAAATTTCAGCGGGCTATAACTTTTGCAAATGAACTTCATTTCCTACAAACAAGATATCGAAAGAATCATATAATTTTTCCCCATGCTTTAAAAATGACTGAAACTTATTTTGAGAAGATCTTAGATCAATGTTTCTTTGTGAGGATCCTCTGGATCATTGGATGAATTGAAAACCTAGGCTAATATTTACAAGGGTGAGAAATTCTCCTTCTAGCAGTAGTGTTTGAGGTAGATCCCATTGACTAGAATATACAATTCTTCGCCATCCAACTTAGCCAGCCGAAAGGCATTGCTACCTTTGCATTCGGTGATCATGTATGGACCACTCCATATGGCATCAAACTTGGAATTCTTTCCTAGATTTGCATGGTCAGCATCCCACTTCAGTACCAAGTCTCCAACTTGGAATGTCTTGATTTAGATTTCTTGTCAAATCTCTTCTTGATCAATGCTTGATATTTCTCCATGATCCACATTACATGTTCTCTTGTTTCTTCTAATTCCATTAGCTCTGCATACCTTGATTTCCATAGGCTCAAACTCAGCTAGTTCCAACTATTTCATGAGCTCCAAAGTGGTTAGCTCTAATGATATAGACAAATCTACCTCCTTTCCATATACAAGCTTGAATGGAGAATTTCCTATAGACCTCTTGGGTGTGATCCTATTAGCCCATAGAGATCTGATTTGAGTTTTGTGTACCAACTTCTCTGATTCTCATCAAGAGTCCTTTTGATGATTCTTAGTAAGTTTTTGTTTGTGGAATCTACTTGGCCATTACCTTGAGGGTAATAGTTTGATGAAGTCTTGAGCTATATACCATTCTTGGCAGCCCATTCAGTGATCCTTGTACTAAGAAATTCCAATGCATTATCTGATATGATAGTGGCAGGGGCTCCAAACCTAGTGATTATTCCTTCATATAAATCCAAGATGATGGATTCATTTTCCTCCTTAAGTGCCACTTGCTTCAGTCCACTTGGTGAAATAATCAGTTGCTGTAAGTATCCATTTGTGGCCTTGACTTGAATTTGGGTTGATCACTCCAATGAAGTCTAATCCCCATTGCATGAATGGCTTATCTACTGAAATTGGATGAAGGGGTAGGGCTTCTAACCTTTCTTTCCCTATGAAGAATACACACTTCTTGCATTTCTTAATCCATGAGTAGCAATCACTAAACACCGTAGGCCAATAGTAACCAGCCTTCATGATTTTGAGAGCTGTTACTTGAGGAGAAAAGTGGCCTCCTACTTCTCCGTCATGGAACTCATGTAATATCCTCCCAACTTGACATGTTCTAATGCATCTTAATAGAACACTATTTATGTCCTTCTTGAACAAGACACCACCAATAAGCACATATGGGATGGCTTGTAATCTGAAGTATCTCCTCTTTTCTTTTCTCATCTCTTAAGGCAATAAACCTGTTTGGAGATAATGCACCAAGTCTTTGGTCCAACATGGAACAGGTGCATCATTAGCTAGTTGGTCTTGATCATTTTGCAGTAGCAGGACAACCTCTTCTTCTCCTTTTGATTCATCATGTTGTTTGGAAGTGAGCTGCTCACACAAACCTTTGCCACAAACCAGCTTGGTCACCTTGATTTCAATATCATACTCCATTACACGGGTGATCCAACCTTATCTCCTCTCATTCAAGTCCTTGTTTGGGAGAAATTCCTTGACTCCAGCATGAGACACTAGTAGTTGAATCTTGTTGTTCGAGACCAAGTGTCTGAACTTCTTCAAACTCCTAATGATAGTAAGGACATGCTTTTCAATAAAAGAATACCTTACTTCGTAATCTTCTAGGCTCTGACTTAATAATGCTATGGGCTGTTTTGATCCTTCTTTATTCAGTTGCATTAAGATAGCTGATATTGTGTTTGATCCTCCAAAAGCATACAACATGAAGTCCTTTGAAAAGTCTGGGTTGATAAGAGTTGGAGCTTGTGATATTTCCTATTTAATGGCCTCAAAACTCTCTTTCCCTTTTGTTGTCCATTTGAATGCAAGAATTTTCTTCAACATCATGGTCAAAGGATTCACAAGAGTGGAAAAAATAGGCACAAATCTGTGAACAAAGTTTATCCTTCCCAAGAAGCTTTGGAGAGATTTCTTGTGGTGTGGCAATGGAAGTGTTCGATGGCTTCAACCCTTCTCTTGAGATGATGTGGCCCAAAAATTTTCCCTCGTGTGCCAAGAATACAAACTTCTTTGGATTCAATGACACTCCAAATCTTCTACATCTTTGAAATACTTTCCTGAGGTGAAAGAGGTGGTCTATTGCATTCTTTGAGAAGACGATGATATCATCTAGATATACTAGCACTACCTTGTTGATTAAGCCTCTGAATTCCATGTCCATAGCTTGCTGAAATGTTTCTCCGACATTTGACAATCCAAATGGCATCTTATTATAAGCATATATACCCCATTTAGTGGTGAATGTTGTCTTGAACTAATCTTCTTCTTTTACTACTATCTGATTATAGCCTAGGTAACCATCTAACAATGAGAACCTCTCAGAATCAGCTACGACCTGCAAGATTTTCTCCATTGATGGAAGTGGGTAGTGATATTTGAGTGATTCCCTATTTAGATCACGGAAGTCTACACACAATCTTATTTCTCCATTTTTTTCCTCACTGGAACCCATTTTGTAACCCAACTTGAATGCTTGATAGGAAGATGATGCTAGCCTTAATCAGCTTGATCAATTCTTTTTCTCATGAGAGGTTCAATGTGAGGATTCACTGGCTTTTGCTTCTTTCTAAAAGGCTTGGATTCAATATTTAATTCAATTGTATGCTCAGCCAATCTTGGGTTGAAACCTCTTAAATCCTTATAATTCCATGCAAAAACATATGGGAATTCTTGACAAAGATGAACCAATTCAGCTTTCTCTTGTGGAGTACTTACCTTTCCAATTTGTAGTGTTTTGCCTTCATCTACTGAAATGAGCTCTAAATCTTCACCCTTTACATGAATTTTTTCTTTCACCTTCTAGAAATGATCATTTGGGTTGAAGATTAACTCCAAGGTTACAAGACCTTTTGGTAATTTATTAGTTCTCAACTACACCACTTGGTCATTATACTTGATGTTCTAATTTTTCTCGATTTTTGGAGGAGAACTCAGATTATTCTTGAAGAAAATTGACAATTTGTTGATCATTCTCGAAGACTTTCCAACTTGTGTTGTTATCTGGAACAATTGGCCTTACAACCACCTTGATATGGGGCTGAGACTTATCACTTTTTATACTTTCTACAACATCAAATGCTGCCCCAATTGCTGCCAGTCTATCTACTGCTTCATTTTTCTTTCTTGGGATGGAACTGATGCTAAAAGCTTTGAAATCTTCTATGAGGTCCCATATCCAATTCTTGTAGTTATTCAATAGATCATTTCTAGTAGCACTTTGTCTCTTAACTTGGTTCATAATCAGCTCACTATCTCCAAAGACTTGCAATTTTTCAATACCTTTCTTTCTTGCCCAATGCAATTCGTGAATCAAGGCTTCATACCCATCTATGTTGTTTGAGAAAGAAAACTGGAAGTGAAAAACTAAGTAATATTTTGTACCTTGAGGTGAAATAATCATAACTCCTCCTCCTACACCTTGTCTACTTATTGAGCCATCAAAGAATAACTTCCATACCTCATTATTATTCTTGTGGTTTGGCTTGATGATGTTAGGGAGAGGATGATTCTCTTCATGCAAGCAATAGAATCCTAATTCAGCTTCCTCCATTTCTTTGTAAGGGTCAAAAGCATACCTCTTGTTCACCCATTCATCAAGGGTCAAGTCTGGAATACTTCCAACCTTGGTATCAGCTTCATGGGTTCTTGGATAATCCTCTTGATCAAATACTGAACAATTTGCATTGATTGGACTTAGTGTATGAGGCTCAATATGAAATTTTGTAATAGGCTCAGATCTAATTGTAACCTTAGCTCCATACCTTGTTCAAAATAACATGTGTGACCAATCAGCCGATAAATAGCCTCCACTTTTAGCAATGAAGTATGTTGACAAACACAATGCAAAGAGTGGTGGAAGTTCTATGACTGATAGATCTTGCAAGATGGTCACATTGGGACATGCATGCAATGTGAGGCTCAAATCCTTGATTACTCCAACCATTTTTACTGTTGTACCATCCAATTACACCACACCTTTGGAAATGACTTCATATTGAAGACCCAACTGATCAACTATTTGTTTTGAAATTACAGAGCTACTTGCTCCAGAATCAATCATGCAATTATGCACCAATTTATCTCTAATGATCAATGAGACATAGAATGGTGGGGGCTTAAAATTTTTACCTTGTTATCCTCCATGATTTCCTCCAGGATGAGATGCATTGGTAAGCACCTTTTCTTGTTGATTGGGTGGTTGTTTTGATGTTGACCAGCTTGCCATAGTAGCTTGCAATAGGTCTCTTTGTCCTAGGATAGCCAATGACTCCCACATTGAGATGTTTACATTCGTTTTCTTCATCTTCTCAATGATGTTGAATGGAGATGAACTATCATTCTACTACGCCCTTTGCCTTGCATATTCTTCTCTTGCACATGGGTTGCTACAACTAGCACTTGAGCTGGTCTAGGAGGTGGCTTGGGCTGACCTTGTACATTGGAAGCTTCACTTTGATTTCCAATACCTTATGGAGTAATAGAGGGTCGTGGATCACTTGAATTCGATGATTTTACCTCTCCAATGTTCCTTTCTTGGACCATGTATTAGCAGCTACACTTTGAGAAGGGGCTTGGTTAATTCCATAGAAGTCTTCTATCTAGCAATTAACTAGCATAGTTTTAGTTGGAGGTGCCTCTTGTTGAGCTTCTTGCTGCTGATTTTCCTCTTGACTAGGTTCTTAGGACACACCAATGGTCTACACCATCAAGGCCTAGTTTAGTACACCATTAAAACACATTGATTGATTGTGAGGTACATTGTAGGGGTAACACCAGTTGTACTCTTGTGCCATGTTGTTTTTTGTTGGAACCAAAGCTTTTGATGTTGAAGTTGCATTTGGATCATATGGTCGAGAATGGCATGGCAGCTTGAGGTTGTCCTTGGTTCAAATTTTTATTTGTGGCATGACTTGGTGGTTTATTTTGTTGGTATGAGGGCCTAGCTTGATATTGAGTTTGAGGCTGATATGGCCTAGAACTCTAATCTTGTTGTCTCTCGATAGTCACTAGCTTGTTTCAAGACCTCTTGGTACTCTTTTGAAGTGATTGAAGAAGTAAAAGCCTCATTGTTTCTTTGATTTATAGGGGTGGAATGGGATTCAACTCTAGTGTTTGACTAGTGTTTAGACTTCTTAGTTCTAGGATATAGAGGCATAGGCGGCCTAGGTGCAAGTTTACCAACCTGATTCAAATAATTCTCAGCTCTAATGGAAATGTTATAGGTTGCAGGAAAATTTATACCTCCCATGGATTGAATCATTATAGAAATATCAAAATTTAAAGATTTAAGAAATTATAGAAAAGAACCTTTAACTGTTGGTCTCACGGCCAATGGAATCCTATCCCATGTCCTTTGAAATCTGAAGTTGAAATCATCAATTGTTCATTAGGAGCCCTCTTAATGGTTATCAATTGTTCCAATAGAGATAGGTTGTCCCCCTTTTCTCCAAATTGATTGTGAAGAGTTATGCACAGATGGTCCCAACTCTAAATAGAGCCTGATGTTAGACTCCTAAACCATTGCAAATATTTATCCTTGAATGAAGAGGCTAACAATTTGAATGCAATGTCCATCTCAATAATTTCATTAATTGCACATACATTTGCAATGTCTTGGATGTGGTCACTAGGAGTAGTCTAGTTCTCTCTAGTGAAATATGGGATGTTCTTCAATGCTGCAACTAGAGCTAGATTTTTTTCATTGAGAGGAAGTGGGCTTCTTCTAGTGAATTTGACATAGGTATTGGGTTGTAGATGTGCCATTATGATTGGCCTAAGAACCCTCATTGATTGAATGAAAGGCCTACTAGGTGGAGGTGTTGATAAAGTTCTATTCGATGGAGATGGAGACCTTTGAGCTCTTCTTCCTCTTCTCCCTCTGTCTAGGGACAAGTGTAGAAAGAAAAACAATCCTTCCTCTCTCATTCTTGACCTTGTTTAAATTCTTCCCACAAATCTGCCAAGTTTGGGTTGCCAAAACTAGTGGATTCTACCTCTTTTGGAGTCTCCAGATGTGTAATTTTAAATCTCCTTACAAGCTGAAAACTTACAACAAGTGCACACCAATCTTGCTGCAATAAAAATGAAAACCTCTTTATCCCACTAGGTTTTCCAGAACTATTAGTGTGGTCACATGGTGGCTTAAGACTTGCTATTTGATAGAGAGACACCTTGGAAAGATGAGAAAACTCTAACTCTAGTGTCCCACTAGGCATGCCAGAACTCAAGTTAGTACAAAATTACAGCACCCCTGAATGTCTACAACTCGATGGGTGAGACTCTCAGTGTGATTGCATAACATGGAGATTTTCCCAAAGTGTGGGAATTTACAATCAAGAAAACTCTCTAGATGAAGGCTAGTTCCTACTCCTCTATTTAAGTGCACACATAAAATTTGCAGAGGATCTATTCAATAATCTATTCTAACTTGCCAAGGAGACAAGGTTAAGAAGATGCAAGAAATTAAATTTAAACTAACAAAGATGATGCACCAAAGGAATGTTGAACACCTACTTTGCCATTAAACACAGACCCAAAAATGTAATACAATCACCAATACACGATAACTAGGATTACAATGAAAGATCAATAAGATGCAATGAATATAAGAAAGGGTTGAAATCATCCATAGGCTTATTTTATTGCTCCACAGATTGATACAGAACATTACAATGGCCAAGAGGCATAAGCTTGCATTATAGTTTTAATGGAAGGTTTGGACTCCACAAATTCATCTGCAGACTAGAGAAGAAGGAAGGGGAAAAGCCAAAATGTCCAACATTTACAATGAGCCAAGCTCTTCCATTTATAGATGAAGCGAAGAGAGGAGAAAAGGAGAAGAAGGAAAATCTGATTTGTAAGCTCAACCACCAACCATTAATGCCCCTACAAATCCACCTACAATCTGTCAAGTCTGGTTCTCCATGTTTTTGGCATGTTGGAGAAGGAATAATGGAATATCAAATCCAATGTAGTTCTCGAAGAATTCAGATCTCATATTAATGGCATGAAATAACTTTTCCAGATCCTCACCCATCAAATCCTACTACAAATAACATTTTTTCTTCCATGGTGTAGAGGAGGTCAAGATATTTCCAAAAGCACCAAATTTTTTGAATTTTGAGCACTGGATCGAAAGTTATGCCCATTTGAATATTTGAATTGAATCCATACAAAAATGGAAAAAAACAAGTTTTGCAAAACAAATCCACGGTCTTGAAATTAACTTTGCACCTTTGGTGAAAAAAGAAAAATGTAAAAAAATTTCCTGCAACCCTCACGTATGCCAAAAATTCAATTTTTCCCATTAAGCTCCATGGGCTTAAAATTGAAATTGTGCCTTTTGTACAAAAATGCAAAAGTTCAAAAGTTTCCTACAAGCCCACAAGCCCGCAACTTCACATCTTTGCATTTGGCAAAAAAACCATCCTCGGGCTCGCGGTGTGCACTTACAACTTGTGCCATTTGTGCAAAATTCCAAAGTGCCAAACTATCTCCCACCGGTCCATCTTCCCCTTTGGCGAAAAGTCTTCCCCAAGCCGGCCGACCCACTTTTGGCAAAAAATCCTTCCAAGGCCCATCGACCCGTTACTTGCAAAATATGAAGAGTTAGAAGGAATTTCCTATCTGATGAAGATGCTTCAAGGAATCCATAATGTAGTCATTTTTACTCCTATCATAAAAGGAAGAACCCCATGCATGCTTTGACCAGCCTATCACCCAGCAGATGCTGAGCACTCACCTGAGGCACTCGTGGGTACCGAGTCTCTCTATTATGTGAGTTTAATGGGAATAATTATCTATGATTAGTGTAAGAGTATTTAGGAATTTAAGACAAACAAGAACCATGGGGCTTAGAATGGCCTCCAGATCCTTGCAATCACTTCAAACTGAGTGCTTTAACATAATCCAGAACATATATTATTGTTGGGGTGTGGAGCCTATTTTTTTGTCTTCTTGAATCAGTGTTGAAGTGTTAGAGCTCGAACGGTTACATTTGGAGACTTTGGGAGTATTCTCAGTATCGCTTTCTATGACGTGGGTGTGCAATCGTTGTGTCATTGCTGCAATGTTACTGTTAACATGCTTCTAACATTGGGGCTATTTTTTCCAGCCGTGGGAAGTTGAAAGATCATGAATTTCAAAGTTCTAGGATCAGCTTTAGGGCTTCTTAGAAGGATTGTAATCCTATAAATAGAGGTGTTAGGGTATCTTAAAGATATCTTGAGTGTTCAAGAGGTCTTGAGTCTTAGAGATCAAGAGGTGATCAAGAGTGATCAAGGTTATGCAATTGGGTGTCAATTGTGGTTTAGATGTGGCTTAGCATCTTTGGAATTTTGTTGTGAGTTCATAACTACGAGAAGACTATAAGAGTTTTTTTACTCTTGTTGATAATAAAATCTGAGCAAGTTCTTGGTGGATGTAGCCCACATTCAATGAACCGTGTCAAATCTTGTCTTGTCTTCTTTTGTGCATTATTTTTTTATGTTGTTATATTTCTGCAAGTATACTTCTGCTATATAGTTTCCTACTATTGTGGTTTGAGGAATTATTTCCACATATTTGTTCTCTAATTCCTAACAATTGGTATCAGAGATTTGGTGGTTTTTTGCTGAAGTTGTAAATCACAGGGAAATTTTAGCTTGAGTGGGAGCTATGGCGATGATGAGGAAAATCGAGGGTTGAGCGGTTCAATGGGCAGAACTTTGGTTTGTGGAAGATGCAAATGGAGGATTACTTATATCAAAAGGACCTCCATGTTCCTTTGGCTGGAAAAGCAAAGAAACCTACAGCCATGTTGGATGAGGATTGGGAGTTCTGGATAGAAAGGTGCTTGGGGCAATTCGTTTATGCCTTGCATCTTTGTTTGCTTTCAACATATCATAGGAGAAGACCACAAAGGTCTCATGAGTGCGTTGGGGAAGTTATATGAAAAACCTTTTGCCTCTAATAAAATATTTTTGATGAAAAATTTATTTAATATGAAGATGTCTGAGAATGGTTATGTTTTGATCATTTGAATGAATTTAATATGGTTGTGAGTATGTTAAACTCGGTAAAAATTGACTTTGATGATGAGGTCAGGGCTTTGTTGATTTTGTGCTCCTTGCCAAATAGTTGGGACAACTTGGTTATGGCTATAAGTAATTCAGTCTCTAATAACTCAAAGCTGAAGTTTGAGGATGTAATAGGTGTGATCCTAAGCAAGGAAATGTGAAGGAAGAGCACCGGAGATTCTTCTACTTCTAGAAATGCTTTGATGGTGGAGAGTAGAGGGAGACAAAAGAACGAGGGAAAGGTAACCGTGGGAAGTCGAATGATCGTGGAAGGTCAAATTCCAAGAGTAAGTTAGAATGTTGGCATTGTGGGAAGGTTGGTCATGCTAAGAAAGATTTTTGGGCTCTTCGGGATAAGAAGAACAAGGAGGAAACCAAAGAGGTAAATGTGGCAGCAGGTGATGTTTTTCAAGATGTCTTAATTCTTTCTTTAGATAATATTAATGAATCTTGGGTGTTAGATTCAGGGGCTTCTTTCCATGCCACCCCACATAGACATTACTTTATTGATTTTGTTCAAGGTGATTTTGGACATGTATATCTTGGTGATGATGAACCATGCAACATAGTAGGGAAAGGTTGTGTTTGGGTGAAAATGTAGAATGGGAACACATGGCTGCTTAAGGATGTCAGGCATGTGCCTAAGTTGAGGTGGAACTTGATATCACCGGGATAGCTGGGTAGTGATGGTTGTATGGTTAGTTTTATACCGGATTCTTGGAAGGTTACCAAGGGAGCTCTTGTGGTTGTAAGAGGCAAGAAAACTAGTACTCTGTATTTAACTAGTGGTGCTGATTATTGCAATTTAGTTGCTGCAGATGGAGATGTAACTTTGTGGCACCAGAGACTTGATCATATGAGTCATAAGGGCATGTAGATTATAAAGGATAGGTTTCCCAGGATTAAAGGAGTTAGATTTGGACTTCTGTGAGGATTGTGTTTTTGGGAAACAGAAGAAGGTGAGATTCCTTAAGGTTGGACCTACCAGGAAGGAGGGTAAGTTGAAGTTAGTGCATACAAATGTATAGGGTCCAGCTAAGGTAAACTCTATTGGTGGTTCATGTTATTATGTCACTTTCATTGATGATGCAACTAGAAAAGTTTGGGTATATTGCATTAGAAAGAAATCTGATGTGTTTGAAACTTTCAAAAGATGGAAAGCCTTGGTTGAGAATGAAACAGTCTCAAGCTGAAATGTCTCAGGTCGGATAATGGAGGGGAATATTGCAGCAATGAATTTCTTGATTACTATTCGGTAAATGGGATCCGTAGGCAAATAATGGTTCCAAATACTCCACAAGAAAATGGAGTGTCAGAGAGAATGAATAGGATAATCATGGAGTGTGCTAGGTGCATGAGGTTACATGCAAGGCAAGTGGTAAGCATAGATGTTTATCTATTAACGGAGGATGTGGTAAGCACATATGTTTATCTAATTAACAGGACCCTCTATGGCCTTGGATGGAGGTATACCTGAGGAGCCTTGGTCTGCAGTAAGAAAATTGATTGTACTCATTTATTAGAGTATTTGGATGTGAGGTATTTGTTCACATTGATAAAGATGATAGGACCAAGTTAGAGGCTAAGTAGAAATGCACCTTTGTTGGATATGGTGAAGATGATTTTGGTTTCCGTGTTTGGAGTCTTAAAGACAAGAAAATATTTTGGTCTAGAGATATTATCTTTAATGAAAAAATCATGTATAAAGATTAGTTGTAGGAATAGAAAGAGGAATCAAAGAAAGAATACACAATGTTAGAGGACATTGCAGGACAACAAGGTGTCCAAGGGGCCGGTTCAGGTACAACATGTTCTGGCACAACCAGTTTAGGTACCTACTCATTAGGAACCCCAAACTCCTAAGGTGAGAAGGTATTCTAGGGTAAGAAGGAACTTGAACAATTTACTCCATCTTTGAATTATTTATTGCTCACTGAAAGTGGAGAGCCAGAGTGCTTTGAGGAAGTAGTACAAGTAGATGCCAGAAGAACTGGGAGTAGGCCATGGTTGAAGAGCATAGATCTCTTATGGAAAACCATACTTGGGATCTAGTGGAGCTACCTGAGGGCAAGAGATCACTGTAGAACAAGTGGGTGTATAGAATCAAAGAGGAAGATGGAGGCAGGAAACGATACAAGGCTCGGTTGGTGGTCAAAGGATTTACACAGAAGAAAGGTATATACTTTGATGAAATTTTTTCTGCGATTGTTAAAATGACTTCTATTAGGACTGTTCTTGGTTTAGTTGCAATAGAAGACCTGCACTTAGAATAGTTGGATGTGAAGACTACATTCCTTCATGGTGAGTTGGAGGAGGAATTGTACATGCAGCAGCCACATGGTTATGAGGTCAAAGGGAAGGAGAGGTTAGTGTGCAAATTGAAGAAGAGCTTGTATGGCCTGAAACAAGCTCCACACAATGGTACATGAAGTTTGACAATTTTATGTAGGAGCAGGGTTACTCCAGGTGTCACTTAGACCATTGCGTGTACATCAAGAAGTTTCTTGATGGTAGTTATATTATTTTGTGCATGTATGTAGATGATATGCTTGTTGCAGGGAAGAACATGCAGGAAATAAAGGTACTCAAGAAGCAGCTAGGTGACTCCTTTGTTATGAAGGATTTGGGGGTAGCAAAAAAAATCCTTAGTATGAGAATAACTCGAAATAAGAAGGAGAGGAAGCTGCTATTATCTCAAGAAGAGTACATAAAGAAGGTCTTGGAGAGGTTTAGTATGCAGGATCCTAAACTGGTTGGTACTCCTTTGGCAGGTCATTTGAAATTATCAAAGGAATAGAGTCCCAAGACTAAGGAGGATAGAATCCAAATGTCCAGGGTACCATACTCATCAGTAGTTGGTAGCTTGATGTATGCTATGGTATGCACTAGGCCTGACATTGCCCATGCAGTGGGAGTAGTGAGCAGGTTTATGAGTGATCTAGGTAGAGAGCACTGGTAGACAATAAAGTGGATCCTTTGGTATTTGAGAGGGACCATGGGAGTAGCATTGTGTTTCGATGGATCAGACACTACATTACATGGATATGTAGATTCAGACATGGCAGGAGATTTAGACAGTAGGAGGAGCATGACAAGTTATGTATTTATGGTTGGTGATACATCGGTGAGTTGGATTTCACGGTTATAAAAGGTTGTGGCTTTGTCAACCACAGAGGCTGAGTATGTTTCTGCCACAGAGGCAAGCAAAGAGATGATTTGGCTACAACAATTGCTTGATGAGTTGGGTCATAAGTAGGAATTTGGGAGACTACACAGTGATAGTCGAGTGCTTATTCATTTGGTGAAGAACTCCGCTTTCCACTCTAGGACAAAGCACATTCAACTGAGATATCATTTCATTAGGATAGATTTGGAAGAAGATAAGTTGAAGCTGGAAAAGATTCATACCAGTTAGAATCCTACGGAAATGATGACCAAGGTAGTCACAAGGGAGAAGTTGAAGTTGTGTTCAACTTTGATTGGCCTTCATGGTTGATAATGAAGGGTTAAGAACTTTGCTCAGTGGAAACAGTCTCCAAGTGGGAGATTGTTGGGGTGTGGAGCCTATTTTTGGTCTTCTTGAATTAGTGTTGAAGTGTTAGAGCTCAAACGGTTACGTTTTGAGACTTTAGGAGTATTCTGCAGTCATTTTCTATGACATGGTGTGCAATCATTGTGCCATTGCTTTGTGATGTTGTTGTTAACATGTTGTTAACATCGGGACTATTTTTTCCAGCCGTGGGAAGTTGAAAGATCACAACTTTCAAACTTCTAGGGTCGGCTTTAGGGCTTCTTAGAAGGATTGTAATCCTATAAATAGAGGTGTTAGGGTATCTTAAAGATATCTTGAGTGTTCAAGAGGTCTTGAGTCTTAGAGATCAAGAGGTGATCAAGAGTGATCAAGGTTATGCAATTGGGTGTCAATTGTGGTTTAGATGTGGTTTAGCATCTTTGGAATTCTGTTGTGAGTTCATAACTAAGAGAAGACTGTAAGAGTTGTTTTACTCTATTGATAATAAAATCTAAGCAAGTTCTTGGTGGATGTAGCCCACATTGGGTTAACCACGTTAAATCTTGTCTTGTCTTCTTTTGTGCATTATTTGTTTATGCTGTTATATTTCTGCAAGTATACTTCTGCTATATAGTTTCCTATTGCTGTGGTTTGAGGAATTGTTTCCACATATTTGTTCTCTAATTCCTAACAATTATAACAGATAGAAATTATACAAGCATTCATACATAGCATGAAAGGAAAGAGAACTCATATAAGGAAAACATGATTTACAACCATTGATATCCATGTCTATTTGTAACAAGTAGCCTCATTATATTCATTGATTCATTACAGTGTCATAGAGTGCGACCGCATGATCATGCATATCACCGGACTTGTACCACTAAGCCAAAAGAAAAGAAAACTTAGAACTCTATGCCTAGTACAATCTCTCCTGAATCAAAGATCCACTCGCAGAAATTTTGTAGAGCACCCCATGTTATCTCTCAACCTTACTATGTATATCTAACTCCACTTTCGTCATGTCCTCTGTTACTCGCAGTAGCACTTGTATTTATCGATTTCCCGGGCTGCCAACTCGCCTTACTGCGCCCTCGGATCCATCACCAAGTGTTGAATGTGGTCCTCCATGTGAGCATGTTCCTTCAATCCTGAGCTCTCCACTCCATCTCATGATGATCTTCTAGAAGATTCCATCACAGTATGATCCTTCCCAGGCTAGCTGCCGCTATTTAAAGCCAAGAATCTTATCTCGCATAACCGATCACACTTTTCACTTGTTCTTCCTTGGGTGCTCAAATTGACTAAGTTCTCGAGCCTCCTTTCGTGTGGTGCGTGAACTATGTACTTCCTTAACTCTTCCTCATGCGCTCTTCTACCTTGCGCACCATCCAATAACTGGGATCCCACGTGCCCACACGCCTTCATACTTGGTCAATATTCCAGGGCCTAACACATAAGTACTTAAAATATGTAAAAAATAGGATTGAAGTCAATATTTGGGGGCCCAACACTTAAATACTAAATATTGTGGGGGTCTAACCCTTTATTTATAGTTTTTCCTTTTTCTAATCATTAAATGCTACTTTACATACCCCGTACTTTTCTCATTTAATGTGGCTTTTACAAACAAATCCCATCTTCAGCACCTTCACTCACGCGTGCCCTTTCTGCATGCGAAAACTACTCCATCCTTCTAGCGCGCGAACCAAACCAATTTGACAAGAGACTCTTGCATGCACTTAACCTACGTCGAAGGCACTTCTTCTATCCAGATTCTTTCTTTTGCCTACCTCATGTTTCTTTAACTGTGATTTTTCCTTTGTATGTGGGATCTACAAGTAGCTTTATCTGGCACCAACCATTCTATCTTTTCTCTTCATCTATCTCTTTCAACCGGGCTACTCAACAAGGCTCTTCAACACAACTTCCTTGGTACTTTAATCACATGCTTCTTCACTTTTCTCCACCCCACACTTAAATTATGTGTGGTCCTCTGCACTCACAAACTCTCCAAAAATAGCAATAAGGTTACGGCGCCCAAGGTGCAAAACAAAACAAGAATAGAAAGGGAAACACAAGAAAAGGAAAATGTATAAATGAAAATTCTAAACTAACCGACAAAACTGCCTTATTTACAAATACCAAGAAGACTTATTTATAGTAGGCCTTTAGCCTACTCCCATTGAAGTGTCTAGGTAACTTCATCCCATCCAGCGCTTGTAACTGGCACGTGCCCAAATCAAGGATGTACGAGATTGTGTAGGGACCCAACCAATGGACTTTCAACTTCCCAGGATGGTGCAGAAACTTGGAATCATATAGTAACACCATCTGCCCAACCTCAAACTTCTTGTTTCTAATGTGGCAATCATGCCAAACCTTTTGTTTTTCCTTTTTTGTTGTTTGGATCCATCGGGAAAGTGATCATCTCTCATCCATTTTCATCAACTCACCAATTCTTTCTTCCAGTGCTTGTTCATCAGCTAACCCTCCTGTGTGCACTATTCATAGAGAAGGTAACATAAATTCAACTGGAAAAATAGCTTCCGTGCAAAACACCAATTGAAAAGGTGTGGCTTTATTTATTCTTTTATACATTGTCCTGTAAGCCCATAAAACTGCCAATACTTTGTCATCCCAATCAAGTCTTCCAACATCAAAAATATTCGTCAAGGTATGACTCAATATTTTTTTGAATGCTTCCGCGGTTCCATTTTCTTGTGGGTGATAGGGCATAGTTTTGTGATGAGCCACCATGAATTTAGATAACAAGATCCTCATGGTCTCATTCAAGAAATGTGTACCCCTATCACTGGTTAGACTCAAAGGGCATCCATACCTCGTGATAATGTTTTCCCATAAGAATCTTTTCATGTTGCTACCATGTAATCTTTAGTTGGGGCTGCCTCTACCCACCTTGTGAGATAGTTTGTGCAAGTGATGATATAACGTGACCCCCCCACGCTGTATGCGCTAGTGCAATAGGTCCTACAAAGTCTATTGCCCACTTTTCAAAAGCCTCGTGCTAGGGATAGGATGCGAATGGCATTTCATCTCTCCTTCCGAGTTTTCCAATGCCTGATAATGGTCACATGCTTTACACATAATCTCTACAATCCTTGTACAAGGTTTCCCACCATAATCCTGCCATTAAAATTTTGTGCGGTGGCATCGCCCGCATAATGCCAACCCGCACTTCCTCCTCGTGTGCTTCTTCCATGATGGCCAGGTGCTCATGCTCTAATACACACCTATGTAGAACTTCATCATGTCCCAACTTGTATAAGTCTCCACTGATTAACATCTAGGGTGTGACACGTATGGCCAACTTCTTCTTTTCTAATGCCTTCATTCCATCCAATGCCACACCTTCTTTCAAGAATACTATAATCTCCTCTAAATCCAGGGCACGCACCATAATCTAAACATTTACACGTCCGGTATTACTTCCTCAATACCTCTATAATCAGGAAAATGTAGAGACATTTCAAAGAAAACTTGTGGGGGTGGTTGGGGTCCAAATCCTCCTCCGCCAAATCCTTGGTTTCCACTTGTGTTTCCTCCACCGCCGATCCACTGTGGCCTAAAGCACCAGTACACTAGGTCCACTAGGTCCAACCACCAAACCCACCAAAACCCAGCTCCCCTAAACCACCACTAGATCCACCAGGCCCACCAGGTCCTGAAGTGGTCATGCCAAGGGTTCCCATGGTTTTGTTGAGCTACATGCCTACTATGGTCTGTGACAATGCCCCACTACCAATAGTATACCCCATGCCACTCCCAGACATGAGACCAAATGCTTGTGTGCCTATACCTTGCCCAAAAAGTCCTAACATTGGGCTGGTGTTTGTAGCCATAGAAGTATCAAATGAGAAATTATACCTCCTAGGCAGTAGAACGATCACCTCCAATGTAATCAACTGGATTAGAAATATTATCTCCCTGATATGGAAAACCAAGCGCCAAGGTCTGGTCACTACGTGGGCTCAAATGTACGCCAATAGTTCTCCTTTCTTCACATGATGAACTCTCATCAGAAGTGAAGGGTTTTCTCTCACGTGCTTGCCAAGATGGGGTCACACAGACTGCTTAGGCTCCATGTCTTCAGCGTGAACCTCAAATCCTTCCCGTAACGTCTACCACCATACATCCATCACACCTGCAACCTTGCATTGTCTAACAATCTCCCTTTCACGCACTTCACCATACTTGAGTTGTCTTTCTTCCCTTTCTTTCTCTGTTGTAACATCTACCATCTTCCTCCACCTTAGCTTCCTCGCCCAGTGCTCAGAATGGTTTATCCGGCCATTGGGAAAGCCTCTAAACTCATGGTAACCATTAATATCTTCACAGCTAGAGGAATAACATGTAGAAACATTCCTCTAGGCTCTCACAAAAATTCAAACTCAGTAACCTCTGGGTAAGAATACATAGAAATGGCGTATTCCAGAGTTTAGCTTGTCAATACTCCTCTCCACTAGTGATCTATAACACGGGTCCACGTCATATCTGCATCCTACAACCTTTGGTAGTCTTCTTTGGTCCATACATTTGATCCATAATGCCAACTTGATCTAGATGCATAGGTTGAAATCCATTCATATAGTTCTACTGGGAAGCAGCAAAATAATGTCTCATATAGATCATGGTAGAGGTTCTCTTCTACCCATCTACATGTGTTAAACTCAGGTCCAGTGCTTGAATCTCTAAGTAAATTCATCCTCCATGCTCTTGAACCACAATTTAACATTTTCCAATGTTAACTAATCCATCATTACTCTTTACACAGATCATGATGCATGTTATATCCCACTAAAACTTCAAAAAGGGGTCCCGAAAATGGAACCAAGATGTAGTAATTTTTACTCCTATCATAAAAGGAAGAACCCCATACGTGTCGGCCTATCACCCAACAGAAGTTGAGCACTCACCAAGGCACGCGCGGTGTCGAGTCTCTCTTTTATGTGAGTTTAGTGGGAAGCATTATCTATGATTAGTGTAAGAGTATTTAGGAAGTTAAGACAAACAAGAACCATGGGGCTTAGAACGGCCTCCAGATCCTTGCAGTCACTTCAAACCGAGTGCTTTAACATAATCCAGAACATATATTATAACAGAAATAAATTATACAAACATTCATACATAGCATGAAAGGAAAGAGAACTCATATGAGAGAAACATGATTTATAACCATTGATATCCATGTCTATTTGTAATAGGTAACCTCATTATATTCATTGATTCATTATAAAGTGTCACAAAGTGCAAACCGTAGTCATGCATATCACTAGACTTATACCACTAAGCCAAAAGAAAAGAAAAATTACAACTATATGCCTAGTACAATCTCTCCTGAATCAAAGATCCACTTGCAGCAATTCTGCAGAGCCCCTCCCATGCTATCTCTCAACCTTACTATGTATATCCAACTCCACTTTCATCATGTCCTCTTTTACTCGATAGGAACTTATATTTATCACTTTCCTGGAGGTTTCAACTCACCTTGTCATGCCCTCAAATCCATCGCCAAGTGTTGAATGTGGTCCTCCATGCGAGCATGTTCCTTCAAGCCTGAGCTCTCCACTCCATCTCATGATGATCTTCTAGAAGATTCCATCGCAAGTATGATCCTTCCCGGGCTATCTTGTCACTAGGCTGGCATCTTATCTACGCGTAACCGATCACGCTTTTCACTTGTTCTACCTTGGGCACTCAAATTGACTAAGTTCCAAGCCTCCTTTCACGCAGCGCATGAACTATGTGCTTCCTTAACTCTTCCTCCTATGCACTTCTACCTTGTGTGCCATCCAGTAACTGGGATCCGTGTGCCCACGCGCCTTCATACTTGGTCAATATTCCAAGGGCCCAACACTTAAGTATTTAAAATATGTAAAAAATAGGATTGAAGTACAAAAGGAGGAAAAAAGGTGCTAGTTAACAAAAAATAAACATGAGCTTATTTTGTATAACAAGACCAAGGTATCTCTCTCAGCTCTCACCTCCTCCCATGCTTCTCTAAATATATCCCGAGTGTCATGCTAGTCGGGTCTCTCTCCTCCTTCTCCATATGTGATGCCTCACCAACCTCAAAGCACCTAACCCATCATCCTTAGTCTCCTCTTCAACCAAATCCTCCTCGCCTCATCTCCCGCATGCCCCTCGAGTCAAATTCTACATGAATGGGATCATCCCCTTCTCCACTATGTGCGAGAGTGGTTGTAATAAAAGGGAGGGTGATTGAGGAGCACCATGACTACCCATTCAAGGCATGGACTACACAAACTAACTACAATAGGCACACATGGAGTAACCACTTTCCATCAAGGATCTCCTCTAGGACCCTTTAAGGCCTCCCGGTTTGTCATGTATACTAGTGCCACTGGAGGAAGCATATCAACATAAGGGAGGCCAAACTGCTTGAGCACTGATTGAATGGATGAATCTCAACTCTCACTTCCTGTCGACTAATTTTCATGTGGTAGATAAAACTACCACCGTAGTCACCTCCTGCCCCTATAACTCTACCATATCCCGGTAGCATGTGGAAACCATGTCTCTGCCGTAGTCAAAGAGGCCACCGAATTATGTGGCATCTAAATAATTGACATCATTGTCCACCTTGCTACTCGAATAATCCCTGATCCTATACTTTGGTATTCCCCTTCCATAAGGGGTAATGCACTCATATACCCAACTCATAACTAGCCTGGAATGGTTAAACAACTATCCTTGTAACCTAACTACCCTATATAGGTCATGCTAGGTAGACCCTATGATGTCTTCTCCCTAGGCATATATGCGGCCATGTCCCTCAATCTGTGTAATAATGGGAGCCCAAAGAATAAAGGAGAGTGTCACCTCCCTTGTCCCCGATCAATCATGAGGAAAAGATGCCCATGATGGCTCTACGAATGATGGGAATAGGAGAAGTGGAAATAGACCAGACCTTTATCCCCTTCTTCAAACCAAATGAAACAATGACATCCCTCATGTATGTGGCCCAATGAGTTATCACAGACCTGGATCATGTTGTCTCTAGGTTCAGTCTCCTCCCAAGTATTGGGAGCCCAAGAATGTGGTGTATGTCCTCTAGGGTGATAGTCCACTCAGCCCTAGCACCTGGCAACTATAAAGTGTTCCATTCTACATCCCAGTAAGAAAACAAGTCACACAATATGTGACTAGAAGGAGTGACATGGGGCACCCGTGTAATCCTCCAAATACCCACTCTCTGTAGAGTGTCCATATAATCCTGAGTCAACTGATCTAAAATCTCTAGGAGCCAATCACACTCCCTCTCATGACTCTAACAGATGTACTCCTCCTTCTTCGCATCCACCAAAACATAGAAAAAGAGCAAGTTAGTAATATATATCAAAGGATAAGCTCACCAAAAACATCAAAAACATCAAAATCCAAAAAAATCAAGTTAGCATGTATTTTGGTCATTCTGTTTAGAACCGCTACCATGTGCGGGGTGGCGGTTCCATAACCGTCACCACCTGGTAGGGCAACGGTCCTAGACCGATTTTCCAAACACATTTTAACCTTAGAAAACACTCTCCCCTAGGTAAACTTTTCAACATTTTTACATTTTAGATTTAAAAATGTAAAAGTGAAAAAAAACAACCTTAGACCACATGGGTCGATCTCTCACTCATGAAGGCATGATCATGATCTCATAACGGTCATTTTGGCTGTACTCTCATCAAAAATGGTCACCGTGGGTTCAAAGCTCCAAAATCACCAAATCGAATATGTGCAAATGAATTAGAAAATGGGTTTGTTTTGATATATATATATATATATATATTATATATACCTTGTTTTGAGTGTTTTGAGTGTATGTGTTCATAGGGCTAGAGCGTTGGTGCAGGTATATTTCTAGATCCCCATAAAAATGGTAAGTCCTCTTTTCATTTTCATTTATTGTTTATTTGTTTATATTTTATCTAGCTACACTTGATTCTTCTCTTCCTCTTGCACGTGGTGGGAGTTTTAGATAGTGACGTTTTGACACACGGGCATCTCGGTATAACTTCTAACCCCCATTTTAGGAATGCCATACTTGGACTCTAAGTTTTAAGCCTTTTCATGGCTAAGACGCTTCTTTGAGGGGGAAATATGTATGCACCAAAAATTGCATGGGCTACAATGTCGTAAAAATGATTACAAAAGTCCGTAATGATGATTTGTGACCTTTTAGAAGGTGTTTGAGCTCCAAAACCCATTCACAGTGTATATTTGTATCCTAGACATCCTTACTTAGCCTTTCCAGCTTCCTACTTAATTCTATACATGTTTTGGCCTTTAGTGTCAGGACCACCACCCAAGCAAGGTGGCAGTCCCGTGACCGCTTCCCTACATAGGGTGGTGGTCCTTCCCGCTTTTTCTAATCAGTCATGCATTTTTTTAACATGCAACGCTTCACTTAACTTAACTTTTAGGATGCATTTGTGAGCCAAATTTTCTAAAAATAGTTTTGATTGCTTGGTTCTCCTTCCCTCTTCTATTTTTAAATAGATTTAGTTAGTTGGAACTACCTCTTCTTGCCTTATGCATGAAGGCACATCCCAACCCTAATTCCTATATATTCCATTCTTTTATTCAAGTAAATGGCCTAAGAATTTTTGTATCTTTCATAGCCAAGCTCTATTCAATTGTGTTATCTCTCTTCCACATGTATTGAAACTAGACTTCCTTCAACCTGTCATTACTCAAGCATCTTCTCATGTTACTTCCTTTGCATTCCCAATTCCTTGGGCTCATATGGACACACAGAGAAAGAAAGGATAAATTGAGGTGACAAATTACTACACAATTGGATTTACCTCTGTTATGTGAATTCCATGTTGTAGTTGTTGTTTGATTTCCTTCGTTACTAAAATTCATTGTTACATCATATCAAATAGAGTATAAATCAATTTCCTTTCATTTGCAAGTAATTAGTTAATTTCCAAGAGGGTTTGAATCTTTCATAGCATCCCATGGTGACCAATCCTCTTCTTCCCATCCCTATGGATCTGAAGGATAGAATATCCGTAGGACGTTGTCTACATATCATAGATCATTTGGAAATGTTCTTGTTTTAAGTTAGTTTAGATTCAATACACTCATCACAGGTGAATAACCACAACAGTTATCTCACTTGTTTAGTTTTAGTGTAGAAGTAGATTTTATCATTTAGAATAGAAGCAAATTGTTGTTTGTGATTGTAGTATTTCAATTTTTTGGTTTGTTTAGATTAGTTCCCCTTTCATCGATAGCATAGATTGTTAGTTTCATTCATTTTACATGGACACTTTAGACTAGATAAACACTTAGATACAAGATAGGAAAACAAACCATAGGGAATTTATGCTACCATTCATATCCTCTAAATCTCCCCTTTTCCAATTCAGCTACCACAATATCACACTACCAGGTCCTAGTCACTAATCCTCCTATAGTTAGCCACAAACATTCAACATCGGTTACTCTGGCACTACCTCAGGGGGACGAGTGCGGTTGAAGGTTGCATGTAAATTTTCATCCGTACAAATTTTTGAACCCAACATGAAGGATTAATTCCTTCTTGTTTTCTTTAATTTCATTTCTATTGCCTCACCTCTCCATTTCTTCCCCTATTTTGGTAGGTATTTAATACTTTTAAAAATATGTCTAGAAAAGAGTTTGGTGGGCCATTTGGTTCTGGAAAATATCACAAAATGTTCAACAACAACAGTCCCATTCCCTTTCAAAGTGTGGTGACAATTACAAAAGCAACGTCCAAACATTCCATAGTTACACATCAAATTCCATCAACTATGTAAGGATAGAGGAGGTTGATCAAACCACGTTGTTATCACAAATGGAATAGGTTTTTACCATATAGTCTTATCAAGACCTCACATTACCATGCAATCAACATAAGATGATATATTTACATGAATAGATAATCCTCTTCATCAGACACATAAGTCTTTTGATAGAATGAGGGATACAACCTCTGAGATTTTGAATGCCTATCCTAAGATCCTTACTTCTGAGGAAGACAAGGATTATAACATTGAACAATTCATAATAGGGTATCATGAGCCTACTCAATCAAACCCTACACCACAAGCACCCTAACAAGGGACTCAATCATCTCCCATTGATCTCATTTATACTTTAGTAGGGAGGATTAGAAAACTAGAAAGTTCCCATACTTCACAACCAACACATGCACTAGGGAAGAACATGGGATATTCAGTTGAAAACAAAGGATACATCTCTTGTAATGAGTAACCAACATAATATCCTGGAAGAAATGGTTATCCGGTTCATTCAAATCTAGGTGATCTTCTCACAGGATTAGACACATTAGGGATAGATCCTCATCCTTCTCAAGCTTATCCTACACAAGGACTAGCCGGAGAGTGCGTTCTCAAATGCCACCACAACAGGAAATGCGATGTTCCCAAGTTTTACATCCCGCTACTCCATATCCTGGTACTATCCCACCCTACATACACATGTACTCAAAGTATCCTTATATGGATCCTTATGCCATTTTAGCTCCCTACATACCATATCAAGGGACCCCATACATTCCCATCAATGCTTATAATGCACAACTTATCCAACTCCTCCTCCTCCACCTCCTCATCAAGGATTTTTAATGGTGTAATCTTATGCAATCGGTAAATACGCTAAGTAATTAAAGGATCCTCTCGAATTCACCATACGTGGTGTCATGCTTCCACGCCCATTTCCAAATCTTCCAAAATTTAAGGGATAAGGAGATTCGAACACTCATATCAAGGCCTACACCTTTTCTATCAAGGAATTTCTTTCTTGGGATGTTGTAGTGGCCAATATATTTCCAAAGAATCTCAAAGGAATCACATTGGATTGTTATTACTGCATTCTAGAAGCTTCTATGCATTCCTCTAAATAGCTTGTTTCTAAGTCCATCAAAGCATTCGACATGAACAAGTTGTTGCGTACATGGATTAGGGAGTTCTTGCATATTAGACAGGGAGAAAAATGAATCTTCGATCATTTCATCCATAGATGGTGCAAAATTCTCTATTCCTCTCGCAAGTGCGCCAAATATGGATAAGATGGAAATTTGCAATCTTTTCCTTCACTTTCTGAATCGAGAGACTAGAGAGGAAGTCAAAAAGTTTCCTTTCCGCAGTTATGTGGAAGTATTAGAAGGTGCACTTTGGATTTACCAAGCTGCTATTGATAGTGGACGTAATACCTATGGTTCTAATGGGAAATTGGTATCCCCAAATAAAAATAATGAAAATTATCAAAACAATGGTGACAACAACCAAGGACCTAAGGGTGTGAATCGCAATCATGGTGCTACAACAAATAGTGCTACTAATCAAGCTAAGAATGCTATTTTCACAAAAAATGGTAACACTAACAATAACAACAAGTTGGGAAATCAAAGAGGCCCTAACATTGTGTCATCTATCAATGTAGTTGATGTGAGTCATCTTCCATAAAAGAAAAATACATTTATAACAATCAGTTTGGAAACTACAACTGAAGTTATAATCAACAACAGTAAGATGATTTTCAAAGGCCAAGATATTACGAACCTAACCTATAATTTGGTTTCCATAAGGTTATAGGTCATGAAAATAGGACTTGTCATGATTACAACAAGTTTCTGCAAAGACTTCCTGAGAACTAAAGGCAAGCTCTTTGTAGACATGTTCCTAGCAAATCCTGAAACAAACCCGCAGCCTAGTCATACAAGACCTGCCATACCACAAAATGCAAACACTAAACATCCTAGGGATTCCCAAGTGAATCCTCAAAATAGAAATAAGGTCATTCTTATACGGAACAATGATCATGAAGCCTCAACTTATGATAACTCTCGGTTGCTCCTAACCTTGGTTCAAACAATAATACAAAAATCTTGTGGTTAGTTGAGCTAGATTTCAGCAAGAAATTAATGCAACAACTCAGATGAAGGAGTATGTTTTACAACCCTTACCCGCTATTTCCTTCCCGTAGGATGATGTTCCTACAATCTCAAAACTAGTAGGATCCTATGATTTAATATCGGATTTGAACAAGACCTTTTCTCACATTTCGTTTCTAGATTTGCTGAAGAATTCACCTGCACATCATTTTGTGTTACTCAATGCACTAGGTCTTGGTCACCTAATCCATGTTATGCCACCTCCTAGCGCTCAACTAAATCATATTGACTTTGACATACATCCTCCAGGACAGAAGGATAGGGATATTGGGTTTGTTTTCAATATAGACAAGATGCCATATGACGCTGAAATTTCCTGAAGAGGTGATCCTGCCTTATTTCTACAAGTATGGGTTTATAATAATTCCATCAAAAGAGCCATGATTGATGATAGAGCTGTGGTAAATGTGGTTCCCTTCTATTTCTTGTAGAATTTGGGATACAAAGAGACACATTGTTCTTTTACAAGAAACACGTTACATGGGTACGATAGTCTTAAAGTGACTTCATTGGAACCATAGTTCTTCTAGTCATGCTTGGTCCAAAAACCATATTGACGGAGTTTTACATTATCAATATGGAAATATTTTATAACATGATCCTTGGGAGACCTTGGATTCATCGAATGAAGGCTATACCTTCTACCCTGTTCCAGGAGATTAGATTCCTCCATTTGGGGAAGGTTTTCATCACTCAAGGGGGTCCTAAGCCCTTTGATATACACTAAGAAAACCTCAAGAAGAATAAGGGAGTCCATACGGAGTATGAACTTCTTGTGAATCAATTAAACAAAGGACCTCCATCAAAAGAGTTAGTCCTGATCACCCCGGGCATGATGAAGGGTTGAAGTCCTGACCCAAAAACATTTTAGGTGGCAAAGACATATAAAGGTAAATCAATATCTATGGAAGCAATGTCCACTAAGACCATACTCAAAAGCATGAAACTCTTAGAGAGTGAAAATATGATCTTCCTCGCATTTGAACCACAAGGGATGGGTAGTCTCCTCGGTTTAGCATCTCTTCCCTCCGACGACCAAGGTGTAGGTGTAAACATGATAGAATTGACAAACGAAGAAGGAAATTTTGAGATTGAAACAATGACCATAAAAACCATCTTTGAGGGTTGTTCTATTATAAACCCTGTTTCAACCCATGTGCACGAAGCTAAGCTTTCCATATCCATGGGGCAAGGCCTCTTCATTAATAAAGTTTCACAAGTAAACACAACACGCTATAAAGGAAACAAGGCCCAACAACATAGTCATGCTCACCCACACACAATGTCTCAAGAATGTTACAAAGAGGTGCATGGATGCCTCTATCGGAAAAATGATTTTAATGATTCGACATATACACTTCTGGGAAAGGGTCATAAGTTTAACCCCAAAATGTCAGGCCTTTGTCAAGTGAACAGAAATTTTGAGGATCATGGTTCTCCACTGTGTACTTTTAGGGGTGAAGAATTTGATATCCGTCAAAAATTTTCACCTTATCCATCATGACATGTATTTCACTCGCATTTTCATATGTACATTATTGCATCTGCATTGCATTTCCATCTGCCACTTCATTTTGTAAAATCTTTGATCAAGGGACTTATTCTTATAAAAATTCCTAAAAAATTCTAAAAGAAATTAAAAAACATCGAAATCATATCTCTACAAATATTCACGGTGTCATCAATTATTTCCAAATCATTTCATCTTTATTCAAATAGGATAAGGAAAAAATTTCACAGTAACCACACCAAGTCCTGCATACTTGGTTCTACTTTTGGTGTCTTTCTAGATTAGGTGTCTTTGCCCATGGTTTTTCTAGAAGCTTCATGGTGTTACATCTATCACATATACATCTCTTTTGAAATAAGAACATTCTAAACATTTTTCCTAGATAAATAAGTCAAATGTAAATCCATAGAAAATTTTATTTTACACATTTCTTTTCCCTACCAACCTTCGATTTTGAGGCTACGTCTCTTACTTGTGATGTAGGATTTGGAAAGAAAATAAATTCCCTTACTCTCCTATGCGTTGTCCATGGTGATAAGCACATGCTTCCTTTTGGTAGCATGGGGCAATGTGTAGGGGTTCTCTTTAACAAACTTGAAAGTTAGAAACATTTCATTCAAATATTGTGAGATCATAAGTTGAAACAAAGTGAGTTAGATGTCCAAAATTCCAAAAGAGTTTAAAACCTCAAAACCAAATTTTGTCACCCAAGTGGTCATCTGCGGATCTAAGTCTAGATAAACTAAAAAGAAATTCACATAATAAACTATGAAGTAACTTGAGTAGAGTGGGGTTGTAGTGTCTCAATTTGGTTCTCCCAAATCATTGTCTTTCTCTCGTCACTACCATTCAACAATTTTTCATAACTTGTGCCCTTTTTGGCTCTTGGTGTTGAGCCCTCACATATTACTAGTTTCGTGGAGTTGGGAGCAGGGAAAGTTCATTTACATATCATATCACCACATTTTGCCAAAAATAATGTGAAATACCAAAGATTTCTTAAAGAAAATAAAGTTCAACATCGCAATGTGTTGCATTATCATATATCAGCATTATAAAATACAAAAATAAATCATTATGTTATCATTCATATCCACCACATACACATTCTGAAAATCATAGAAAAGTAGAAATTCTAAAATATAGAGTACACATGTGAGATAAGCCAAGAGGAAGTCAACTTAGATACAATAGATTACCAAACCAAAAAGATGAGTCTATATATATCATAAAGAGTCAAGTTTGTGTACAATGCCGTCACACACTAGGCATAGTCAAAATGCTTCACAATAAGCCCAAATATACAAAAAAATCATATAATGTCGAGTAATTGGCAACAAAGAAATAAAAGGCCTAATGTCCTTTCAATCCCTATGTGATCCCTCGGATCTTTGCACGACCACATCTAGGGCTCCTACTGCGGCTATAAAGATGATGCAAAGAAAATGAATGGTGTGAGTTCTCATGGTGGTGGACACTAGCCATGGCCTCTCTGCGAGTATGGCTCCACCTCATCTATCTCTCGACGGTCTCATACCTAGAAACTTGGGTATGAAGGGGGGTCACCACCTCCTCTATCCTCCAGATGGGTGCAAACACATCAGTGTGTATGCACTGCACTGCTATTAGCTAGCTTGATTCATCGAGAAAACTCGGCCCGAGTCTTCCCCGAGGGGATCGGTAGGGTGTCCATGCACACCTACAAATAAGGTATCACCACTCCTTTGTAGTCACTGTAAGAAAGAAAATAAGAGGAAACAACGAGTTAGAAAACCAAAAAAGAGAGAGAAAGTACCAAACTAACCTTCCCAACTAACAATGTCAAGAGAAGAGTATCCATATACTCATATCTCCAGGAATCTAGGTAGGGATAGTGGCTATTGTTGTTGTTTCTTGCTCTATATTGGCTGCAGTGCCTCCCTAAAGAAAGAGGTGAAACACTGTCCTATCATGGAATCATCATCTCCCTCTCCATCTCGAGGAAGTGGTCCCTCCAGGACCAAGGTTTCTCTCTCCACACTCACCTCCTCATGTGCTACTCTCAGTATATCCTGAGTGTCATGCTATTCATGGCCACTCTCCTCCTTCTCTATGTGGGTTTCCTCACAAGTCTCACAACCTAACCCCTCATCCCCAGTCTCCTCTCCAACTAAATCCTCCTCAGTATCATCTTCTGCGTGCCCCTCAGAGTTAGAGTCTACATCAATGGGATCATCCTCCTCTCCACTATGAGCGAGAGCGGCCACAATCCAAAGTAAAGGTGCTCGAGGGGCACTAGCTTGCCATCGGGTATGGACCACACACATAACTACAATAGGCACACTTGGAGTAACCACTTTGTCCATCCAGGATCTCCTCTAGGGCCCTTCCAGGCCTCTTGAATAGTCATGTATATTGGTGCCACTAGAGGAAGCATGTCAACATAAGGGAGGCCAAACTACTGAGGAACCCGGTCGAATGGATGAATCTCACTCTCCTTTTCCTGTCAAATAACTATCTTATGGTAGATCAAGCTACCACTGTAGTCACCCCCCCCTATAACCCTGCCATATCCTAGTAGGGTGTGGAAACCATGTTTGTCGTGCTCACATAGGCCACCTAATAATGTGGTGTCTTAAGAATTGACATCGTTGTTAACCTCACTACTCAACAGCCCCTAGATCCTTTATTGATATTCCCCTTCTATAAGGGGTAATGTGCTCATATACCCATCTCATAACTAGCATGGGATGGCTCAGCGAATGTCCCTATAACTTGAATACCTTGTACAGGTCATTGTAGGTAGTCCCTAGGATGTCTACTCCCAGGCATATATGCATCCATGCCCCTCAATCTGCACAATAATGGGAGCCCAACTGTAAAGGAGAGTGTCACCTCCCTTGTCCCCGATCAATCGCGAGGACAAGATACCCATGATGGCTCTTGAATGATGGGAATAGGAGAAGTGGCAATAGACCAAACCTTTATCCCCTTCTTCGAACCAAATGAAACAAAAAATCCCCATGTATGTGGCCCACTGAGTCATCACATACCTAGATCCTAATTTCTCTAGGGTTAGTCTCCTTCCAAGTATCAGGAGCCCAAGAATGCGGTATACGTCCTCCAGGGTGATAGTCCACTCACCCCTGACACCTAGAAACCAGAAAGTGTTCCAGTCTCGTATCCCAAGAAAACAAGTCACACATTATGTGACTAGCATGAGTGACATGGGGCACTCGTGCAATCCTCCAAATACCCACTCTCTGTAGAGTGTCCATCTCATCCCGAGTCAACTGATCTAAGATCTCTGGGAGCCAATCACACTCCCTCTTGCGACTCCAATGGATGTACTCCTCCTTCTTTTGCATCCATCAAAACATATAAAAAGAGCAAGTTAGTAACATATATCAAAGGATAAGCTCACCAAAAACATGACAAAACATCAAAATCCAAAAAAATCAAGTTAGTACGCATTTTGGTCATTATGTTCAAAACCGCTTCCCTGGCTGGGTAGGCGGTCCTGGATCGATTTTCCAGACACGTTTTTAACCCTAGAAAACACTCAAAATGCAAAAAAGGACCATTTTGGAAAAAATAAAGACTTTCCTATGGGCGTCCACCCTAGAGACTCATTTAAGACAAGAAATTTTTAAAATGATCCCCTAGGTAAACTTTTCAACATTTTTACATTTTAGGTTTAAAAATGCAAAAGTGAAAAAAACCAACCTTAGACTGCGCGGGTTGATCTCCCACTCATGGAGGCATGATCATGATCTCGTGACAATCATTTTGACTATCCTCTGGTCAAAAATGGTCACAGTGGGTCTAGAGCTCCGAAATCACCAAATCAAATATGTGCAAATGAATTAGAAAATGGGTTTGTTTTGATGTGTGTGTGTGTGTGTTGTTTTGACCTCATTTTGAGTGTATGTGTTCATAGCGCTAGAGCATTAGTGCAGGTATATTTCTATATCCCCACAAAAATGATAAGTCCTCTTGTTGTTTTTATTTAGTGTTTATTTTTTGATATTTTATCTATCTACACTTGAGTCTTCTCTTCCTCTTGTAGGGTGAATCGGGAGTTTTGGATGGAGACATTTCAACACACGTGCATGTTAGTTATAGCTTATAACTCCCAATTTTGGGAATGCCATACTCAGACTCTACATTTTATGCCATTTCATGGCTAAGACGTTTCTCCAGGGGGCAATATGTACGCACCTGAAATTGCATGTGCTACATTGTCAGAAAAATCATTATAAAAATCCCCAATGATGATTCATGTCCTTTTAGAAGGTGTTCAAGCTCCAAAACCCACTCACAGTGTATATTTTTAGCCTAGACATCCTTACTTAGCCTTTCCATGTTTTTTCCAACTTTCTACTTCATTTTATGCATGGTTTGGACTTTAGTGCTAGGACCGCCACCCTACCTACCCGGGTGGTCCCACGGGTGGACCCACAACCACTGCCTTGTGTAGGGCAGTGATCCTATCCACTTTTTTCAGAATCCATCATGCATTTTTTTAACATGTGAAGCTTCACTTAACTTCACTTTTAGGATGTGTTTGTGAGCCAAATTGTCTAAAAGTAGTTTTGATTGTTTGGTTCTCTTTTCATCTTCTAGTTTTAAATAGATTTAGTTAGTTGGAACTACCTCTTCTTTCATTTTGCATGAAGGCACATCCCAAATCCAATTCCTATATATTCCATGCTTGTATTCAAGAAAATGGCCTGAGAATTTTTGTGTATCTTGCATCGTATTATTATCACAATCCTACTGGAAATTACATAGCCAAGCTCTGTTCACTTGTGTTATCTCTCTTCCACCTGCATTACAATCAGACTATTCAAGTTTCCATTACTCAAGCATCTTCTCTATAGCTACCTTTACATTCCCAATTCCTTGGACTCATATGGACACACAGAGAAAGAAAGGATAAATTGAGGGGAAAAAATACTACACAGCTTGATTTACCTCTATTATGTGAATTCCAGATTGGAGTTGTTTTTTTCCTTCGTTACTAAAATTCATTGTTACATCATATCAAATAGAGTAGAAATAAATTTCCTCTCATTTGCAATTAATTAGTTAATTTCCAAGAGGGTTTGAATCTTTCATATCAGCCCCCAGGACGGATCCTCTTCTTCCCATCCCTGTGGATCCAAAGCAGAGAATATTAGTAGGAGGTTGCCTACATATCATAGATCATTTGGAAAATTTCTTGTTTTAAGTTAGTTTAGATTCAATACACTCAACACAAGTGCATAACCACAACGAGTTATCTCACTTGTTTAGTTTTAGTGTAGAATTAGATTTGATCATTTAGAATAGAAGTAAATTGTTGTCTGTGATTGTAGTATTTCAATATTTTGGTTTGTTTAGATTAGTTCCCTTTCAGTAGTAGCATAGATTGTTAATTTCATTTAGTTTACATGGACACTTCAGATTAGATCAACACTTAGATCCAAGTTAGGAAAACAAACCATAGGGAATTTATGTTACCTATTCATAGCCTCTAATTCTCCCATTTCCCAATTTAGTTACCAAGATATCACACTACCAGGTCCTAGTCACTGATCCTCCTATAGTTAGCCACACACATTCAACATCGGCTACTCCGGCACTACCTCGGGGTTCGAGTGCGGTTGAAGGTTGCATGTCAATTTTCATCCATACAGGTACCCATCCATGCCATACTATATGACGTAAAATAAGATAATGACCCAATTAAATTAAGAAACTTTGGGCACGCATACTCCACGACGTGGCATTTTGATAGTTTACATATTCATTAAATTTAGGTTTCCATTGTATGACTTTATAGTTTTCAAGAGAATTAAACACATAAGGTTTACAATTTCCTACTTTACAATCTTCAATTACTTTACTTTAGAGGGAAATAGTCTTTAAAGGAGAATGCACGATTGATTCCTTTATCGAATCCCATTAATTATCCATAGATCATTTGTTAATTAAAGTCAATTTTAAGCAACTATGAGTCTCCCAATAACTTGTTCTTATGTTAAAGGTTTTTTCTCAAAATATGTTTAGTTGATGTTTAATTTTGCCATTATTATGCAAGGGAACCATCTTGAAGTTGACGTGGGAAAAATATTACAAATCAAGGAGGTGAAGGTTCGAGTTTCCCTTTCCTATAAACTTCCTTCCATTAGAAGCATGTTTTTCTCATACTATGGTTGTTTTAGTTCCAAATTTAGTTTGAGTCAATTTAGCATTTACATGTCATAATTTTTTTTTTAATTTTATTTTTAGTGGACTCTATATTGGCTCAAATGCCTAGTCCCACCAAGAATAATTTGTATCCATTATTAACAAAAATCAATGCTTAAATCAACCATAAGGAATTTAAGTGAAATTTTGTTCCTAAACCATTATCACATATACTCTTTGTTTTTTCATCTCGTTTACATTATTTCTAAGGTCTCTTATTGGCATCACTTTATAAAAAAAGAGTTACGATAGTACTTGTCTAACATCTTGAAGAAGTACATGATTGGATGCATTATAATTACACACAAACAACAAGTGATTTGTTTTCAAGGTAAGATCCCATGTTTCAACATCTCACGATTCCACATGTGAAATTTATTTTATTTTTAATGTCATAAAAGGGCATAACAAGGGATTACGGGACCAAGTTTTTGGTTTCCTTATTTCTCTTAAGTCAACAACTTTCAAATCAATTTTGTTTGCAAGGATTTACTTACTATTTTCTACCCACAAGTTAACCCCCTAATCAACTGAGGTTTAGTTTAATTCCAATTTACACTCAGGGCTCTATGCTCTATTATAGATCAAATTAAGGTTTGAAAAAATATTTACCCTATAAAACCTCTGTAAAATACTAAGGCTCTATATTTTCACAAGCCAAAGTAACACATTTAGTTGTGAGGGACTAACGAGATCATTAACAAGAGTTTAAGTCATAGTACAACTATTTCACTAGCTCCATTTGTGTCGTCTGGATCCCACAAGGAATTCATTCGATGATGAAGTTAATTTCTAGATCTAACTTCATAAGACTTGGTATTCCACTAGGATACTAAGAAAGTGTTAGTTCTACATACTCCATATATGGTAAGGATACACCGCATAGTCATTGCTTCAAAAATAACTCTTAAGGTGACTTCCAAGGTGGCCTTCACCACTCAACACAGTGTCGGGCCTAAAGAGAACACAATCTCCTTACCACACGCACGGTTATAAATCCTAGAAGGGAATCACATGCTCTGGATAAAGTTGGAACATGTTGTCCCTAATTGACGGGTTCACGACAATGTCACTACACTTACAGGTTATGCCAATTACTCAAACTAGGGATCTTATTTACTTAAGCCAAAAGGTGTCATCGAGTGTAGAGATTTAAGTTCATTCTAGGGTTTTGGTTCCTTTTGTGTTAAGAAAGATCATGCAAGAAGGGTAGATATTCATCATTTGTAAACTAAGGTTGCCTGTTATAATTAGGTTTCTTTTCTATATTTTGTAGTTAAATAACATGACACTCTGGAGATTTCATCATAAATTTCATGATGAGAATGCACTATAAGATATTAAATTCTATTTCATTTAACATACATATCTAGCTATTTTTACCATACGTAAATCTGAATCAAAATGGCACCTATGATTAAATGCATATTTCCCAATGCATTCCTAAAACTAGCATCTCATACCTATTACAAAATTTCAAATATAAATTTCTGTAACATGGAAATAGATTATACATATAAATTTTTTCCAATAACATATATAAATTACAATAATAAACAATGAATTACACCACACCTTTTCGCCATCTCACTTCCATCTTACAAAACCATGTGAGCATGAAATAAGTGATAAATCATTGACATGGCATCCACCATAATCTAGGATTATTAATTGTTTTAGTTTCCCATTTACATAATAATATTAATAATTTTCATTCGAAATGAGAGGGTTAGAGACACATATTTATTTAATTTCAGTTCACTTCATTTCTTAACCAAGGAGAGAGAAAGAAATAGGTTAGAGAGAAAATACTATTTTGCAAATAGTTTAATTTCACACAAAAAGTTACACAATATGGTTTCAAATAGTTATTCACAAGTTTCCACAATGGTTTGGCAACCCGAAATGGGTCCTACAACTTTCTTTTTACGTTTTCCTACTAGTTGCAAAAACGTTCAAATTTAGCTTGGAGGCGAAGAAACCAATTTCAAACGTTGTCTTCCAATGATCAAACACACCCTGGGTAAATTTATACATATCCTCCTATACACCAAGAATTCATAGGAACTAACGAAATTCAGAACTGGTGAACATTTTGATTGGCATCTAGTTTTCCGAGGCCATTGGTCGTAATTGACCTAGTTACAAACGATTAAAAGTTAGCTCAAGGGCTCAGAACACCACGTCCAAAACTAATGTTCAATGAGAAATTTGTTGCAAGTTCTCCTATATATGGATAATTCATCAGAGTCAATGGGATTGAGAACTAGCAAACGGGTTTCAAATGGCAATGGGTTTTTGTAACCACCGGTCGCCATTGGTCCAGTTTGACCTAGTCAAATTGCGACCAAAGGCCTACAAAACCTCTTTTCCAAAATAACCAAGAATTTGATTTTCCCAAACCAAAGGTTCTAGGAAATTATATAGTAAAAATACTAGAGGTTTGCGAAGCCGCACAAGCATTTGGTAGTTCAAGGACTAAATAGTGGATCAAAATGAAAGCTTGACTTTTCGGTTTAACAACTCCTTAAAAGTACAAAATGAAGTAACAGGGCTCCTAGAGAAGTGGCAAAGAGAGCACAAATGGTCAAACGAGGTTGAGCTAATGCTTCACGTGACTCTCTACATAACAAGGAACACATATAACGCTTGACATGTCTTTTACGGGGCTTAGAGTGTTGTTTTATGAGTCTTAGAAATTGTGTTTTTTCTAACTTTGCAAGGTAGGCATATGGATTGTTTGGTTTGACGACATCATCTAACTATCACCAATGCCACTAGATACGAGCACCTAATTTGGATATTCTAGTATCATCGTATAAGGTTATGGTAGCGACCATAATAAATGTTTAAATTATAAAACAGTTTTGAAAATTAAAAGGTGGAGTTTTATTTCCTTACACTATTTAAATTTGGCTACATATCCATTTGTAAGAATATCCCATGGTTTAATGTTTCTATTATATTTTAAAATAAGAGTTAAATTATGAAAGTAAAAGGTAAGGAGACCCTTTCTAGAGGCAAACAAGTTGGTCTTAGATGCTCTTGCCCTTCCTCTCGACCGTTCCACGAAAACCTTAAAGTTGTTACCCCCATGTGACTGCCTTCCTTGAGTCATTACATCAAACTGATCACATGATTTGCATTAGGTTCCCAAGGAAATTTCAACAGTAACCTATGACCATACATCGATTTCCTTTATTTTATTATGGATTTCCAATCCTTGTTCCCAAACTCCCTATTTTAGCACAAATTGGAAGGATACTCGAAAAAGATACTTAGTTTTCGATTTATGCTTACTAGTCCCATTTCTAAAATAACTTCATTGATTAGTTCACCATGACCATCCCGAGAACAACCAAAGCATAATTCCATTCCACGAGGTCTCATCTCGTTGAGGCATCTCTCTAAATTACCTCCAGTCTCTTCAAGTGCATCATTTGCACCTAGCTATACACAAATCACATTTTAAACTGAGACAGAGAGTCTGATAGCAAAATATGCCAACGAAAATATCTCCATAATTATTTTCTGAAATCCTTCACACACTTCCACTCCTGGACCAAAAATATCCCCATTTTGACAACAGTTGAGTTGATGCTAGCATGGTTGAACTATTTGGGTTGTATTCAGGGGACGGTGACATTGTTTTGGGAGGATTCCCATACTCGATCCAAATCTTTTATTTTACTGAGCATGAGGGAACAAAACAAGTACTATGGGACTTTGTTGTTGCCCCAACCAGCATAATACAAGCATTTTTCTAAGGTTTTTTTAAAAGCCATTTTAAACCCATCCTACAGTCCTTCCTTACCCACTTTGACCACCAATAGACAAATCTTTCGAGGGAATAAATGGAATGGTAGAAAATGGACTTCCAATGTATTAACCAATAAAAACAAAAAATAAAATATAATGAGTAGCAAGGAATGGTGTAGAAAAGGTTACATTATAGGTAGAACATGTGCTTATGAGCAGAAGAACCAAAATCAATACGGCTAAATATTACACCTGAAAGAATGACCTCATAATCCTCAGTTTATGTCCTTCTTCTGCATACAAAACCATCAACACATAGTTTAATTACGCCGAACGCTATGGTAAATGACCTCTTTTACGCAGGGCTTACCCTTTGCAGTTGCTTTGTTTATCATTTTCCTCGATCGATTGAGTCTTAGAAAATTGTTTCAAGTTTTTTCGGAAGATCATATTTTGTTCTTTTGGGTTCGGAGGAGGCATCGATCTATATCTGTGGATGTCGCATATGGATTCATGGTGGATTGGGGGACTTGATTTTACATCAGATGTTCTAAAGCCCACAAATATTGTATTTACGAGCCTGCAAAATATGGCATCTTGCGCCTCTAATACTAGGATGATTTGGCATCGACGGTGTAAAAGCATAGCCTGTACCTCAATTCCATTGAGGAAGCATTTGTCTCGAGTCTCTATCATGGCTACTACACATATCCATGTAAAATATTGCATCGTTTGTATCCTCTCGTACCATTTTCTTAAATTTCTCAAATTCAGGAACATGGTGATATTTAGTCTAAAAATTTGTGGTGGATGCACAAGAAGTTGAATCTGCATTTAACATGTTCAAAACCATTCAAAAAAAGGTAGATTGAAGGATATACGCTTTAAAGAATGAGGCATGAATTAATGGTGAATTCTTCCACCTCAAGAACTGGTTTTGTTGATGGGTACATCATACATGGATTTGAAGCCATATTTTATTGATGGATCTGACTTAATTTTCTTCATGGGTATTGACATTTTTTGTTTAGTTGTATCATACCAAAAACACCCACTGACAATAATGTATGGTAGAGAGGATAAAGAAGAGGAAATTACAGCAAGAAATAGCAGTGCCAGATAGGGGAGAAATTAGACATGTAATGATGACTGCAGAGACAGGGACATATCGTTGGATGGCTCCTAAGGTTTATATTTATTCTTCTCTTACAAGTTGAACCCATGAAGCAACAAGTTGATCAGCACTGAAGTGATCCACACTTTGAAGTTGGGGACCTTGTTTATGAGTGATTGTGATGACGATGACAAAGACTACATGGATTTTTGGGCATATCATTACGACTATGAGGTATGTTCTTGTTTATTCCTCCCCTTAAGTTTGTGGTCGCAAACTTTAATTAAATCCTTTGTTTTTATTAGTAGGCGTTGTTAGTTTAGATTTGGTTGTCTGAATATGCCACCTCTTCATATGATTTATGTAAATGGACGCTCTTGCCTTGATCCTTTATTACGTCTCATTTTCCAGGGAAATTAGTAAAAAATGCTCTATAATAGTACAACAAATTGTAATCCCATTTTTGTGTCATAGGAGCATAAGTAGATCTATAAGATCTGAGACTGGTGGTTGAGTCCTAAGATTTTTTTCACAAATAAACAATGTATGGCCATTAGCAAAAGCCTCTATTGTAGAAGCTATTCCAGCTGTTAGTTCACATGAAAATGCATCTGCAATGATAGAACGAGAAGAGGAAGAGCATCAAAAAATAACTAGAAATGCATAGATCAAATTAGACCAATTAAGATAATGTATATTGACTGCAAATACTTTGTGCAATTGTGTAATTTTCAAAGGTTATAGCTGGACATGTTGATTTTGCATCTGATAAATGGTCAAAAACCATAAACATCTTATGATGGTCATGGTAATTTAAATCCAGAGAAATTACACAAGTTGCTGCCTGTTTTCTGCTTTGCTTCTTTTAGATGCAACTACTGAGAAAATGATATATATACACAACAAAATTTAAACATAGCTTATACATCACAAACCTGGTTCTTTAGCAGCTAGGAGCCATGCATAGTCATAATTGTAAGCAATTTGTCATAAAATACAATCTTTATGTCCCCTATCTATGTTGCCATATTGTTCATATTCTCCATATAACCTCTATTATGAAGCAGACAATATTTCTTAGGTTCATTTCAAAGTTTTTAGACTCTGTATCAGTATTGGTTCTTGATATGATACAATAGTATGATCTTATTTCCATGTCAAAGACCATATTGATTACACCCTAACAATAACTAAAACTGGGACTCATTATTTTTGTATTTGATCAATGATTCTATATCCTTGTAAGCTACAAATGAGAGTAAATTGAGTCTCATACACAAGCTTTAGGTGTAACACTAGTATGCATGAATCTTTTTGTTATGAGATGGGATCCATTACTTCCTTCTTTTGGGAAAACATTATTCAATATTGTCAAACATGGGTTGGGGTAGATCCTTATCCGACAACAATGACTGTCATAATAGGAAGTGGGAGGAGTAGACAACCATTTACAATATGATTCCAAGGATTAAGGAAGATAATTGCTCCACCTCTTTCAGTAACTTTGTGACCCCCATAATGAAGACAAATCAATGATACCAATGACAAGAAGAGACACCTTTGAAAGCTCTAAGACTCCCATGCATATGCATCACTTTTGCAGGCTTGTATAGACATGAAAACTCTGGAACAAGGTAAATAAATATGCTTCTTTTTGTACATATTATGATGATGCTAACACGGCTTCAGAACATCAATCTATCGTTCCACGTTGAGGTAGATCAGCAAGTGAATGGAATCTTTCTCAATTTCTTTGGTTTCCCATTTGTTTGAATAAAAGCTCTTGAGTCGATGGTGGACAATTGTTGAGGACATGGATATTGTTGTGTGTGCCCATCTTAATGGATGGAAATTTATCTTTCTGAATGATGTTAAGGTACTTCTTGAAGACTATTAGCACTAGGGAAAGTCATATTTGTGATGTTCTAATTCAAGAAACATTTTGATAGTCGTACTCTAACATTTTTTGGGAATATTTTCTTCCCTTTGACGTGTCTTTGGTTCTGGTACTACCTTGTAACACAGTGCTACTTTAGAGATGCCACAAGAAACACAATTTGTTATGGAATTATGTTCAATTTTTGTGTCCAACAATAGTTAGCTCTAAAGTCTTCTTAAATTAAATCTCTTTGATATAGAGAGACCTTCAATGGAACTTCTGGTTTTACTACTAATTTGAAATGTTATATTACTCTAGGTACTTTGTGAAGTTCCGTACAGAAGCCCACAATGGCATTCAAAAGCTTATCCGCATGTGCCTTCCAAACATAATTTATTCCAAGGTATATTCAACATTTCTATTATAATGCCACCAAGGCAGAAGTACATGTTATTCTCACTTCTGGCCTATTGTGGCCTTGGCATTAAGACTATATCCTGAGTTGCAAGTCTAGAATTAGGTTTGTCCAAAATTCAACTATCATTTGAGTTCATTTGTTCTCTCCAATAATTGCTACATGTAAACCATATATGTATTATTGATTCAATTGTGTGAATCACAAGGAAATCATTTCTTGGCTATTAGTCTTAAATAAATACAATTTTTTTAGCATCTTACACTTGTTTATATTTAACCCATGGCGCCTCTCTGTTAGTCTTAATTGAAGACAAACTGAGGGATCCAGGAACTCATGTGAAGATTAACTTTGGATGCTTGATATTCATGAAATATTTTCTGATTGAATTGTCGAATTTTTTTGTGAAGTTCTTTTATTGAAGGAGTATATATTACCGACTGTTGATCTTTGCAATTGTTTCTATTTCTAACTTAGAAATTGGGAGGCCTTTAATGAAATGGGGGTATATGCCCACCGATTTTGGTTATCAAGGCTCTTGGTGATTACTTGAGAATTCTTGTGCAATCTCTTGTGTTAAAGATCCAGATTTTTTGGAGAGAAGACACAGTCTCACATTCTTGCTCCAAAAGGTAAATATGCTTCGTAATAAAAGTTGAAAAAGCTCTTTGGAGTTCATACCTATTTTTGATGTTGCAAATTTGTAATCCTATGTTCTATTTATCAACATAGAATGCCATTGATTCATATTAAGATTGCAGCTCGTGTGGTTGATTTCTTTTTACTTTTTGGATATTTGTTAGATAAGGTCTCAGATCCATAGTCATTTAAAAGTAACTCTAATGCAATCAGATTTTAGTTGTGCTTAATTGCAAGCTTGTGTATAGTTAATTATCAATGTTTGATCAATTGTTAACTTATATATTTCTTTTTCAACAAACAAACAAGTGGTTTTGACATGGCACCTCCTGGTGCCTAAAAGAAATGAATCAATTGTAGGAAGCCATTTTTTTGTAAATTTAATGATTACAACTCATGAAAATTTGAATTTCACGAAGTAATGTATTGTCCGTAACTCAGTCCTTTCTCGTGTGTGAAAATTGCTGAAAACACTTTAGCAAAAATTATCGCTGAAAATTCTATACTTTGAAATTATTGTGTAAGGTGAATTTAACAACTCTTTCACAAAATGTTAGGATTGTAAATATATGAGTTGAAATAAGGCCAAAGCTACTTGGTTTGTGTATTCCAGGCAATGCCATGGCCAAGTTGATGAGCAACACTAACACAATGCAATTATGTTTATTGAAACTGAAATCACCCACTAAAGGCTACCATTCATAATATAAATACTGCAAATGTATACATGTCTCATTATGTGTACGTATATCTTCATTTATTTGATGTTTTGAAATATGAAAAGCAACTTTAAATGTACGAATCTGTAACATAATTAAATGTACACATACAACATTTCAATGCAATGTTTCACTAAATTCCTACACTATAACTATCAATCACACACATTATCAACTGTACAATAAATGTTTTTCCAACAAAACACCAACCGAACAACCGATGCACAACTAACACAATAAACCCGAATTAAATACATACAACATCAACTATAAAATTAATTAACTATTGAAAATTGTATCAAATGTATTCATGTACGAATTTATAACATGTTTGAAATGTATAAACAACCTTAAAATTAAGTGGCCCATCTATATTTCTACACTTACAAAATCAATCAAACCCCTTATCAACATCTATTACAAAAGAAATAACTATACCTCTAAATCAAATAAGAAATACCGTTCGCATTCACATTCATTGAACACATGCTTCCACAATTTGCAGGCATGTCAACATCGCCATCGCTGAAACTATCCAACACTGCTAAAGCCTTTTCTATTTTAATGTTAATTTTGGTCTTCCGCGTGGCTTGAGGTCTCTCGATCAGAATAAAGCGGTTTCTGTTACACCGATCAGAATAAAGTGGTTGTTACACGCAAGGTTTCCCCTATGGGAAAGGCACTTCCGGACGTTTCTACGACTACGTTAAATTTGACGTCTGTCTTGCCGTTTTTCTGAAGGGTTTAAATTTGACGTCCCTTTACACGTTTTTCCTATTTTTTAGCCATTTCGAGTTGCATGCATTCCTCGTCTATCATTAGTTTGTTGCGGGTCTCATGCAAAGTTTCGGGCTTTGTGGATATTCAAGCTACCCGCCGAGAGAAGAGTTCGCATGAACGTGACTATTTTTTACAGTCTCTGAGTTTTTTACCAACATGGCTCCTTATTTCCTTGGCAGACTTAAGATCCTGCTATTCCATATATACTCTAAATCCACGTATTGTTCATCTGTTGTTCCATCCACATGTAGGTCTCCCACCGTCCACATGCATATGCTCAGAATAATAGATCTGTGAAATTCATACCTTGAGTCCATTGTCTAACTTCCACGATGTGAGTTTAATATTCATTGGAGATTAACGCAGTATCCTTAAACGTTTGGACTGAGATACCATTGGATAAATAAGTGAATATAATATCTTTTAAAAGTTTAAGTGATAGTATTTCCAAGTCGATTCACATTTCTTTTTCCTGAGGTGGCATCTATAGAACCAATTTCACATTACAGTGACTCAGATTAGCTCGAAATCTCTGATAGATTCATTTTCTTTTAATTTTGACTATTGGATTCTCTTACCTCAGTTATATCAGCTTGAGCTACGTACAATGTGTCTGCGTGCTTTCTTGAATCAACTGTGCAATGATGTTTTCTGGTCAAAGCAATAATCAGAGTTTCAACAACAAATGTGTGAATCTTATTCATCCACGAGCTACTGCATGCAACTGCATATACTACCAGGTCAGATTTATAAAATCATGGGGTTATATCCTCCTGATTTGCATATTTAGCTTCGACGAGGCCATAAAGAATAGAATCCAGTTCCAGTTTTTTTGCCCATCTATGGTTGGAATTTAATGCAATTATCTAATTTACTTGAATCCTAGACCTTTTGTTAATTTATCAAAATTTCAAAAATAGATTGCAGGTGCCCAGGGGTCATGGCCTCTTCCCTCAGCAGAGTGAATCCACAGGCACACATATTTTAACTGCAGATTCGGTAAATGAATCCCCTACCAGATCCGGTAGATGAATCCCCTGTTGCTCTTGACTCCATCAGGCGCAGCATTGGCGGTGAAGATCCGGTTCAACAAGTAGATTTGCTTATTGATTTTAGTGAAATGAAGGTATTTATCCATCAGTTCAAATTGCAAGGCAGTGGTAGTTTTTGAAGTCAGAAACACCAATTTCGTGTAAGGTATCTTTAATGAAAACCCATTAAAAAATCATTTTAATTTGTAGATAGGGGTAGTTTTTAAGCTACCACAGACGACAATTTCGTGTCTGAGATCTCTTATAAAACCCCAATAGGAAATCATTTTTAGCGTATTAACCACTCCAAAATTGTTTTTCATTAACCGTACATATTTTCAATGTGGGGTAAGATCTTATTAATCCGTTGTTAATGTGGGATATCATTGTAGGGCCTTTCAAAAAAATCATATACTGTGGTGGATCGAGTTGAATCATGGCATCCATCACCAGGTAGACAGGAAGTCGGAGCTTTGCAATAGCCGTCCCCATTATTTGTGAAATCAGCTCGCACACGGAAATAAATCTATAACCCCAAATTATCTCCTTATTTTACTATATTCAAATTGATTGATCTGGATCTATATCTGATGTGGGTTTAATAGTGTCTGGAAACTAATTTTTGTCGTTGTTTTATTTGTATTTTTCATTTTACATGGGTTGTGTATATCTATGTATGTTGCTACATAGTTCAGGGTGTTGTTTTCATTCCTATTTTGTATAATCTTCCTCCTTTTGATGCGGGAATTGCGTATTAGGGTTTGAATCCTATTTTTTTGTTGGAATTCAGGTGTTTGATTTGAAAATGCAATGCATTGGAAATGGAGTTCCCAAGGCAGCTTGCAATTTCTCTAATAAGGGATGTCTTACAATGCACACCAATTTCACTTTCCTCAAAACCTCATTCCAGGTGGTTGCCTCTTTCTGTTTGTCTCAAACCAAATAGTTCCTTTCTATCTTATAACAATTTAAATCTTTAGCCTAGCTGTTAGCTTTAGATATTGCATTAGCCGATCACACCAATTTTATTTTCAAAATGTTCCTTTCCACATAGGCATGCCTCAAGTACTGTCTTTTGTTAAAAATAATCAGCAGCCTCTCCCCACTTCTTGCCGCTCTAGAATTGTAACCTTTTATGATCACCTGCACCATAAGAATAGGAGCTATGAAGGATAGCCCCTTTTGCAGGACCTTGCCCGAAGGCTAAGGTCTCATAGACGTGCACTAAAATACCCGTTTCGTTCCATGCAACTTGTTTTATGTAAAACTGTAAAAAATAAAATCTTCTCTTAAAATTGTGTAGTACCACCTCTTTGGGAATAGTGGCATCAACCCTAGCTAGCTTCAGGGGGCTAAGAATTTTCACCAAGTGCATAGAGATTCTTGTGTTTCTTATTGTCAAATCGCAAAGTTGCATAGGAAACTGTTTGAAGTGTTGGAAGAAGAGCTAGGGAGGAGAGGGGCATATGCACTATCTGAGGAAATGTTTGGCAAGTGGAAGGGTTTACAAGAGACAATAATTGATAGAGAGATCGTTTGGCCCCCAATAGTCATTATTCAGAACACGATCCTTGATCAATCTTTGTTCTCTCTTTTTATTACACTAGGATAAGAAATGCAGAAGGTTTATTCCTTGTAAGATACTTTGAAGTCTTAATGGACTCACACACAAGCAGATTGTTTATGAGTTTGTACCTGATCTAAACTACAATTTCGATATTATATTGATGTATGAAATGGTAATTTGGGAAAATATTTCAGAGTTCCAATTTAGCAGTCTTTGTTCCTTCTTTTATCGATGTTTTAGTGCATATTTTATGTTTTAGTATTCTTGTTTGAAGCATGCATTTATCACTTAAATTGTCAGTCATAATTGAGTTGACAATTAGCAAGCTTGCTGAGATTTTCTATTTGCTTGATTCTGTTTTTTAATTTACATTGTTAGTAAAGGTAGTTAATGATAGCTTTAAGTCATAAAGATCAATGATATCTTCATACGACTAAAGTTGGAGTGTGTGTACCTGTCACAAGTCAATGTTTGCATGCCTATTGGGTTGAAATGCTATTGTGCTTCAATAAAATGGGGAACAAGGGAGCTTCTTGTTTAGGCTGTTGTGCTTCAATAAAGTGCAGACCAAGCTTGCTGTTTAGTATTTTGTCCAAAAGTGCGAGATTGTCTCCTGTTATCCTTACAAGTCACAACTTATGACCATCAATTAAAACTGCAGTTTGTAACAAAGGGGTGTCAATCTTAGAGGATATTGGAATGCTAAAATTATTCTTGCATGTGGTGATTTATGAGAGCAGTGAGAACGATGGAAAAAAGATAGTCTGTAATGTGGACCTTTGATTTCACCCCAATAATGAAAAGGTTTGAAGGGAAAATCTGAAGGCAACTTTGCTTCTCATTTTGGTTGCAATCAGATGCACTCTACACATTCAATTTTAGGTTTATTTTTGTAATTATTTGTAATAAATTTTAACAGAAATTGATAAAATTCGGAAAAAGAAATTTATCTGTAAAATTTTGAAATATAAATTTATAATATTTGAGAGGAAGCAAATTTAAGAAGTAAATTTATTTTTAGGAACAAGAAATATAAATGGGTTCCGATTAGAATTAGTTTTGCAAAGCCAAGCTTGCAGGTGGCGAGTCACTCCCCAAATTTGATGCAATTTCAAACAATCATATCCTCGTTACAATAAATCTTGCCATATTGTAAGCAAAGACACCCTCTCCGATAATTATCTATCTTTGTTGCATCCTAAAGAAAGCTTTGCTCTAATCTTTGTCTGCAACAATCCTTGCTTTATTCCAGAAATGACAAAACAATCTTATGGTTTTTTTTGCTCACGTATTTTTCCTAAAATAGCTTATTTCCGTTTCCATGTCCATTTCTTAGAATATTATATTTTCTTATATGAATTTTTTTCCTAAAATAGCTTTATTCCATTTCCCATCCTGTTTTCCTAGAATAGCTTTATTGTCATCTTATTTTCAAGACAATTTGGGGTTCATTACAGTCTGCTACTCTTGAATTGGCTGGTCCCTGTTGTGAGCCCAGCTGTAGTTGGCTGTTGCTGCAAAGCTTAGGTAGAAACCTAGGTCTGAAAATAGACAAAACAACAGTTCCAAAAATTTTATGCTACTAACTTTAGGTCTGAAAGCCTTCAAAATCTACTGAAACAACAATAAAATATTTCTAGATTTTCATTTTCATGGTCTTACTCTCAGTTGTTGGAATGAGACCAATGTTGAAACTGATTTTTTTAAATGTTGGAAACAGAACAAAAATTTTAATATTGCTCGAAAGTACATATAAATGACTCCCCTGAGGGATTAGATACTGACTTGGGATGAATTCAGGATAGTACAGACACTCTCTTGGCCCAACAAAGTCTTCAGAATTGTGCACAAGAACTTGTTTTAACAAAATGTGTTTTCCTCCTCTCTGCCATTCATGAATTGGTTGGTCCTGTTGTGAACCAAATTGTAGCTGGCTATTGCAGCAAACCCTAGGTTGAAACCCCAGGTCTTAAAATAGATGACAACTTTTTATGCTATTAACTGTGGGTTAGGAAACTTCAAAAATTTAAATTGGAAATGAAATAAAATATTTCTAAATTTTCAATTTGATGGTCTCATTCTCAGTTTTATTAAGATCATGAAATTGAAAATTTTGGAAAGCTGGAAAATCCCAACTCTGAAACTTATTGTCATTTTATTTCAAACTGGAGGGAGAACAAAAATTTAATATTTTCTAGAAAATACATAAAAATGAATTCTATGAGGGTTAAGTTACCGATGCTGGCTGAATCCGGGACAATACAGACACTAGTCTGGGCCAACAAGTGTTTGGGCCAACAAATTCTTCAGATTTGTATACAAGAATCTACTTTATCAAAATGCTCTAATCCTCTCTAAGAGTCTATTGCCTTCTGCATGTGGGAAAAATAGTTGTCTTCCAAAAAAGTATGCCTTCATAAACTAAAAAGCAAATCGACCCACAAGACTAACAAAATACAAAAAAAAGGATTATAGTTGACCCACAAGACTAATACTAAGAAGTGTTGGTTTTCCTGTGATTTTATCCTACTCTGAGCTGTTTTAAGATTATCCTTAGAACCGACAAGATTTTTCCCCTCTAAATTGAGGTCTTAAGTTGCAGGGACCAAATGCTCCACTCTATAAGTGAAGGTAGATTATACCCATGCAAATTGTATGGATTCGTACCAAATATCAACTTTATGGGCGGCATGAGACCAATTTTTAGTTAAATGCAACAACCAAAGCATGTTACTTGTCATCCAGATGTGTAATTTTGCAAATATCCCTCAACTCACAATTTCTATTTTGAATTTTCCTATTAGCGTGAGGGTGAAAGTTACTATTGGAGGATAAGGTGGTAGCATTTGGGAAGGAGTCAAAGGCAGGGCATTTGATTCCCTGTGCAAGGCTTACAGTGAATCTTTGTCCTGCACCATTTTTGAAGGGCACATGGTATTCATTAGTGGTGGGCGCATGATCTCAAAATCCAGCACACCGAATATACTCTTCCACTACTCCAGGCATTGGTACAAGTGAAATCTATCATATTATGAAATCCCCATTTTATCATACCAATCGGCTTGTTCCGTTCAAATCTGTGTATTTCACGAGCAAATGGCGTCTGTTTGTGAGAGGATTACATACTTTTGTAGAATGTATCGTGCTAATTTTCAGTTGCCACAACTACTACTTTCATTTTCAGAATGCTTAAACCGAAACTCAATGTCATGTGGCATTTTTAATTGAACATTATTCTAAGTAAAAATTGTATTTTGTACGTAGTGTATAATCACCCACTTTTTTGTTTCACATTTTTTTAATTGAAATTTGCTTCAAATTGGATTTTCTTTTAAAAATTTGAGATCAGATAATATGCATAAGCTTGCAGAGCTTATTTATTTGTTTGAATGATTGTCTTTCAATGCGACGCATGGCCCAAAAATACAGTTATTTTATTTATTATTTTTTAATTATGATAAACTGCGTCCCAACCACCAATATAAGCTCCTCCAACCAAATCATGGGAGGCATGTTCGACACATTTCAAAATGAGTGGGGCAACACATAGACCAAGTTGCCAATTCTCCATCAAACCCCTTCTTCATCATCCATCATCCTCTCTCATTTTTTAGCTTCCTCATGTTTTCATTCTACTATCCATCCTCTTCAGTGTTTCCATCGTACATCTCATGAACGATTGCTAATGTATTGCTCTCAGTAGTTACCATTTGCATAACGAAATGAGCGCAAAAAATAACTTGTACATTTTGTTTTCTGTGGTCAAGGTATGTGGAAGTACTACTTTACTCAACACTTTTGTATCCAAAGCGGAAATGTCGTTCAAGGGGTATCAAATGTATTCAAGTTTAGTTCAAATAAAATTCGCCACAACAAGCTACCACTCATGATATAAAATCTGCAAATGTATGGAGGTCTTCATGTATTCATGTTTGGTTCAGATCTCATGATATAAGATTTGCAAATGTATATGTACGAATTTGTAACAAATTTGAAATGTGCACATAGATCCTTTCAATGTAATGTTTCATCTATATTCCTACACTACCACTATCAATCAAACCCCTTATCAACATGTTATCGACAATACAAAAAAGACTTATTCAACAAAAAACCAACCAAATAACTGATGCAACCACCATCTCAAACACGTTGTAACACTAAAACAATTTCCCCCAAATAATTACAAATCACATCAACAACAAAAGTAATTAACTACCCAAAGCGTTATCAATTGTATTCATGTTTAGTGCCAAAACAATTGCCCACAAAAGGCTACCACTCATGATATAAAATCTGCAATTTTTCTGTATTCATGTTTAGTTTAAATAAAATAGTCCACAAAACACTACCTCATGATATAAGATTTGCAAATGTATATTTACGAATTTGTAACAAATTTGAAATGTAGAGATAACACCTTTAAATGTAATGCTTCATATATATTCCTACACTTACAAAATCAATTACACCCCTTATCGATATCAACTACAAAAATAATAACTATCCCTCTAAATCAAATAACATATACCGTTTGGCGTTCACATTGCATTGTACACATGCGATTGCTAGTATTATTGTCAAGGATAATGACAGTATGAATGGGAGGTTGAGCTGCCCACGTGCTCCACCAAACCCGCTTACTCCTCCACTTAGGCGTACCCACTCTTGTCATCTCCATTAACTCGCCCCTATTTTTTAATTTTCTTTTTGATCAAAATTATTGGGAACTACAACATTTTTAGGTGATTTTGGGTACCTATAATGGAAAACATTTACAACAAACTAAATCATTTTAAACTCTTCTTCTCTTTGCAAGTGGGGTGTGGTGACAATCACACCATTTAGAGAAAAGACAATTGTGTTCATAGTCTTCATTTATTCAAGTTGGAGAGGAAAACAAAAATACTTAGGAAACTAAAAATCGAAGTAAAGTTTGTGAAATCATTCATAAGGTTTCACCGAAAAGGAGTAGATTCGAGGAAATTCAAATTCAATTTTGATTCCTTACACAACAAATCAAGATATAAATGAAGGCTTTTCAATCCATGTAGACAACTTAAAAACATTGTGGTTGAATAGTCTAACGTCTAACTTAGGAACACTTCAAAGAGGCCTCATAGGAGCTACCTCCCCAGCACATAACGAATCCTATCAATAGTTAAGGCACATGCCCCTTCATGCCAATATTAATGGGGATGTCTACTTTTCATTTTCACATAAACACTAATTATTTTTGTTCCTATATCAACAACTATAAGGGAACAAGCCATAAATATTCTCCAACTTATTATGTTGAAATTATCAACACAAAAATAGGAAAATGCTTTTGGATGCAATAAATTGTGAAATAACACAAGAATTTAATTTCCATTTAACACTAAAAATGGTTACATTGTTTGTTTCCACATACTTTTTTAAACGCATACAAAAATTTATTTTTTCAATAAAATCTCTTCTATATAATAACTATTCTATTGAATGTCATTGTTTTGTTTAGTGTGTAACAAGATAAACATTTGTAGTTTATTGTACTAGTTTATAAAAAAAACTTGTCATGATTACATCATTCCTTTTCTCAAACTTATCTAGAATATACCTAGAAACATAGATTATTTGTGCTTATAAATCTTTAAAATGTGTTAAAAACGGGAACCACAATTATAAAAAATTATATGCCAACTTTTTGAAAAAATTGAAAAAAATTACTGACCAAACTGAAGTTTTATCTCTAACATTTTGCCTAATGAACACGATAAATTAAGTATTTGCACAACTGCAACTAAATCTTTTGGGTAATAATAATGCCAACATATGGAGAAGATTAATGGTTAAACATTAAATGCCAAATTTTTGAGGAAACTGTAAAGAAATCACACACTAAACTGAAGTTTATCTCTGAAATTTAACCTATAAAATTGAACACAAGAAATTAAGTGCTTTGACAAGTCAAACTCATTTTTTCAATTTTGTGATAAAGAAAAAAATATGCAAAGATAAATCAAAAGAAACGGGAAATGAAATCAAAAGAATATGCAAATATATGACAAGTAAAACTCAATATTTCAATTTTGTGATAAAGAACACATGTGAAAAGATAAATCGTAGAAAACTTTGTAAAAACAACATATGAGACTTATTTTGCAATCACTTTTTCCTTCATCTCATAAACATAGAAGTCAAAATAAAATTCCAAATTAAAGCTACATAATATCTTAGCCAACTAACAAAAAATATCAGCCAACTAAAGTGATAACATTTTTCTGATAGAAATCTTAATTAACTTTGATAAGGTAGGACATGATTCTCAAGGAATCCCCAAATCACTCAGCTAAACTATAGTGAAACAGGTATAGTCCTATAAATTATATGGATTAGGAGCATAATCATATTGAAAATATCTAGATTAAATTACGGTATTGTGTGCATTGTGAGTGTGAATGGCCGAAGATCAAACCTTAAAATAAATTTAATGGCTTTTCTTTCAAAAACACCGACCATATAAATTCGGATTGAGTGTGCATGATTGGTCGTGTAAGGCTATATTTTCTTGGCTAGAATCACACTGTAGTTTGAAAGATTCAAGAAATTAAAGATACATATATAGGCGTGTTAATTTGGAGGAAAACAAATTGATTTATAAGAAAATCATATAAAGTTAGAAATATATGTGTCACATTCTCATTAACTCTTAACAAAGTGTAATTAACAAAAAGTAACATATTGGTGCTTTTGTCAACAACCTATGGTGAAAAGAGATGTACATGTTTTGGTACAGCTTTATAGGATGTAAAACAACATAAGATATGACTTAACCCTCGAATTTAAATTTTACCTCGGACAGCTGCAGATTTTGGCAAAATGGAAAATGTCTTGATTAAATGGAATGTTCATATTTGATCTCTGACATTCTCTCTGATTCTGGAAAATGAATTAATGTTTTCTTGAAAGGAATATTTGTCCCTGATGTGAAGTTATATGGAATTAATTTCTGTATTGAATGTTTTAATTGTGAGTGTGCTACATTTTATATAAAAAAGAGCGAAGAGAGAAAAGAGTAAGAATGGGAAGAATAATATAAACATAGCAACGAAGCTCTGTTGAATATTTTTCATAAATCTTATATATGTGCAGCTGGTTTTTATTTCTGATTTTTGTTGTGCATTTTGTGTGTTGTGTCCTCCATTGTTGTGCATTTGTTTTATCATTTTTATTGTTGTTGAATGTATTTTGAGTTTGTTTTAGTCATCAAGATTAAGTTATTTTGCTTCCAGATCTTTGCAGATTTTATTGACAACCATTAATGATGCCCACATTTAGAGTACCTTATCCACTTACTGGAAAAAATTATGAATATTGGTCCTTGACTATGAAATCTCTTTTTAGATCCCAGGATGTTTGGGAGATTATTGAAAATGGGTATGCAAAACCCGTAAATGCAATAACATTCAACGCACTCACAGTAGAAAAATATATTTTGAAAGAACAAAGGAAGAAGGATGGAAAATCCCTCTTCTACATTCATCAAGCTATGTATGAGAGCATTCTTCCTAGAGTTGCAAGTGCCAACCAAGAAAAATATGCATGGGAAAATCTCCAAGTGGTGTATCAAGGTAAGGATAAAGTTAAAGCTATAAAACTCTAGTTGCTTAGAAAATATTTTGAGAATATAAATATGAAAGATTCAGATTCTAGAATCATTTTTTACACATGTTTTTGGGCTTGTAAATCAAATAAAATCGCATGGGGAAACCATAGAAGATCAAAGGATAGTTGGGAAAAATTGTAGATTTATACCTATTAAGTTTGATCCTTTAGTTGTTTTATCGAGGAAACTTAGGATTTAATTCAAATGTTAATAGATGAGTTGTAGGCCTCCTTGATAAAGCATGAGTAGAGGTTGGATAGATCACATACAACCATAGAAAATACATTCTCATCTCAGGATTCTATAAGTTGTGGAAGAGGTAAAGGAGGTAGATTACATCTTAGAGGAAGAGGTAAAATAAATTTAGGGGATGAAACAACGATCTTACAAACCAAGGTGGGAGAGGACACATGCATAACCATTTAACTAGTCATAATCATTCCACCAATCATAGATCAAACAAGTCACATGTTCAATGTCATTATTGCAAAAATTATGGACACTATTATTGTGAATGTAATAAGAAACAATATGATCAAGAAAAAAAAATTAGAGTGAGCTTGAAAGTTATACAAAAAAATCTATGTTTATTGCATGCACAAATATTGCTGAAGTGATTTCTACAAAATCATTGGTTGAATGTAATATGGTTCAAGAAATTCCACATGATATTTGGTAATTAAATTTAGATTTCAAAATCACATGTATGGAAATTTAGAGTTATTGTTTAGTTTGGATAAATCAACAACCTCAAATTTTATTCTTGGGAACAACAATCAAGTGAATGTAATGGGAAAAGAAAAAACTAACATTATAATAAAAAAGGGGGACCAAAAGTTAATTAATGGTGTTTTTAATGTTTCGGTTTAAAACATAATCTTATGAGTATTAGACAATTAGTACAAAAAGGATACAGGTTTATATTGAAGATAATGAGTGTGTGATTATGGAAAAATCCCTAGCACTCAGTTGATTGCAAGCGTGAAGATGAGAAACAATAGAATGTTTCCCTTGAAATTACAACAAGGAAAAAATATAAAATCGGATTTTTTTGCAGCAAAATCAGCAATTTAGTTCACACCCATGTCTTGTGCTAGGCCAAATCATTCATGCATCGAGTATTGAGCTCAAGAAAAGATTTATGTGATAATACAAAGTCTTACGCTAAGGTAAATGACTCATGAGCTAAGTCTTGTTCTAATATAGTTTAGTCTTGTGCTTAAGCTAAATGTGTCATGTGCTAATGCAAGCGAGTTTTGTGTTGAGAACTACACTAATGCGAGTCGGTGCTCAAGGAATGTAATCAACCTTTCAATCAATTGTGAAAGATGAATCATGGATTTTGACATCTCATGTTTGGACATTTCAATTTTGAGGATTTGAATTTATTGCACAAGAAAAATATGGTAAAAAAATTTCGTTGATTCAAAAACCGGAAAGAGTATGTGAAGGTTGTATTTTAGGGAAATAACAAAGAGAATCTTTCTCAATTGGTAAATCAACAAGAACAGGTGCACCTCTTTATATTGCTCAATCAAATTTGTGTGGACCTATGAAAACAACATTTATTGGAGTTTGTTCATATTTTATGACATTTATCGATGATTATACAAGGAAGACTTGGGTTTACTATTTGAGATAGAAATCTAATGCTTTTGGATTCTTTTAGAAGTTTAAGACTCTTGTGGAGAAGAAAGTGGTTACTACATCAAGGTATTAAGAAATGATAGAGGTGGTGATTATCTTTCTAATGCTTTTCTTGAATTTTTGCAGACAACATGGTATTCACAAATAGTTTATAGCCCGCTACACACCTCAACAAAATGGTGTGGTTGAAAGGAAAAATAGAACCATCATGGAAATGGAAAGGAGTATGTTGAAGTCAAAGAATTTACCAAATGAATATTGGGTTCAAGAAGTAGAAATTTTTTTTAATATTTTAAATAGATATCCAACCAAAAGCATAAGGAATATGGTTCTTCAAGAGGATTAGAGTGGTAGAAAGCGTAATGTTACACACTTAAAAGTATTTAGCTATCTTGCATATGCTCATATTCCTGAAGACATGAGAAGGAATTTGGATATTATAGGTGAGAAGTGTATCTTTGATGGGTATTAAAAAGAAACAAAGGTTTTAAAGTTGTTTAATCCAAGTACTAGAAAATTTATAATTAGCAAGATGTAGAACATTTTGAGAATGAAGCATGAAATGGACTCAAAAAATAATAAGTGTAGCAATGTTGATTCACATGATGATATGGTTGATGAAGTGTTAGAACATCAAGTTATTCCTCAAGAAATACCTCCTTCCACTCTTGGACATACACCACAAGTTATATTAAAAGCTACACCTCCATCTACATCATGGATAAAAAAGAACGATCACCGGATCGTACTAAGCCAAGAACTCATATGATAATCAAACAACATGATCAATAAGATGAAAGAAATTCACCAGAATAACTTTACATAAAACCTTTTAAAACAAATGAGAAGCAATATTATATATTATTATGTAACTCAATGAAATACAATGAGAATGGGCCTTTCTTATATAGGCAATGTATAACAATCTAAGAACCAGTCAAGGTCAAAGATCAAGCCATAAATTAGGGAAAGAACTAGTCATCAAATAACTAGTCAAGACCATAGATTTAGGAAATAACTAGATATCGAGGATCTAGTCAATACCGTAGATCAATATCCAATACCATAGATAAAGGAAAAACTATACCTAACAACTTGATAATAACCCCCTAATATCTAAATAAATAAAAATAAATATCCACACACATAAGTGGGTGAGGATAAATACAATAAAGGTAAAAAAGTACGTAGGTGATCATGAGCTAAGGTAAATACATACTCTAAAATCCCCCTCAAGTGAAGATAGGGGCAAAAATAGAAGTGGCATGTCCACAATATGAGTGCGGAAACTAGGCCTGATGAGGTACTCATGTACAATATATCCATGAAGAAATCTTGAACCAAAAGAAGGAAAGAATCCTGCTAGAAGGAAAGAGAAAGAATAAGAAGAAGGAATATGTTCTCACGAACACCCCCCAATAACAACTTCCGAAACCCCAAGCATTCCACGTAAATCACAGTAGCTAGGTGATGAAAAGGCTTCGTAAAGATGTTTGTAACCTGCTACTGATTCGGAATGTACTCCAAGAAAAGAACTCCATCCTGAATGTGCTGATGAATGAAGTGGATGTGTATCTCAATATGGTTGGTCCACTGGTGCTCAATTGGGTTGAGAGAAATGTGAATTGCACTTTGGTTGTCACACCAAAGTACAATTACTAAATCCTATGGGAATCTAAACTATGTCAATAACTGTCGAACCCAAAGAATTTGATGACTTGATGTAACTGTTGGCTTGTACTTTTCCTCTGAAGATGAAAGTGCAATAGCATGTTGATTTTTACACGCCCAAGAAATTGGAGAAGAACCAAGAAAAAAATATAGCTAGAAGTGGAACACTTATCATCAATAGAACCTTTCCCAATCTGAATCCCACCCTAGTGTAGTATATGACAAAGTGGGAAGTGCCCTACAAATAGTGTAAAATCCTTTTAGCAGCCTGCCAGTGAATACTATGAGGATAATGTGTAAACTGAGATATAAGTCGTACTACAAATGAAATATCAAGGAGAGTATGGGTCAAGTATATGAGACTCCCAAAAACTACCTATAAAATGTAGGATCACAAAGTGGTGTGGTACATGTGGAAGTAAGAGTAACCCCAGACTTAAAAGTAGATGGACTAGGCTTGAAATCATCCATATCAAAGAGATGAATAAGATCATGGGTTTACTTTTGCTGACTCAAATCAATACCTAAATCTATCTCGAGAAATCAGCAAACCTAGAAAATAATGCAATAGCTCAAGATCTATCATGTCAAACTCGTAGAAAGATCCCTCTAATAGTCTGAATGTGTGAAGAAGAGCTGCCATAAGTAATGGATCATCAACATAAAAGACAAGTATCACAATATAATCACCAACATGTTGCATATACATTGTATGATTGGAGTGATAATGAACAAAACCATTAGATAGAATAAATTAATCCATCTTCTCATAACAAAAGAAGACCGTAGAGAGACCTTCTATTTACGTTTGAGACCGTAGAGACCTTCAGAGCCTAAAAACAAAAGAATAATCCTAAAAAATCCAACAAGTTATTCCATGTATATTTCCTCTTGTAAATATCCATGTAAGAAGTCTCTTTTCATGTTCATCAAATATACGGGCCACCCTTGTGAAGCAATAATAACAAGTACAAGGCATAGATAATCCATCTTGGCAATGGGTGCAAAATTCTAAGAGTAATCAATACCTTGAACTTGTGAAAAACTCTTTGCAACAACACAAGCCTTATACTTGTCACTGGACCCATTAAGTGTATATTTGGTCGGTATACCCACTTACATCTAACCATTTGTATTCCTTTAGGAATAGATACCAAATCCCAAGTATGATTCTTCATCAAAGAAGAATACTCGGTGTCGTTGCATCATCCCACTCATGTATCCTATGAGCCTTTGAAAATGAATGTGGATCCTTATAAACTTCCTTACACAAAAGTCCAGAACACCTTAGAATGTGCATGATGATGCCTAGTGGGTGGAAGATCTTGTATAAAGATGTTTCCTCAGAAACTATAGTACAAGCCCACTTAGGCATATTGAAAACATCGGTGGGAATAAGATCCTTAATGACATCTATAACCTCATCATAAACCTCCTCAAATAAAGGATCCTCAAGATGAGAAGAAGAAGAATGAGGGCATGGAAAAATATAAATAATCATGAGGAGTGAAACACTCATCAAACTAAACATGTTTTTGAAAATGAACATAACGAGTATCGGGATCTAAAATTCGATAAGCTCTCATGTCCTCATAATACCCTACAAAGATCAATGGTTTGATCTTCTTATCCAAAGCTTTCATTTTCTTCTTTGGCGAAAGTCCCAAGCATGGCTCCCAAATACTCAAAAAAATGAGACATCTAGCTTAGTATTGGACCAAGCTTCCTCTGGAGTCAAATTCTCAAGTTCTTTGAGTGGTGTATGATTCTAATGTAGTTAACACAATTAATTACTTTTTCCCAAAGTAGATAGGAGGTAAATCTCTAGAGTAAATCATATAGTTAGCCATTTCCTTCAAAGTTCTATTCTTCCATTCTGCTAAGCCATTCTATTTTGGAGCATGAGGAACAAAATGTTGGTGAATAATGCATTGAGTTGTCAAAAATTCATAAAACTCGTTGCTAAAGTACTCCCCCCCATTATCAGTGTGAAGTTTCTTTATGCAACTAGAAGATTGTTTCTCAACCAAAGCCTTGAAGAATTTGAAGTGTGAAAAAACATCACTTTTATACTTGAGAAAATAAACCCAAGTACACCTCAAGAAATTATCAATAAAGGTAAGTTCATACTTAAATCCATTGAAAGAGGGGGTAGGAAAAACCATCAAGTCACTATGCACAAACTCAAGTGGTGAAGAAGCTCTCTTTGAAAAATTCTTAGGAAATGGATCTTGGTGTTGTTTCCCTAATGCATAGCCATGAAAAAATCCCTCAAGAAAAGAAACTCTAGGAATACCATGAGTGCTCAACTCCTTAAAATATCTGTAATTGAGATGTCCAAATATTTCATGCCAAATCTTACTCTCTGAACCTGCATGAGAAACCAATCCCATCCCTATAGAGGAAGTTTCATCAAAATGCTCAAAGTGATATAGTCTAGAACTATGATCAACAATACCTTAAGAAACAAGTGAATAAGGATCTAAAAAATTTGTACTTCTACCCCATGTGGTGTAAAATTCATTGTTTTCCCTTGACCAGAATGTCAAATTCAATATACAAAAATAAAATTTGAAGTGATGTTAGGAACATATAATGCATCTTGGATACTGCCACCATCAAGTTGTATGTCACCTTTTCCTTTAACATAAAGAAAGGAAGAATCTCCAACCTCAAATTTGGAAGTAGAACTCAAATCTAGAGAAACAAAAGACTCCTTGGAAGAAGTCATATGATGAGAAACACCAAAATCTATAACCCAACTGTCTACTTGCAAGTGGTGACTGAGATCTCCCAACAACATTAAGTACTTTGCCATGCTAATTAGAAGGAGGTGGAGTGGAGAAAGAATTTTTGTTTTTCTTGAGTGTATCCTCTAAGGCCTGTATTTTCTTATAACACCTATGTTCTTCATGACCACTCCCCCCACAAAAATACCATGAAAGGCTAGACTTAGAAGACTCCTTGGGTTTAGAGTCGTTTTCTTTAGGTTTAGGAGAATTTTGAGATGGATAAGGGGTGGATTTGGTTTTACTTTTTGGTTTTCCCTTTCCATTAGGATTAGATGAAACTAATACCTTTTGATAGGTGGAAGACTCAAGGTTAGAAAATTTGGATTCTTCCCTAGTAAGTCTTTCAAAAATGTTTCTAAGTTAGGCATTTTGAATGTGTCACCTAAGGCATCCATGCTAGAGAAAAATGTAGAAGAAAAGATTTGAAATGGTCCTCTCAACTTGGATAGAATCAAGTAAACACACTCTTCATCTTTCTTATCTCTTTTACTTCCCTTCAATTGTGTCCACAAATTTTTAAACTTGGTAATATAGTTTATAATTGTTGGAAAATCTTCAAGCTTAAGAGAGGTGATCTCAATTTCATGTTGCATGGCTCTCATATGATCCACCTTACCAAATAAATCCTCCAATTTATCCCATATTTTGAAAGGAGAATCACATTTTTCTAAATGAAAAAAATATTGTCACTTACATAAGTTCCTATCAAACCCATATACTCATCAAATTTGCATGGGTACTGAAATTTCTCATATTCTCTAGTAAACACTGGTTGTTCTGAAGAAGTTAAAGACCATAATCCTTTCCACTTAATTTTTATTTCCATTCTTAGTTTCCATGTGTGGTATTTATGTGTTGTTAATGGCTCAACATGATCTAATTCAGAATTAGATAAAGACGTCATCCTTAAAAAATCACCAAAAGAAATGCTAGAACCAAGCAATGATGCAAATAAGAGCCTCAAGAAATGTAACAAGACCCCCCCATATTTTGGCACTTTATAATGAGTGCATGTTACAATATGGAACTATATAATTATAGTGAAATTCTCAAAATAATAGCACAAAAAAGTACTTTTGCAAAAATAGCACTCAAAACCGAGTTACCGATAAAAAAGTACAAGTTTTTCAATATTATGCTTTACTATTTATTTTAGTTTCCACTAAAAAAAAATAAAATGCTCTTTCCTTCACCACACAAATAAAATGAAAGGGGGCTGGAGTTAAGCACCTACTAGTAGGAATCACAATCTTAATCCCTTATATGACCATACCATATGACCAGGGGCTAAGGATTTCAATGGGTGTTTGCACAACTTGTTATTCTGGGGTGTGCCACTTGTTTTCAAGAAAGTCGCATCCAATTGATTCTTCTTGTAAAACCTATTATTTCTAGGCTGTGTCTGAAATAGCAAACCATGCATAGTAACCCACGTATCTTTGCCAAAAAAGGAAAGAAACATCTTTAAAAAACAATCTTTGCACGATAACGAGAATGCAGCAACATAGAAAAAAACCTAGTTTAGATCTCGAAAAACCCCAAAAATACCCAGAACTTACTTTTATGAGGGTTTTCCCACCTTCTAGATCTAATGGAAGCCTCTGTTTTCATAAAAATGCACACCAAAAAAAAATATAGACAAATCACGAATACATGAATACATAAAAAATGTTTGCAAAACAAAACTTACAAATGGATTTCAACAACAATATCCTGCTTTGATACTATAAAAGAAACGATAACCAAATCATACCAAGCAAGAACTCAAATGCTAATAAAACACCACGATCAATAAGACGAAATCAATTTTCCAGAATAACTTTACATAAAACCTTTGCAAACAAATGATAAACAATATCATATATTATTATGGAACTTAATGAAATACAATGAGAATGGGCCTTGCTTATATAAACAAGGTATAACAATCTAAGAACAAGTCAAGGTCATAGATCAAGCCATGAATCAATGAAATAACTAGTCAAGACCATAGATTTGGGAAAGAACTAGACATCAAGGATCTAGTCAACACCCTAGATCAAGGAAAGAACTATACCTAACAACTAGATAATATCCCCATAATATCTAAATAAATAAAAAGAAATATCCACACACATAAGTGGGTGAGGATAAATACAATAAAGGTAAATAAAGTAACTAGGTAAACATGAGCTAAGGTAAATACCTACTCTAACAAAGGATATCTTAAAGGAATTAAAATTTTACACTTTGGTAGCAGAGTTCACCAAGAATACTAGTCATGATGCGCTCTTTAGAAATTAGTCCATCAAACTTAGTTAATAACCATAGTTCATCGGATCCTACATTGGCAAGTTTATTATAGCGAAAAACAAGGAGTTTAAGAGATATTTATGAATATGATTTTAATGTTGATACAAAAATTGTTTCTTTTTTTTTCTTTATTTTAATAAGTTTTTGATCCGATGTATTTTGATGAAGCAATAAAATATGAAGCATGGGTTGAAGCCATGAATGAATAAATTGAAGCTATTGAGAAGAATAAAACTTGGGAGTTGGTGGATCACCCTCAAGGAAAGGATGTCATAAGTGTAAAATGGATTTACAAAACTAAACATGGCATGGATGGTAAAGTGTTGAAGAATAAGAAAATATTGGTTGTTAGAAGTTTCACTCAGTAGCATGGTATTGAATACAATGAAACATTTTCTCATATACTACGTTTGGATACGGGAAGAACCGTTTTGGCCATTGTAGCTCAAAAAAGTGGCCTATTTTTCAAATAGATGTAAAATCAACATTTTTAAATGGCTATCTTAAAGAATAGGATTATGTACAACAATAAGGGATATGAAATTTTAGATCATAAAGAAAAGATATACAAGCTAAATAAGGCACTATACAGACTGAAGCAAGATCCTAGATGGTAAAACCACTTTGATTCCTATTTACTTAAAAAGGGCTTTAGTAGGTGTAACACCGAGCCTAATTTGTATATCAAAATGGATGAGAAAGGTAAAATATTGATTGTGTGTCTTTATGTAGATGATTTAATTTTCACAGGAGACCTTTCCATAAATTCTTTTAAGGAAGCCATGATGAAAGAGTTTGAAATGATTGACCTTGGTCTCATGAAATACTTCTTGGGAATAGAAGTTAAGCAATCAGTTGAAGGTATTTTTATTTCTCAATCAAATTATGCAAGTGATGTATTGAAAATATTTAATATGCTGATTTATAAACTAGTGCCTACACCAGTTGTTATAGGGTTGAAGTTGAGAAAGGAAGATAGTGGTTTATTTGTTGATCCTAGATTGTTTAAAAGACTAGTTGGTAGTCTCATGTACTTGATGGCCACAAGGCCTAACATTATGTATGGTGTGAGACTTATTTCAAGGTTCATGGAGTCTCCAAAAGACTCTCATTGGAAAGCTGGAAAAATAATACTTGAGGTATGTTTGTGGAACAAAGAACTATGGAATTTTGTATTTAGCTATGGATGAGTTTAAGCTCATTGGATACATGGACATCGATTGTGCTGGTAGTGTTGATGATAGGAAAAGTACCTCTAGTTATGATTTTCATTTTGGAACAAGGGTAGTAGCACAAGATTCAAATAAATAACCCATTATAACTCTTTCTTTTAGAAGAAGTGGAGTATGTGGCAGCAACGGGTGTGGCATGTCAAGTCGTATGGATGAGGAGAATGCTAACTAAGTTGATGCATAAACAAAAAGCAAAAAACATTTATTGTGATAACAACTCAGCCATTGCATTGTCTAAAAATTATGTTTTTCATAAAATGAGGAAGCACATAGACATTAGATATCATTTTATAAGAGATATGGTCAATAACAATGAAATATTTCTTGAGTTTTGTAGATTACAAGATTAATTTGTGAATTTTTATCAACCCATAGGGAAAATATGCATTTTAATATCTAAGAAGTTATTTGGGTGTCTATAATAAAGATGAAATAAAGAATGGATGCTTTGGAAATGGTTACAACAATTATGGATATGGTATAGACAATTTTGAGAAGGATGACAACGAGTTGAGATTAAGGGAGAGTGTTGGAGATTTAATATCAACCCCCACATTTAAATATAACCTCTAACATTTGGATTCTTCTAAGTGTTATATATTTTGGCAAAAGGGAAAAGATCTTCATTAAATGGAATGTTCAAATTGTAAAAAGGGATGAGAAGTTTGGATGATTTTATTAATAATCAATAAACTTGTACAATAGTTTGTGCTGCAATATTTATACATATTGGACAACAATATACAAACAAAGAATGATGTTGCACAGTGCAACAATAAACCAGATTACATAAGCTTCCAAAAGAACATCTGGGAAGTAGAATAAATCAAACAGATAATTGTTACAACTATGTAACAATATAACCTACGAGATAATATGACAAATATGGTTAACAAACCATATAACAATTAATAATTAAATAAACTAACTATACAATGCATAATTATCCTAAGGTAAAATATATTTACCCTAACATTCCCCCTTAATTTTGCATTGCCTCAAGGGATGAGGAGAGGAACTCTCTGAACATCTCAAACTTGTCACGTGCAAGTGAATTTGTGAAGGTATTTTCTCGTTTTCCACTTTGTTGGAAAAAATTGAAGTTGTATATTGTGCTTCAAGACATGTTCGCGTATAAAATGTGCTTGTACCTCAATATATTTTGTTCTTTCATGGAAAACTAGATCGCGAACAAGTTTGAGAACACCTTCATTATCAACATATAAGGTGGTCGGTTTGTCCTATGGTATTCCTAGTCCTTCTAGTATGCAACGTAGCCATATCACTTCACAAATAGCTTCACCTACAAAACAATACTGGGCTTCTGTGGAAGAGTGAGAAAAAAAGTGTTGTTTCTTTCTTCCCCATGATATTGGTCCAAATCCCATAAAGAAAAAAAACCTTGAAGTGGATTTTCTTTCATCAATGTTACTGCATGATCGAATCTGAATATCCTAACAAGAAGTTGTCGTTCTTCTTGTATTCTAGACCAAGATCCACTGATCCTTTGAGATATCTCAAAATGTGTCTTACTGCCTTCCAATGAAAAACTTTAGGTTCCTACATGAACCTAGATAGATAGCTCACTGCAAAGTTGATATCTGGTCTAGTGTAGGTCAGGTAAATGAGACTTCCAATCAAATGCCGATAGAGAGTGGAATTTACCATAGGAGATGGATCTGAATGAGATAATTGCAATCGGTTCTCCATAGGTGTAGAAATTGGTGTGTAATCCATCATCCTAAATTTCTCGAGTGGTGTCTCAAGTATATTTAAACCGAGAAACAAAGATGTAATTCTCTTTTGGCCATACTTCTAATCCAAGACAATAGTGCATCAACCCGAGATCTATCATGTTGAACGATCGATTAAGATATTTCTTCGTTACATCATCATCCTCACTCGAACTGAACTACCAATGATGACTAGATCATCGACATAGACAACAACAATCACAATCTCCCCCTTACTTTTTGAGGTAAATATTGGGATTGTATGGATTTTTAACAAATCCATGTTATGCGAGATGCTCATCAATTTTGATGTACTATACTCGGGGTGCTTGTTTGAAGCCATACAAAGATTTCCAGAGTCTGCATACCTTTGCTTCTTGACCAAGTACAACATATCCATCAAGTTGAGTCATATAGAATTATTCTTGTAAATCCATTAAGAAAGACAAGTTTTATGTCCATCTATGGAATTTCCAACCAAATTGTTCGACTAAAGCAAAGATCATCCTAATTGTTTTGATCTTAGTTGTGGGAGAAAATGTATCCTCGTATTCAATGCCTTATTTTGTGCATACCCTTTTCTACTAGTCTCGCTTTGTACTTGTCCACTGTCCCATCTGATTTTTACTTTGTTTTGAATATCCATCTACATCCAATGGGTTTCTTCCCTGGTGGAAGATCAACAAGTTGTTAAGTGTTGTTTTTCATCATTGAGTTGTATTTAGCATCCATGGCATATTTCCAAGATTTTGATTGTAGGGCTTCCTAGACTATAGAAGGCTCATCAGATTCAATAACTCTACTCATCAAAGAAAAGTTAACTTCTTCTCTTCTCTATCTATGTAAGTGCTTGGTTCAATGGTGGATGTATCTGGTGGAGCATCCATTCTTGCATCTCGTAACATGCTAGTATACCACTTGGGCATACATTGAATTGTTCCCATGGGTTGTGGTGCATGTCACATCATCACCATCATCATTGTCATCATATATGGGAACATCAACTTGTGTTTTTACAACTAGTGAAAAATCCACATCAAGTGAGTCTGGAGGAGGAGACTCTACTTCCTTCTTCTCAAAGAACTCAACATCTCTACTGCTAGTGTAGAATTTCCTGGTCTTTAGATCCATCAATATGTACCCAAGAGTTTCTTCATTGTAGCCAATGAAAATGATTTTTGTGACTTCATGTCCAATTTATTTCTTTTCTCTTGGGTATGTGCATACTTGCTTTGCACCCGAATACTCTAAGGTGTGCAACAAATGGTTTCCACTTTGACCATGCTTCATGTGGCGTTACTCCATCAAGAGAAACTATGGGCACTTTGTTCAAAAATACACTATTGTCTTTACTTACTTCTACCCAAAATTTCTTTGCAAGTCCAGAATCACCGATCATGCATCGCACCATTTCCATGATAGTACGATTTCTTCTCTCAACAACACAATTTTGTTGTGGTGTGTGTGGAGGAGGCATTTGTCAAAAATCCTGTGAGCTTGTAGGTAGTCTTTGAACTCATCACTTAGTGAATTCCCCCCCTCAATCTGAGTGGAGAGTTCTGATGTGACAACCAATTTCATTCTCAATAGCTACTTTGAACTTCTTGAAGGTTTCAAAAGCTTCACTTTTCTTGCAAAGACAAAAAATCCAAATTTTTCTTGAATAGTCATCAACACAAAGCATGAAGTATTGATATCCAGAATGAATTGGTTGCATCGGACCAAAAATATTGGTATGAACTAGATCAATCTTACCATGAGGTCAAAAATTACTCTTCTAAAATGAATCTCTGTGTTGTTTTCCTACTAGGCAAAGTGAGGACATTTATTTGTATCCTTCTGAAGAGATGGTAAACCATTTACCATATTGCGCCGGTGAAGTGTCTTGAGATACTTGAAACTAATATGACCAAGTCTCTGATGCCAAAACTGTGTAGAGGTAGAGTTCTTAGCCACAAGTTCTGATCATCTCTATGGACAAAATCAAGTTGGAACATGCGTCCCACATTGGAGGCTTTTGTAACTATTTTTGAGCCTCGTGATTTGTCTCGAATTAAACACATTTTTTTCCAGAATGAATATCAAAGTCAATTTTCAAGTTGTGATCTAGGATTTGACTGAATGATAATAAATTTTTAGTCAACCCAGGGACATATAGTACATCTGATAATCTACAGTTGCATGAACCAAGGGGTAGAGAAATGTTTCCAATCCCTTGAACTGTGTATGAAGAATCATCACCTAATGAAACATGGTTTTTCAAAGGTGTGTCCCTCATTGAATTAAACCATTCTCTATGGTTGGTCATGTTTCGAGTGGCTCCCGAATCAACATACCATACATCACTACATGATGCGGAAGGTTCACTTCATCGAGCATTTTACAAGTAGTCTTCATTATCTGAATGTTCTTCTTGTTGACAATGTATTTCCTTGTTTGGGGTTTTCTTTTCCAGTTCCCATTTTTTTCCTTGATTGTAGTTCATATGTGCCTTGTGATATTTTTGGTGTTGAGGTATAGAATTACTTGATGAACCTTTCTTGTATGTATTATACCAATAATCTTTTAATTCATGTCCTCTTTTACAGATTGGACATTGCTTCTTTTGTTGCTTGTCTCCTTGTTGATCTTGATTCTAATTTTGGGACTTTTGATAGGAATTAGGTTTTCCTTTCCCTTTCCTTTCCATTTTGATGAGAAGAAAGTGCCTTCTCCTCTTCATCATATTTATTATACATGGATTCCTCTTGTTGCAGTAGATTTACTAATTTTTCAAAACTCATTTTCTGGTCTGACAAGTTGAGTGTTGTGACAAAAATGTGGTATGAAGAAGGGAGAGCTCTCAGAACAATAGGAACAAGAGCTTCATCTATGACCGCTTCTCCTAGGGCTAGAAGTGAAGCCCTCAACTCTGTAACTCTTCTCAAGAAAGCTTCTATTTTTTCATTTTTCTTAAAATTCAATGTGTGTAACTGATTCTGCAAATTCAATATGAAATTCTTGTTTTTCACCTCATATAATGTGCTCAAAATTTTCCCATGCTTCTTTGTTAGTTTTAGCATTGCGAATGTGAGGTTACACATCATCAGACACTCCAAACAAGATGATTAGCTTGGCCTTCTAATATGATATATAAAACCATTGTTGTGTTATATCGGTAGTTGATATGGTCAGTACCATTCACAACAGGCCGATCTCTTCAAATCAATTTGTATCTTGATTTTAGTCTTCCATGCAACATAGTTGTTTCCTCTAAGTAGTTGTGATTAGGAAGAAATAATTTGGTGGCGTTGGTGCCCATTTTGTAGAATCCACTTGATAGGGTTAGGCTCTTATCACTCTCGATATAAGGTCTCCCAATCTATATACCGTCGATCGATATACCGAACCTTTCTATAGACATGCCCTTTTGATATACCCAGCTTGCAGTACATGGAAGAATCTCACCCTTTCGATATACCCAAAGTGGTACATGAAAGAGGTGTTAACGTATGTTAAAGAATTCGATACGTGGTACCAAGAAAGTATTGAAAGGGGTCTTTGTAATTATTAACACCGGCTCAAAGAAACATCCTCATATGTGCATGTAACTTCACTATATACTCGAATAATTTCTCGAGTCTAGATTAATGTCATACAATCATTCACGAGATGGATGGGATGGCTCATAGTGTGTGCATTGTGTCCTTATTACTCCCCGTTCATTTACAGGGTCGATTCCTAGATGACATTGTTGCATCTATATTAGGCATTAAGTGCAATAGTAGTCATGATGGATTTACCTATAAGCGCTTCCCAGAGGCAATGTATCTACTCTGAACGCTACGAATGAGATTTTAAAACCAAATTTCACTATTTTTATTACAATTCTCTACAAATTTCTAGTAGTTACAATGTTTATGGTTGACTATGGCAACTTTGAAAATTAGTATATTATACTGAAGCATACAATTACATTCAAATAATTTGAAAAATTCAATGGCAGGTAAAAAAAATTGTTTCCGAGGCCTAGGTGGCCTCCGGAGCCCAATATGGCTCTCTCGAGAAAAATAAAATAAAAACTATCTCAAAATAAGGTTTTTAGGTAGTCCTTTGGAAAATGTTGTCCAGAATGTAAAAATATGCAGAGTGGAAGAATTATTTTTCCCTAAAATAGGGTTTTCCTCACTAAAAATAGTGGGGTTTTAGTTGTAACTAAGCGGTTTGGAGGAGGTTTTTCCACTAATTTTGCCTCCAAAGTTGGCAATTTTTCCAAATTTTCCACTAAATGGAAAAATGGTTTGAAAATCAAGTTGGGGGTGGGGGTCAAACCCAAACCTTCCACACCTAACACCTTTGCACTATCCACTAGACCACCGATGCGCTTTGCATATATTTTTAAGCACTTTGTATTTAAACAAGTCAAAAAGGAACTAACCTTTGAAAATAATGTGACTTGGCTGTGCAGGATCCACATGGACTATGACTGGAGGAGATCAATTTAGGGTTTTTGGACTGAAAAACTAGATCTCCAATGCTTTTTCCTCCTTGTTTTTTTAAACTTGTTGTTTATTCACACCTTTGAAACCTTTCTATTTGTTGGTCATCGTTTCTATATCCTCTTCTTGGGATTGATTACACCGTCTTTTACGTGTTGTTATAGGAGATGCATGTCGTGTGGAGGTGGATGGGAGCTCTCCAAATTCAATCAAGGCTCGTTGAAAATGCAAAAACTAGGTTGTGTGAATGCAAAAACTCAAATTCTTCAAAGAAAACAAAACGAGGTTTGTGGGAATGTCAAAATATTTAAGTCGACCTCGAAACATTGCAAAGCTCAAATTTTGCTTTGTGCATGTTTTTAGACCCTAGATTGGATAGGTCACCATTTGCTATGTTTGCAGGAATAGAATGTAGTTCTTACAAGAGGTCATCGTGCCTATCTCCAAGCTTACTTGTTGAATGCAAAGGGGTGGCTCGAGATCTTTAAACTCATAGCTCGATGCTTGATCGGCCGCTTCACAACAAACAGATGCTCGGATATCACTTCCGTATTGTTTTACAAGTGCTTTGACTTTGCTTGGTTTGTAGGTGTTGTATTCGTGTGTGGATTGATAATGGCTCGACATGGTTTGTTGGTTGTGCACAAAGCTTGATTTGTTAGAGGCAAGGGCTTGTATAGATGGCTTGGTTCAAATGGTTTCCAAAACATAGTCTTTGTAAATACAACTTACCTTGAAACAAGCAACTCGATGGTCTTCAAATTGCTCACCCCTTCATGCAATGACCCCAACTTGCTTTGTGGCTTGGTGGAGATCCAACAACCACCATAGTCGAGGGCTCGATGGGGAGCTCTTCCTCCGTAATTGTAGAAAATCACCAAATTTTGCAGACTTCTAGTTTTAGCAGTGACCAAATGCTCCTCTAATATTAGAGGTAAAATCCTAGTTGGGAAAATATATATTTTTTTAAAAATTCATGCCACAAATTTTCCTGGTGTTGGGTGCACCCAGTCCAAAAACAATTTTCGTTTGAAACACCCGGAATGGAAGAGGGGGCTGTGGGGATGCAAGGAGGTCTAGGAATTTGTTGGAGGAAACACAAAGGCTCTCTGAAAGCACATTCTTATCCAAAACACTTATTTTCCTACTCCAACCTCTCTCCAACTCTTTTTGCTTCAAAGGTCCAGATTCCTGCTCTGGTACCAAATGTAAAACAAGGACGAAGCACTGGATGATTTTATTAATAATCAATCAACTTGTATAATAGTTTGTGTTGCAATATTTATACATATTGGACAACAATATACAAACAAAGAATGATGTTGCACAGGTGCAACAATAAACCATGATTACATAAGCTTCCAAAAGAACATCTGGGAAGCAGAATAAATCAAACAAATAATTGTTACAACTATGTAACAATATAACCTACAAGATAATATGACAAATATGGTTAACAAACCATATAACAATTAATAGTTAAATAAACTAACTATATGATGCATAATTATTCTAAAGTAAAATATATTTACCCTAACATAAATTTGATCTTTGATATTCTCTCTAATTCTGGAAAATGAATTAATGTTTTCTTAAGAAATGTCTACCCCGATGTGCAACCGTATGGAATTAATTTCTAAATTGAAAGCTTTAATTGTGGGTGTGCTGCATTTTGGATAAAAAGAGTGAAGAGAGAAAAGAATAAGAATGGGAAGAACAAGAAAAACAGAGAAACAAATATTTTATAGAAATCTTATATATATATATACGATTGGTTTTTATTTCTAATTTTTGTTGTGCATTTTTTGTGTTATGTCCTCCATAGTTGAGTGTATTTTATCAATTTTATTATTGTTGAATGTATTTTGATTATGTTGTTATTTTCTTCTTTCTTTTCCCTTGAGAAGATACACACATTAGAAATATGTGTGTAAAATATATGTAATGAATCTACGAAAATTGAGGTGTTTACAACTTTTTTGTTTTCACTTTGTAAAAATATATTAATTTATCCTTCTTGTCTTTATAGATTTCAATTAGATATCTCAATTTTAATTGATCATATTTTTTCCATATTAATGAAAAAGACAAATTAATTTAATATGTATCTAGAAAATTCAAATACAAACTTCTAAGAAAATGTTCAAAGATATTTTCTATGTTTGAAAGCATTTCCTTGCGACATTTTCCTCAAAGTTTCAAATCTTTGAATGCTCTCCTTTATTCTCTAAGTGGTGGTTAATAAAAAGAAAGATATTTCGTATGTTTGAAGAGTATTTATTTATACTTTGTTTCTTAAATTTATCTTTCTCTATATATTCCACTTTTTCTAAGTGATTGTTATAAAATTTTATTCAATTTTTAAAAATAAATATTATTTATTTTCCATGTCTTTATTTGTTTTAACTAAATATCTAAATTGTAATAGATTTTTTCATATTCTAAGTTTAAGAACGTGTTAATTCAATAAATAGTATTTTTAAAGAGAAAATAATTTGTGAAAAATGGTCATAGCTATTTAAAGATTATTCTCTTAAATTTTATGCTTCTCACTTATTTCCCTTTCTTTAAATGTTTCACTTTTTGTAAATGGTTGACAACTATATAAGATGTATGCATGTTTAATGATGTTTAAGAAATTGGATGCTTTGTTGTGATCTCCTATGGAGTTCATAAATATTTATATGAGACCATTTGAATGGGTAGGGTAAGTGTTCTTTTATACATGAATGTTGCAAAAGGTTTCCGTTCTCAATCAACACAAAGGCATATTGGGCCAACTTGTGAATTTGAAAGGTGGCCCTTAAGATAGTGGATGATGAATCCATCGGGTTAGAACATATCCATCCAATTGGATTTTATTATCAAGGAATAATTCATAAACTCCTAAAGTACAAATTAAATTTTATTAGTTAAAGATGGTGGAGAGATATTTTAAGATGTATTCTATATTTAGGAAATCATTTTTTGAATGGTCAATAATGAATAACAAATGTGACATATAGACCAGTAATATTAAATAAAACATGATACATAAAAATAATAATTTAAGTACATAGTAATTAGTACCCTTAAATATATATCAAACATTGTTTTTCAAATGTCTTCAGTCCAAATTTAAAATATTGTGTATACTTTCAAGAAAAACACTTTTATTTACTCTAGAGAACAGATCACCTAGTCCAATTTGAGAAGAAATAAGATTATTCAAATGCTCTCGTTAAAAAGCCAAAAATATTTAATATCAAAAGGTTGTTTGAGAAAAAGGCATATCATAAAAAATTTATAGGATACGGAAACTTAAAAAAATTATGATAAGGGCAAAGTGGTAATTGAATAATGGAGTTTATATGAGCATAATTTCCCTCCTAATGAGAATGAAAAATAAGAACCATAGAAGTTTTTTTTTTTTATCAAAAGCATATCCATATAATAATGATGAAATGTACAATGCTAATCATACAAAATCGGGTGGAAAAGATCACACCCCACATGCAGAAGCAGTAGCATTAAAAGGATACGAGTGGCACAAAATACATAATCATATTAAGATAAGCTTATCAATCAAAAAAAAATTCGGAGAAAAATTTGTAGAAACCAAACTAGGCATGGAGCTAGGCGGCGGTGGCAAACATGGAGGCAAGAGGCAATTGCGGGGGGCTCTTGGACGGTCACCCCACCCACCAGGAGGGTTGGTGGGGGTGTCGAGATCGGTGTCCGGTCGTCGGTATGTGGTTACTCCTTCTCGGTGTCCCACTTGGTTGGGTGAGATGGATAAGGAGAGCCGAGGGAACTTGGATTGATCAGGTGCCTGCCACCTAGAACCGCCACCGCCTAGCCGGCCAAACACCCCTAGTGCGGGAGGAGCCCAAGAAGGAGGCGGAGAAGGACCCCGCCGAGGAGGGGAGGTGCTCTACCACCCACGAGCCGGACCCCGATCAAAATTGTGTCGCCCACGGGAACGGGAGCGGTGACCTTGTGAACGGGAGGAGTGGCGATGAGGAGAATCAGGTGGAACATGACTGACAGCACAAGGGGCGCTTCCCCAGTGATCCAGTAGGGTCTGCAGGTGTTCCACCTCAATGCGGACTTTCTCCACTTGAACTTGGATCTAAAGCGAGACATTGGAAATAACAACCAGTTTGTTAGAAATAATAAAAGTTCTATCCACTGTCTCTTTGTTAAAAATAGCTGAATTTCTAGTTTTCCATATGTGATATAAAATAGTAGCCCGAAAAGAATGCCAAATGTTGAAAATTTTTGTAGGAACAAAGGCTGAGTCCCCCAGCAGAACCATTTTCCACGTAAAGAACGTGGGTAGAAAAGGTTGAAAAAGGGTATGAATCCAACGCCAAGTAGACTGAGCGTGGGGGCAGAACCAAAAATATGAAGAAGAGTTTCAATGTGGTTGCAAAAAGGGAAGTGCAGCGGAGGAGCTCCCATAAGAATGAGACGCTTGCCTGGGAAGCCCTTGATGGAGAATACACCAAAGGAAGTGAGCAACTTTGGGCTCTATAGGAATGGCCCACATAACCTGAAAGTGTTGTTTCCAACCAAAATGGGTGGAATGTAAGCTCCAACGAGAATTGAGCTTATTGAGGGCTTCTTAAGAGCAAGAAGCTTGTAGCCCACTCGAGGTTTGTAATTTACGAAGGGGGTGGCATGGGCCAATGCCATTCAAACCACCACCACGTGCACTGCGTTGAATACCAATTTTATGCAAATAATCACCGGTATGAACTCTTGTATTAGAGAAATGGATTTTTATCATTGTCACGAAGAGAAAATTTAGCTTTCGGTTGATCCATGAAAGCCAATCCTGTGGTAGGACGAGAAAAGGTCCTAAATAAACTTAACCCCTTTTCTGAAAAGATGCATGCCCTTAAACTGCACTGAAAGAGCAAGCGGTTTCTCCTGATGTTGAAGAACTGGGTTCCACCATAAGCTGAGAGAGTTGAGAGAGAGCCCATTTCGAAACCATCGCCCGGTAAAGCGGTGGGGTTTGAGGAGCTCCCAGGCTTTCCAAATACTTTTAGCCACAAAAGAACCACCAATTTTAATAGGAACAGGGCAAAGCAATAAAGAATAGTAGTTCAAACCCTGCCATGCCTTCCGATTAAGAGGAGACCCTTGAGATATACAATGCCTGAGCATAATTTTCCAAGATTCCTCACCTTCAAGGCTGCGAAAGAATCCATTTGGCGGTAAGATCAACCCCTTGCAATTGTATGTTGATAAGGCCAAGACCATCGGTGCTTTTGGACGTACAACAAACATCCCAAGCAACCCTGTGAAAACCATGGTTCCCTTATGAGTTGGCCCAAAGAAATTCACGTAGAATTTTTTCCAACTAATGGTAAGCAGCCTTAGAAGGATCCCAACAGGAGGAATGGTAGACATGAGTGGTAGTGAGAACCTTAGAACAAACTTGAAATTTTCCAAAGAAGAGACAAATGTTTGGTGAGCCAAAAGGAAATTTTTTTCAACTCGTTGAATCACATAATCCCAAAGGTCAGCAAGGGAGGCCATGAAGGCAAAGGGGATGCCAAGAAATTTAAACTGAATGCGATTCAATCCGAGCCATGGAAATCCCTCTAACCAAGGAGGTTTGGGGCCCACTGCCTGCCTGTAACATTGAGTCTTTTTCCATTGAATGGAAGAACCTGAAGCAAGACAAAAGGTGTCAAGACATTGCATAGCATTAGAAACATAAGCCTCGGACTCGGCGAGGTGAGAAAAGAATCATAAGTGAAATTACCATTAATCGATTCTTTGAGGAGAAGAAGGCAAATGAATGCCTTGACTAAACCAAAGATGAGCAGCTTTAGCAAGCAAATAGTTGAGACCTTGATGCAATGACATAGAGAGAAGGAGCAAGAGGGCAACCTTGACGGATGGAACAATGAAGAGTGAACCACTCAGTTGTTAACCATTGATATTAATACAGGTACCATCATCTTGGAAGAGCATATTAACAGAGCGGATGAACCAAGGTCCGAAGCCAATAGCCTGTAGCATGGCAAGAATGAAAGGCCACTCAACTCTATCATAGGCTTTCTCAAAGTCAATTTTGACAAACAGAGCCGGCTGAGAACTCTGGCGTGCATATTCCATGCCCTCCCAAACTACAATAATGTTGTCCAAGATATATCTGTTTTTAATAAAGCCGGTTTGCTCACTCCTGATGATCAAAGGTAATAGGTTGGTAAGCCTGCTAACTAGAGATTTGGAAATAATCTTGTATGAGACATTGAAAGCGAGTGATTGGCTGCCAGTTGGTGATAAGTTCTGGATCACCAGTCTTAGGTATGAATTTTATGTTACCTTTATTGATCAAAGCTCCTAGAGTGTTAGAGGACATAGCTTCCAGATAGACTGGTAGAGATCCGGACCAACAACGGGCCACAAAGCTTGGTAGAACTCACGGGAAAGCCATCAACCCCGTGGGATTTATCGAAGCCATCGAAAGAGTAGCTTCCTTCAAATCGTCAAGCGTGAGAGGCCGATCGCAGGCAACATGTTGAATTTCAGAAAGCTTATAGGAACAGCCTCAATACATTGGAGGAGAGCAACATCACGAGCCGAGTAAAGTAGTCAAGTTGGGTATGAACACGACATGGTAGTGATGCACAAAAGCTTGTAGAATGTCAGGTAAAAGGGTAAGCCTTTGAATACCTTCCTTGATTGCTTTGATTTTGGTAAGAGTTTGATTAGATTTAAGAGAAGCAAATAACTCTTTAGTAACTCTATCACGATTCTCGAGCCAATGAAGTCTAGCACGAACTCGAGCTCCTCTAGCCTTATAGTGCTCTTCAAGCTGCATTTTATGCTTCCAATGAGTAGCCTGCACTTGAATTTGGGTGTTAAAGGGAGACAGAGTAAGCTCTTGAATAGCTCTCGATTATTCAATATGAGAGGCTTCATGAGCATTTTTTAGAAAAAATTAGCATGTTTCCCATAAAGCTAAAGAAAATCGGTGGTGCAGTGATGGCATGAGACCACCAATCAATCCAGCCAATCCCATCAACCGGTCTTGGATCAAGATTCCGAGATATTGTCGATGTAATCCAAAGTCTTAGGATGAGAAAGATGAGACGTATTCAAGTAGAACGAGTGGATTTGGGCTTGGGACACTTTGAAAGTTCCATTGGAGCCAAAGAAAATAGGCTTATGGTCGAGAGACCAAAGCGGTATCCACTATCGAGACCGGGAGGTCAGAAATATCAAAAGAGAACCATTGTTGTTACGAAGCGTAGATCTGTTAAGGCGTTTATACACTCTGTCATCACCAAACTCAAAAGTTAGACCATGTGAACCACGGGTAGTGGCAGAATTTGAGTGCTTGTGGTGGTTGGGATCAAATAAACGAGTTTATTACACAAGTAAAACCAGCTTCACGCTCCCGAGCACAAAGAACGCATAGGAACCCTACCCAATTTATTTGCGGGAGATTCCACCATGTTGAAATCACCACAAAGAAGCCAGGTAGCAGAAGGCAAATGATCAGCCAACCACCACCAAAAGGAAGAGCGCTCTGAGGCATCATTGGAAGCATAAATGTTTGCCAGCCCAAGAATATGACCGTCAAAATAAAAAAGGGTCCACACCACCCGATGGGTGGGGTGAGCCCCACGATATGATATTAGAGGTGAGGTCGGAACTTAAAGAGTGACAACACCACCTCAACCATTATCGTGTCTTGACATCTGGTAGAGAGAACCAGGCCAGATGGTACACATAGCAGAACAAAGGTGGAAGCCAGTGATTTTGACTTCCTGCAAACACAAAACCTGAAACTTTTTAAAATACTTACAACTGTCTCTGACAAGATATCTGTGAGTCATATTAGTGAGCCCCCTGACATTCCATGAGTAAACAATCATGGAGAACTATCAAGGTGCATGGTTTCCTCCTCGAGGCTGGATAATGCTCCAAAATGGTTACAAAAGCAACTTGCCATGTATTCCCATGCAAATAGTCTCCAAGCTCAAACTGCCGGCGAGGTCTCTATGAAAATTCCTCATCAGAAGGAGGGGAGGGACTTCGTGAACGGTGTAGGGCTGATTTTCTCTCTGTCAGAACAGTCGAACCAATTTGGCGGTGTTATCCATGAGGCTTGAGGGTTCAAAAATCGAGGGGTGTGAAAAACAGGTACCGATGGGTGGGAACTGATGACAATAGTAGCTTACGAGTCCGTGAGATGGCGGAGATGGGGGTTTGGGAAGGGTTGCGGTGGATGGTTTTACGGGAGCGGCGAGAGGCATTCACTGGTTTATAAGTGGTAGCTTGGGGTTTATTACGAGCCGAAGGTTTACGGCCAGTGACGGTGGTCCATCCATCAGAAGGGGGGGTGTTGGATTTAGGGTCGGGTTGGGGCTTTTCAAAGAATGTAGTAGGAGAGTTTTGTTGCATGAGGGGACAATCCTTGATCATATGATCGGCGGATTGGCACCGAAAGTAGGTGTTGGTCAGGTTAATATAAAGCACCTTCATGCAAAGTGAGTATCCCCCACCGGATGTCAAGGGTATCCTTAAGGTCCTTTGAGAGATCAATTTCCACACAAACTCATTTCTGGGGTTGAGCTGAGTAAAATTTAGGTTGTTCATGGCAGATGAGACGACCCAAGGGTTTGATAAGCTGGTCAATAAATCCCCATAGAGGCAATGGCACACTTGGAAATTCAATCCAAACAAGAATCTTGAGTTTGTCTTGCTCGGAGACTTGAAAGTCTTTAGTCTAGTGGGAGAATACCACAAAGGGTGTTACGAATAAACCAGGGGGCCATGGTTGATGACAGCTTTGCAATGCTCAACATTAGCAAAGCGAAACGAGAAAAAAAACCTTGGCCATATTGAACACCTTCAAATTTGATGTCTTGGGGTTGTTAATGGTTGTGATTCCATTGACAGAGGATGCCTTCTGGGGAACTCGGCCCAAAAAGTAAGCAACAAGAGAAAAATATTCAAACTAGTTGCATGCTTTATCAAATGCAGGAAAATCAAGCACAATATCAGGGGAAGGAGTATCAGAATCCTTACCTCATCAAATACCTTCGGAACAAATTTCCTTGCTCTTTTCGGTGCCATTGTTGTCTAGAGCTCCCACGGTAAGACCATCATCAAAAGATGCATGGGCCGAGGAGGTGGTCATTCTATATGCCACCCAAGAGGTGGGGAGGTGATCAATACAAAAATAATGTAGATATTCCTTCTGGATCAGAAGATCGGTGGTGTGACGCTATGGTGGCGTACGACAAGCTGAGCATTCACTACGCAAAAATTACAGAGCCTAAGAAAACCTAGTTCCCGAATTAATTTCTCTATCAACCATAGAAGTTTTAGAAAAAGGGTAACGCAAAAATAGAGTACCTAGAATTAGGAATTATAATTCATTCATTCTCAATGGTGCTTGAATTCCATAAATTAATCGATTAACTCATGCTCTTCGAGCAAGAAATTTAATTACGCCAAAGGCGTGGCTCTACCCTACACTAGATCTCGACGACAACGGTGTCTTGCTTGACTGATTTTCATCATGCCACCGTTGGTCTCTCTACACCGTCATGGAATGCACTCTTTGTGGCATGGATACTCTACAATCTGTCCCTAATGGTGCGCATTACCCGTTAAATATGGTTCGTATTCTAGTTTTTTGGTTTTTCTGTTCTTATCTGTTTGGAAATTGCTTGTGTGGCCCCTGCTTCGACCCTTCTAGACAACGTCCCCACTACTGCCTAGGTTTGTCTTGTTCTCTGTAGTATTTTTGGTTGATTCTTACTAGTCAGTTTTTTATATTTTACTACAATGTCAGTTTTTATATTTTACTGCAATGTATTCGCAGTGGTGGTTTTGAAAATGTAGGCCCTAAAAAACAAATACAGGAATTTAAGGTCTTTCTCCAACAAAGCCCTTCTTAAAGAAATCACGCTGTAATTTAAGGTCTTATTCCTTCTGTTCTTATCTTGCTTTGTTCATGATTAAAGCAATATATTACAAGTTTAAAGCAATAGCTGACTGAGTGAACAAATATTGTCTGTGTTGAATCCAATGTCTTTAAATAAATATGAAAGTAAGCATCAACAAAAATGAAAGCCCTAAAATCCTTAACCGCCGCATGCTGGATAATTTATCTGATCAATATTGAGGCTTGGAGGAGATTCAAAGGCAGCAGTCAAATTTGTTTCCATTCATTAATGGTGGTCATTGTTCAGACCCTAAACCGCAATTTTCTCCTCCACTACACAAATCCAACTGATGTTTCAGTTGGCCATGTTCAATGCAACAAATGGATGTAATTTGCAAGGGATCGGCATCCATGCGGACACTGGTTTAGACCATTATTTGGTAGGGACATTAAGATATTTTGGTGTGGTTGGAAGGGCGGTGGCACGGCGATGGTGATCGGGGGATCCAGATGCGTACCCAAAATTGTAAAGGTACTTGCATCGCTGTAACAACGTAACAAGTGCCCCAATGATGATACAGTCTCCTCGCAAGGTGTTCGGGATTCGGAAGAGCTCTCCGAGTGTGCGTTAACATCCCGCATACCCCGCTTAGCCCCATGTGCTTTATTTTCACCTTTCCCCTCTTTTCTTAGCCTTTTTCTCTTGATTATGCAAACAACCGCCTGCTGGGGCGGTCTCGTGATCAAGCCGCCCACGAGAAGGGCGGTGGTCATATAACCGCCGCCTGCTCGGAGCGGTAGTCCTTAACACATTTTCCGAAGGATCTTTTGACATGACTCACATAAATTCAACGTTTCACCAACTTTCTTTTACCGCCATAGGCTTGCACATTTATGATTCTGGTTCCCTGGAATAGTGTTTTACCATTTTTTATAGTTTAAGAGTTCTATTTGGCTTTTACCTTGGGTAAATCGAAATTCTATAAGTAGATGGCTTGTGCTCAAGCAAATGGCCCCTCATTCTTGCTCCAATCTTCTCATTTTCAGTAGTTCAGTCTTTTATTTGTCTTAGGATTGATAGTTTAGTTCATTTCATGCTTAGTTAGCATTGTTTTACTGTTAGTAAGCCACATATCCATCTTGTGCAAGCATTGCTGTTATTTCATCCAATCCATTGGAATAGAATAGCTTAGGAAGCCATTAAAGTTGCAGGTTTTGCTCCTCAAATAGGATAGTTTCAGGTTCTGGACACTCTATGTTGCATGACTCGCAATAGATCCCGCTAGGAATTGCATAAGCCAAGCTCTGTACTCTTGCGCTATCCCTCTCCTACTCGCGTTGTATTCAGTCAGTGTTCTGAGCTGCCTTTATCCCAATATCCATTTATGTTGATGCTAGCATTACACGCTTTTCTGGATCCACGTGAATACGAAAGAACGAGGAGATCACACTGAGGGGACAAGATCACATATACCATCGGATTTGCCACTGTTCTGCAGAATCCAGGTTCTAGCTTTCAAATTTATAGTTAGAATCATATCAAATAGAGTAGTTAATTGCTTCATTTCAGTTAATTCTACTCTCGATATTGCCAGGGAAGCTGTGGGGATTGATAGTTTCTGAGAAACTATGATTCATTCCTCACTTCTGAGGTAGGATCGAGGGTCTTTCAAATAGATTAGGAAAGCTATTTTATTGTTTAGAATAGATCTACAAATTGCACAGAAAAATAGCTACACTTTCGGTATTCTGTTTTTTTTAAATTTATTAGCTTAGTTGTCAAATCTAGATATTTTAAATAGCTATTTTCTTGAATTCTTAAAACTCATCAGAAAATACAAAAATAGAGAAATCATATATGTTATAGATATATTGCAAATAGTTAATCTTCATTTTGCTACAGTTCATTTTACATTTTGCTTTTGTATGACAATCACGGGACCTAGGGAGCCCAGAGAATACATATTCGAGCCAATCATGCCTTAGCCCAATCTCATCACAGCAATAACTGATATAGACCAAAATCTTAGGATTCAAGTCTTCCAAACGACGGTAAGCTTACAACAAATCAATTCCCAATTAAACGGGTTAAACAGAGAAGACGACCAAGCACACACGTTTTGGTCAAATCAGCCAAATTACAGATTACCCTAGGTATATATGACTGTAGGAGGATTAGAAAGAGAACAAACCTTTGGTTGTGATCCTTTGGTCCCACAGCCAGGTGCAGGAGACACCCTCACAGACATAGATACCAGTTTAAGGATCCAGGTTGCACGAACGCCTGTGAGATATTCTAAGAAAATCACATAGTTATTGAGTCTAAACATAGAGGCTGAGAAAGCATATGATTACTGGATATTAGGGATCAAGGACTTGATTCCACGCATGACCATAACAGGTCCACAAAAACCGCGAGTCTATGGTTGTGACCCAAAAATCCTGCAGCCTAACGAATCCATAGGTGAATTAGACATAGATACTGGCCTACGCACACTAGTATTCCAATCTACTCCACTTCCACCTATCATCATTGAACAATTATCTTCGCTAGACACAGCAGCTAATAGAGCTAGGAATTCTGGACTAGGCCAGAGAATCGTCCATAGAATTAACTATATTCATCATCCACCTTATGACCCTGTCTGGAGAAATACACGAGACTATCTGGGTCATTTCCCACGTATTCCACAACCAATAGACCGAATCACGCCAGAGCTCGATATTGATTGGAGCCTTCGAGCAGTCATCCTTGCTGATCGATCTATCACACTAGTTCAGGTTAGAAGGGCCTTCTTTGCCTTAGATTCGCAAATTCCACTAGTGCGTATTGAGGACATTAGATTGCCTAACTAAGTTGTCTGCATTCCATACATATTCCATCCCCACCGGCTGTCTCGGCATGACCTCGGGAGGTCGGGTACGCGGAAGAGTTACTTGTAGATTCTCACGCTCGCTTGTCGCTTTTCCGTACAAAATTGGTGAACCCGACGTGAAACAAACAAAATTAGCGAAGCTGACGTAAACTTCCTACTTTCTCGTCCAAAGTCATAGTATTACATTTTCATCCAAGTTTAGTACACTTTTACCCGCCTCATTAGCTTTCACAATCATTTTCGCTCGCTCCCATTATTCTGCGGGTATTCATATACCCCCCGAATATGTCGGGATTCGATGCACATGGCAGACCCCTCTTGGGTCTTGAGGCATACTACGCCCAACAGAATAGACAATCATCACCCTCACTCTCAGTATGGGGAGACAACTATTCAACTAATCAGTTGTCAACACAAACTCCAAGGATCAGATATAGCTCGTCCTTCCAAACAGAGGGGTTGGAACAACTTTCTCAAATGCAACAAATAGAGCCTTCAGGCTCAAACAATATGACGTTCACCGGAGAATCTGGTTCATCTCCTCAGATGCTACTTAGACCACAAATTAGTAGACAATCAGATTTATACCAAGGTTTAGATGATGAATATTCGGTACGTTATGCCAGGAATGAACAACATTCTCGAAGTATGTACCCACCTATAGGAGGTTTACATACACAACCTGAGGTTTCTTTTCGAGAAAGTACCTCCATACCACGTCATATAGAAAATGCCCTCGGGAAACTTGGCAGGATACCGATCAGTTCATAACAGGATATCATAGACCTATACAAAACCATGGTATACAACAAACGCCACCAAGGCAGAATATCGTGACTTCACCAAATGAAGTCATTTCAACTCTAATAGAAAAGGTTAGAGGGTTAGAACTTTCTCAAGCAAGTCAAAATTCACAATTTATGCAAATGAGGAGTTCTAATCCTCCACTCCATCCTAGCCAAGTAGATCTCCTCACAGGAGTAGGCACGTTAGGCATGGCTCCTCAGTATTCACAACAAACGCCAACTAGACCCACCATCTCTAACTTTGCTCCTCCCGGTCTAGTACGAACAATCCATTCTGGACAGTACCCCTTCATACTTAAACATTTACTCCAAATCACCACAAGGGGATATTTTCTCCTCTCTGGACATGTTTGTTCAAACACGGGGCTTCCTTACGCCCAACTGCGGCGATGCGTACGCTACGCCATATCAACAACCCATCCAGCCACCACTTCCTCAACGGCACCATCATATGGTGAAACATATGCAATAGGGACTTACTCGAGAATATTTGAAAGAGCCCTTAGATTTCACCATACGAAACGTCATGCTTCCAAGACCTCTTCCCGATTTTCCCAAATACAAAGGTGAGGGAGATCCGAATGCGCATATCAAAGCTTACGCTACAGCCATTCGAGAGCTACTCCCATGGGATGGGGTTGTTGCTAAAATATTCCCAAAAACCTTGGAAGGCATTGCTCTCGATTGGTATTATAGAATACCTGAGGCTTCTATACATTCATTCAAGCAACTCGTGTCTGAGTTCATCAAGGCCTTCGACATGAACAAACTATTAAGAATAGGAATCATGGAGTTCTTGCACATCAAACAAGAACACAACAAATCAGTCACCCATTTCATCCAAAGGTGGCGTACGGTCCTTTATTCCTCGGCGAAGTGCCCCAAACATGGATCAAATGGAACTATGTGATTTATTCCTTCATTCGCTTAGCGAGAGAAGTGAAGGAAGAAGTCTATAAATTCCCATTACGAACTTACGATGAAGTCTTGGAGAGTGCTCTTGAATAGATCAAGCGCGATTGATAGTGGTCGCAAAACATATGGAGCAAGCGGGAGGTTAATCGCCCCAATCGAACACTACAAATTATCCCACTACCACAAACATCAATCAAGGACCTAAAATCCTTAACAAAAATCGGGGTGTAACAACAGATGGAGTAACCGACCAGCCCAAGAAGGTAAATGTTGTCAATACTCCATCACAAATAAACAATCAACGAAACAACAACTTTACCCCAACAATCAATACAGTGGATTTTAACCATCCACAACAACAACAACAACGGTGAAATCCCATACAAGGGCCAAGCCAAAATTCAACTAGGTATCAAAACCATAAATTCAAACCAAAGACAACAAACGCAAAATTTTAATAGACAACGGTTTGATCAAAATTTTGGGCCACAATACACATCAAACCAACAAACTAGGAATTACAATCCTAACTCATATTGTGGTTTCCACAAAATTCAAGGCCATGACACTAGAACATGTCGTGACTACAATAAATTCATGCAACGCTTGCCAGATGAACAAAGACAACTTTTCATGGATATGTTCTTGGCAGATCCTACGTCACCAACACCAAATACTTTTGAGAGCGCTTTCCCCTCAAAATGCACCCCTCAAGATCTTCAATGATCCACTCCCAAATCACAATAACAACAGGCTAAATCCAGCTGGGATGAACAAGGTGCAATAACATGAAACAATGATCATGAAGCCTCGACTTCGCTAAATCCATTAGTTGCACCGCAACTAGGGAGTCAGCCACGACCTAAAGTAGTCGGATTAGTGGAGTTAGATGCTGAATTACCCATCGAAGCTATAACAAGGACGCGAGAGTATTTCTCTCAGCCAAGTCCAAACCACTTGCCGAGAAGTAGATAACATCCAAAAATCGTACAACAAAACACAGTAGGTTTCTGCATGATTTAATTAACGACCTAACAAAAACCTTCTCGCACATTTCATTCTTAGACTTACTAAAGAACTCTCCTGCCCACAGGGCTGCTCTTTTAGAAGCATTAGGTTTAGGTCATCTAATTAACATCACTCCACCACCTAAAACACAGGTAAATCACATAGACTTTGATGTTCATCCTCCGGGACAGGCAGATAGGGACGTCGAGTTCATATTCAAGATAAACAAAATGCCCACGGATGCTGAGATCGCACGTCGAGGTGATCCGGCTTTACATTTGCAAGTATGGGTTTATAATAACTACGTAAAACGTGCAATGGTTGACGATGGGGCGGCAGTTAACATAGTCCCCTTCTCTTTCCTTCAAAAGCTAGGGTATGGAGAAACCAATTGTTCTACAACTCAAAATACACTAAGGGGCTATGATAGTCTTAAAGCCACCTCTGTTGGAACTATAATATTACCAGTCACCTTAGGACCCAAAACCATTTTGACTGAGTTTTATATTATAGATCGGGAAACTAACTATAATATGATCCTCGGCCGACCATGGATACACCGCATGAAGGCAATCCCTTCTACACTATTTCAAGAAGTAAGGTTTTTACATTTAGGAAAGGTATTCGTGGCCAAAGGTGATCCAAAACCATTTGATGTACACCTAGCCGACTTAAAAAAGAGACCAGGCGTACACTCGGAGTTTGAACTCCCAACAAATCAACTTAATAAACCTACTGACGTAAAAACAAAAGAAAAATTGGTACCTACGACAGATCTTGAAACTGTGAGCGTAGCCAAAACAACCCCAACCCCCAAAGATAAGGCAAACACTATAGAAACAGTGTCATTAGGAACTACTGCAAAAATCATTGAGTTGATAGAACAAGATCTACCAATGTTCTTACCATTTGATTCAGCAGGCATAGGATATTCCCTAGGTGTTGGTTCTTTGCCAGAGGATCTCTGCATGGTGGAAATAGAATGCGCAAACGCAGCAAATACCCCAACATCTATACTCCCAGCTAAGTATTGGACTCTCCATTTTGATGGGGCTAGATGTCGTTACGGGGCAGGGGCAGGTATAATTCTTACTTCACCTGAGGAGAAAGTCCTGCCATTTGCCTTTAAACTAAATTTTGAATGCACAAACAATGGCGCTGAGTACGAAGCCCTCCTCCTTGGCCTCACCTTAGCCAAAAGAATTGGTGTTGATAACATCAGAGTCTTAGGAGACTCGCAATTAGTGACAAACCAAGTTTCTGAAGTATATGAAACCAAAGCCGAACACTTGCAGCTTTACAAAAAGTTGTATTAGATTTAAGCAAGGCGTTTAACTTCATATCCATTGAAGCAATCCCGCGAGAGAAAAATCTTCTCGCCGATTCAATAGCAACTTCAGCATCATGTTTTACTCCAAGCAATGAGTTAGAAGATACCCATTTCATGGTATCCATTCGTGATGAACCATTGATAAAAACAATGACAAATCCCCTTTTAAACGGAAGTGAATCTACCATCCTAGATCATGTTAATAGTGATATGGCTACTTTGGATTACTTAAATGCCTATGCGGCACTACATCTCTCCTATCATATGCTAGATCTATCCTTAATTCCACATTCGTCTTCCTACTTCGGAAATCCCATGATGGATTTTCCCTCACAAATGGAACCTAGCATATACGCAGTAGAAAATGGGGATGATTTGGATTTACCTCCAGCACCACCTGAGTTTGAAGAGGGTAACGCCTCTTTGATCGAAGAAACAATCGATGTTAACATCGGAACGAGAAGATGAACCAAGAATATTGAAATTAGGGTCCTCGTTAACCTCAGAAAAGTAGAAATACACACTCGGATCCTCAAAGAACATCAGAAGGCATTTGCATTTAATTATAAAGAGATGACAGGAGTCGCACCCCACATCGTGGTACACAACCTCATCACTAAACCTGACGCAAAGCCAGTTAAACAAAAATCGAGACCCATGAAACCCAAGGTAGCTCTCATGGTAAAGGAGGAGGTAATAAAACTCCTCCAAGTAGGATTCATCAAACCAGTCGACTACTCCCAATGGGTATCTAACATCGTTCCCGTTCTCAAGAAGAATGGAAAGATACGCATCTGCATAGATTTTCGAGACATCAACAAAGCGTGTCCTAAGGATGACTTCCCATTGCCATCTATTGATGTCATTGTTGATGCAACAGCTGGGTTTGAACTTTTGTCTCTCATGGATGGATTCTCGGGATATAATCAAATTAAAATATCTGAGCAAGATCAAGCTAAAACCACGTTTATAACTCCTTGGGGAACCTATTGCTACGTTGTTATGCCATTCGGTCTCAAAAACGCTGGTGCTACATACCAGCGGGCTATGACATATATATTTCATGATCTAATTCATAAAATCATGGAATCCTACGTAGATGACTTGTTGGCCAAGGCCAAGAAGCGTTGTGACCATCCGGAAGTACTCCGTGTCATTCTCTCATGTCTGATAGAATATGGAGTCACGCTAAATCCAGAAAAATGCATCTTTGGTGTAATAGGAGGGAAGCTCCTAGGTTACATCATATCGTCACGAGGGATAGATGTTGATCCAACCAAAATTTGGGCTGTCCTCGAAATGGTTCCACCTTCAGATGAATTTAGAATTAGGTCATTTCTCGAGAAGTTTGGGTGCAATCCGAAGATTCATCCCAACTCTTAAGCTTTGCCATTCATCCAATCAACAATTTACTCAAGAAATATTCTATAGCATTGATTGGACCGAAGACTGCAATGAAGCTTTTGAAGCAGTTAAGCGTTTCTTGTTATCACCACCTACGCTAATGCCACCTAAGCTAGATCGCCCGTTAATTTTATACTCACGAGCTACCAATGTCTCATTAGCTTGTATGTTGGCCCAAGAGGACGATGACAAGAGAGAACGTGCAATTTATTTCATCAGTCGAACACTGCTCGACTATGAAACACGCTATACACAAGCGGAACGAGAATGTCTCGCCATAGTCTTTGCGACCAAACGCCTAAGACATTATATGTTAAATCAAGAAACAAGGGTCATGGTAAAAATAGATCATTTACGGACTTTCCTCACACAAGGGTCCTTGTCTAAAAAGGCTTTGGACATTTTATAACCTTAATGGGAGAATTCGAATTAACGTTTGTAAATCAGAAGTCAGTTAAGGGACAAATCATTGCGGATTGGTTAGTGATAACCCATTAGATGGAGGCGATCTAGTAGATTTAGATTTTCCAGATGAGTGCGTATACTACATTGAAACCCGACCCTCTATCTCACGAGTGTCCTTGACAGCACGCTGATATCATTAATTATATCATGGACCATACGTATCCAGAAGGAGCTACACCGCAACAAAGAAGGTGGTTACGTATTATCGTAGCTAAATACGTCATTATAGAGCAAGTGCTCTATCGAAAAGCATTCGATGGAATGCTCCTAAGATGTGTCGACACAGAAGAATCCAAGAAGATTCTCCATGAATCCCACAGTGGAATATGTGGAGGCCACTTCGGTGGCCATGCCACCGCTCGAAAAATACATCGAATGGGCTATTTCTGGCCCACTCTAGAACATGACGCAATAGAGTTTGTACGCAGGTGTCATAAGTGCCAAGAATTCTCTCATGAGATCCACATGCCGGCACAAGCTCTGCAACCAATCACTACTCCATGGCCCTTTTCTACATGGGGCCTAGACTTAATAGGGAAATTCTCTCCCTCATCCATAGACGGCCATAATTTTATAATCACGGCCACTGAATATTTTACCAAATGGGTAGAGGCTATGCCTCTTACTACTGTACCTGGTTCTATAATCGCCAAGTTCATTTTGAACCAAATCATTTGCAGGTACAGTATCCCGCAAATCATCATCTCCGATAATGGAACTTCTTTTAAGAATGAAGAGGTTCGCGAACTATGCAATAAATTTAAGATAAGCCATCATACGGCTTCCTTGTATTACCCTCAAGCCAACGGACAGGCTGAAGCGACGAATAAAACACTAAAATCCATTCTCCTTAAAACGGTGAAAGAAAAAAAATGAGATTGGCACTTGAAGTTATATCCGGCCTTATGGGCTCACCAAACCTCAATAAGAACACCAATGGGAGCAACTCCTTTCTCGCTAGTATTTGGGGCGGAGGCGGTTCTCCCACTCGAAGTTGAAATACCCAGTCTCCGCATTTCATTACAAGGGATCCTGGATGAAGACGCTTACGAGAGAAGCATGTCTTTCCCAACTAGAAAGCCTAGATGAAACTAGGTTGGATGCTTTGAGCAAACAGGGTATAGAATCTATGCTTTGACCGGATGTGCCGGCAATATAACAAGAAAGTCTACAAATGACATATATACGAAGGTGATCTAGTTCTAAGGCTAGACAGCCGGATTGACAGGAAGACCGGCGAAGGAAGAAAGTTCCGGCCCAAATGGTTGGGCCCATACCGAGTCATGAAGGACTATGGAAATGGTGCATACCTCTTATGTACGCTAGAAGGTGAGGAATTTGGCGAAACAGTCAATTCCCTGCACCTCAAGCGTTTCTACACGTAAGCGTAGACTAGCACTACTTATATGACTATCTACATTGCATTTTCATATAGATTAGGATCATATTGTCCACTTGTTTCGTACACAAATTGTGATCAAGGAATCTATTCTCAAAGCAATTCATTACAAACTCATGATGTTGTTGGCATAAACTCTTTAATCATACTTCTCCATTTTCACGATATCGTCAAAATATCTCGAATCATTTTATCAAATAAAGCTAGACATGGCGAAGTCTTAACGGTAACCATACCAAGATTTGCAAGTTTATTCTCACTTTGGTTTCTTCTAGGGTAGGTGTCTTTCCTATGGTCTATTCTAGAAGCTTCATGGTGTCACATCTATCCCATATATATATATCTCTCTTTGGAAATAAGCACATACGACATTTTACTCAAATAAACAAATCAAGTGTTATCAAACAAAAATTTAAATTTTACACATTTCCTTGCCCCACCAACCTTTGGTGATGAGCTTGTATCTCTTACTAGTGACGTAGGGTTGGGAAAGGATGGAAATGCCCTTACTCACCTACGCTTTTCCCATGGTGATAAACCCACGCTTCTTACTAGTAGCATGGGGCAAGTGTAGGGGTCCTCTTGACAAACAAAAAAGGTCACACACAAACAATTCAAACTTTGGAACTTTGAGTAAAAAACAAATGAATTAGGTGTTCAAAATCCCAAGAGAATTAAAATCCTAAAAACCCATATTTTGTCTACTATGTGGCCATCTACGAGTCTAAGTTTGGATAAACCAAAAGCAAGTTGCATCAAAAACTATGAAGTCACTCGAGTAGAGTGGACTTGTGGTGTCTAATTTGGTTCCGCCAAACGCTTTGTCTGTCTTTCATCACTATCATTTCACTACACCTCATAACTTGTGCCCTTCCCAACTCTTGGTGATGAGCCCTCGCGTCTTACTAGTTGCGTGGAGTTGGGAGTAGGGGCAGGCTTATCTGTTCATCATACTGGTTTATTTTCATCACTTTGCCAAAACAAACATGAAGTATCCAAAAATTGCTTACAGAAACTAAGATTCAAAATCACATTATATCTACATCATCATATATTAGCATCATGAAATACAAAAGGAAAGTAAAACATTTACATCATTTGTTCACCATTGCATACATTCTAAAAAGCATATAAACATACATCGTAGTATACATGAAGAAACTAGAAATAGAAAAGAAGCCATGAGTGCCAATTTTGATCCAGAACGAATGCATATATATAAATAATCAATGTTTATATACAATGCCATCATGCACTAAGCATGGTCAAAATGCTCAAAGAGCCCGTGATATACAAAAGAATATATAAAACAAAATCTATGAGAGCCAAGTGGCTTCTCAATCCCTACGACCCCTCCGAAGGTGCACGCCCTCGCACAGGACTCCGGCTGCCGGCGCTCGAATGAATGGAGGGCTCGGGGTCCGAGGGCAGCCAGTCTCGCCACGAGAATGGCTCCTCATGAGATGCTCGGCCATCCTATAGCCCGCTAACTCGTGCGGAGGGTCGACACCATCTTGGCCACGTGCCGGATGGGAGCGAAGACATCAATATGTCTCCGAGGCTGCTTTGAAGGCTCCCAGCGTCCACGGATAGCTCCGCTGCGGGTCCTCTCCATAGGGATCATCGGGGTATCGGTTGCATACCTGCCCGGATCAAATCGCGCCACTCATCATCAGATCTCTGCAAACAAGAAAAAAAGCAAATTAGAAACCAAAAAAGAAATTAAAAATAAAACATAGCAACTAAGGAGAGCCTACAAACAAGTATTAAAAGGGAGAGAGGGTGACTTATTCGGATCACCGGGCCTCCAGATGGGTCGGCTGGGCCGCCACTGCCACGGATGCAGCTGGCCGAGGGGGCTTCTCTGTGGTGGCGCAACGTATCGCCCGCGACGGACTCATCCTCTCTACCATGGCCACAGGGAGTGGCTCCTCAAACCGAGTCACCCTCTCTGCGCTCTGCTCGGCCCTCTCTGCCTGCATAATGTCCTGAGTGTCATGCCACTCAGGATCGCTGTCCTCGGTCTCCTCCTCTGACCCTCCCTCTGTGAACTCCTCAGACTCGGAGTCAATATCAATAGGGTCATCGCTGCTATGAGCAGGACCCGCAGCAATCTGAAGCAAAGGTTCCTGAGGCGCACCGGCTCTCCCTCTAGCACGAACTATCCTCCTGGCTGCAATAGGAATGCCAGGAGTAACCACTATCCAACCTCGGCCTCTAGGCCCCCCTCTGGCCTCACGGACTGATCTGTAGACTGGCGCCACTGGGGGAAGCATACCCGTGTATGGTAGGCCAAACTGCTGAGGAACTCGGCCAAAGGGTGCACCTCTACTCATCCCACTCTATCGATAAGTTGTCTATGGTGAAGCAGGGAGATCAAAGTAAGAGCCTCCTCACCCCATATGCCGCGCCATGAGTGCAGGTATGGTGTCACCTCCATATCTGCGGTAGTGAGGAGGCAACTAGTTGAATGAGGTGCTCTAAGCACCGACATGTCTGTCCATCTGGCTGCCCTCACAGCCCCAGGATCTACCACCTCCACACCCCTGCCATAAGGGATGAAATGCTCGTACACCCAACTCATGACTAGAGTCGGGTGGCTCGATGACTACCCACATAAACGGACCACCTGTATAGATCGTGGTAGGTGGTCCCAAGAATGCCTTCTCCCCAGCGTATATCCGGCCATGCCCCTCTATACATGCAATAATGGGGGCAGCATATAGTAATGTGTCTCCTCCCTTGTCCCCGATCAGTCTCGAGGCAAGGATCCCCATGATGGCCTGTCAAAGTAAGGGGATGGGAAAAGAAGGAATAGATCGAACTCTCACCCCCTTCTTCGACCCCGTGGAGATGACTGCATCTCCCATATATGTCACCCACTGTGCAATCTGTGCCCGTGAGCCTGCTGTCTCTAAAGTGAGTCGCCTCCCGATGATCGGGACCCCCAGAATGTGGTAGACGTCCTCCAATGTAATGGTCCACTCGCCACGGACCCCTGGCAATCGGAAGGTGTTCCGATCTGCATCCCAGTATGAAAACAAGTCACAAAGGATGTGACTAGATGGTGCAACATGGGGCACGCGCGATATGCGCAATATGCCAGCCCTCTGAAGTGTGTCCTCCTCATCCTGTGAGAGGGCATCTAATACCCCTGGGAGCCAATCACACTCCCTCTCTCTGCTCCATCGGATGTACTCCTCTCTCACCTGCATACACCCAAAAACACACAAAACGAGTAAGTTAGCATCCAGGTAATACTAGAAAAATCATATAAACACGTAGAAATGCTAGAAATACAAACACAATCTCAAAAAGAGGTTCCTTTTGCATTACATTCAAAATCGCCGCCACGAGCGGAGGCGGTTTTATAGTAAACGCGCCACAAGGGGCGGCGGTCGTGTAACTCTACCGCCCTTCGTGGTCCGAAAACCCACGTGGGTTTTTAAGCTAAAAAGACCTAAAAAGTGCAAAAAATGACCATTTAACCTAAAAACGAAGCCTACCCAGTAGGCGCCCCCTAGGTGGACCTTTTAACACTAGCATTTTCAAAAATGACCCCCCCATTGCAAAGTATTTAGCATTTCAAATTTAAAGGGGTAAAAACAATAAATTGAAGAAAACCAACTTGTGATCTCTGAGGGCGGTGTTCCACACGTGGAGGCATGATCACTATCTCGGTGCGGACGTTTTGACTCTACTCGCGCAAGAAACCGTCACCGTGGGTCCCAGAGCTCAAAATCAATCAAATCAACTCGCGCGAAATGAATACGAAAATGGGTCCACTTTCATATATATAGCACCCGATTCATTTTAAATACCTTTTCACGAGTTTGGAGAGCGCCGACGGAGGTAAGTTCCTATCCCGCACAAATGGTACATTCTCTTTCCCTATTATTTTAGCGTTTATTTTCCAAATTATTGTATCCATCTGCACTTGAGTTCTCTTTTCGTTTTGCAGGTAGCGGGAAGTTTGGACGGCGTCATTTCAACACACGGACGTATCAGGTATAACTTATAATTTCCCATTTCAGGACCGCCATACTCGGACCACCATTTTACACCTTTTCATGGCTAAAACGCTTCTCAGAAGGGGCATATGTACGTACCCAAAATTGTAAAGGTCTTGTCTTACCGGAACAACGTAACAAGTGCCCCAATGATGATACGAGTCTCCTCGCAAGGTGTTCGGGATCCGAAGAGCTCTCCAGTGTGCGTTAACATCCCGCATGCCCGCTTAGCCCCGTGTGCTTTATTTTTCCCCTTTCCCCTCTTTTCTTAGCCTTTTTCTCTTGATTGTAAAACCGCCCCTCTACAGGTGGCGGTCTAGTGATACCTGAGCAGGCGGCGGTCCTGTATGGCTCCACCTGCTCGGAGCGGCGGTCCTTTACGCATTTTCCGAGAAGGCTCTTTTTAAATGAATCACATAAATTCAACGTTTCACCAACTTTCTTTTACCGCCATAGGCTTGCATTTATGATTTTGGTTCCCTGGAATAGTGTTTTACCATTTTTATAGTTTAAGAGTTCTATTTGGCTTTTACCTTGGGTAAATCCAAATGCTATAAATAGATGGCTTGTGCTCAAGAGAAAATGGCCCCTCATTCTTGCTCCAATCTTCTCATTTTCAGTAATTCAGTCTTTTCATTTGTCTTAGGATTGATAGTTTAGTTCATTTCATGCTTAGTTAGCATTGTTTTACTGTTAGTAAGCCACATATCCATCTTGTGCAAGCATTGTTGTTATTTCATCCAATCCATTGGAATAGAATAGCTTAGGAAGCCATTAAAGTTGCAGGTTTTGCTCCTCAAATAGGATAGTTTCAGATTACGGACGCTCTATGTTGCATGACTGCATGATAGATCCCGCTAGGAATTGCATAAGCCAAGCTCTGTACTCTTGCGCTATCCCTCTCTACTCGCGTTATATTGATCGGTGTTACAGCTGCCTTTATCCCAATATCCATTTATGTTGATGCTAGCATTACACGCTTTTACGGATCCACGTGAATGTGAAAGAACGAGGAGATCACACTTTGAGGGACAAGATCACATATACCATCGGATTTGCCCTTTTTGCGAGAATCCGAGTTCTAGCTTTCAAATTTATAGTTAGAATCATATCAAATAAAGTAGTTAATTGCTTCATTTCAGTTAATTCTACTCTCGATATTGCCAGGGAAGCTGTGGGGATTGATAGTTTCTGAGAAACTATGATTCATTCCTCACTTCTGAGGTAGGATCGAGGGTCTTTCAAATAGATTAGGAAAGCTATTTTATTGTTTAGAATAGATCTACAAATTACACAGACAAATAGCTACACTCGGTTATTTTGTTTGTTTTAAATTATTAGCTTAGCTGTCAATTCTAGATATTTTAAATAGCTACTTTCTTGAATTCTTAAAATCTCGTCAGAAAATACAAAAAAAATAGAGAAATCATATATGTTATAGATATATTGCAAATAGTTAATTTTCATTTTACTACAGTTCATTTTACATTATTGCTTTTGTATGACAATCACGGGACCTAGGGAGCCCAGAGAATACGTATTCGAGCCAATCGTGCCTCAGCCCAATCTCATCACGTGCAATAAGCGATATAGACCAAAATCTTAGGATTGAAGTCTTCCAAATGACGGTGAGCTTACAACAAATCAATTCCCATTAAGCGGGTTAAACAGAGAAGACGATCAAGCACACACGTTTTGATCGAATCAGCCAAATTACATATTACCCTAGGCACATATCCATATGACTGTAGGAGGATTAGAAAGAGAACAAACCTTTGGTTGTGATCCTTTGGTCCCACAACCAGGTGCAGGAGACACTCTCACAGACATAGATACCAGTTTAAGGATCCAGGTTGCACGAATGCCTGTGAGATATTCCGAGAAAATCACACAGTTATTGAGTCTAAACATAGAGGCTGAGAAAGCATATGATTACTGGATACTAGGGATTAGGACTTGATTCCACGCATGACCATAACAGGTCCACAACAACCGCGAGTTTACGGTTGTGACCCAAAATCCCGGAGCCTAATGAATCCATAGGCGAATTAGACATAGATACTGGCCTACGCACACTAGTATTCCAATCCACTCCACTTCCACCTATCATCGTTGAACAATTATCTTCGCTAGACACAACAGCTAACAGAGCTAGGAATTGGACTAGGCCAGAGAATCATCCATAGAATTAACTATATTCATCATCCACCCTATGACCCTGTCTGGAGAAATACACGAGACTATCCCGGGTCATTTCCCACGTATTCCACAACCAATAGACCAAATCACGCCAGAGCTTGATATTGATTGGAGCCTTCGAGCAGTCATCCTTGTTGATCGATCTATCACACCAGTTCAGGTTAGAAGGGCCTTCTTTGCCTTAGATTCGTAAATTCCACTAGTGCGTATTGAGGACATTAGATTGCCTAACTAAGTTGTCTGTATTCCATACATATTCCATCCCCACCGGCTGTCTCGGCATGACCTCGGGAGGTCGGGTACGCGGAAGAGTTACTTGTAGATTCTCATGCTCGCTTGTCACTTTTCCAGCATACAGGATCATTTTTGAAAGTTCCCTAAACATCCCTAAATGGTGTCAGTGCAGAAGATTATCTCGAGAGCTTTCCAACGATCGTGAGAACGTGACAAACGGACATCAGGAGCTCTAGTTATGTCCGGTCAAAGTGCAAATCGACGAAAAGTCAACTCTAGTCAACTGGTCAATATTGGACCAATCGCACTACGACATGTGGCAAAAGGGAGTTGTTTGTTGGTTTTCGATCACCGGTCTTCGACGAGCGTAAAAATGGTGCATGGGAACAAGAGGCTCAACTTTTATTACGGAGGGGAGCCCGCGCCATGTGGACTATGGTATTATCGCCGACATGGTGGGTCCACAAGCCACCACGTGGCTTGCCACCACTCGTCGAATTCACTCGATTTTCCTATCGGGAGATGAAAAGTGGACTACATGATGACCGAGTTAATTAATTTCGATACCCCATGGTATGGGTCGAATTTTTATTTATTTGGTAAGTCCACTTACACACCATTCCAAATGCCACAAACTATACATATTAATGTGTATACATTAGTATAAATCGCCAACATGCCAAATGCTATGCTAAGCACGTGGAAGGGAGGAGGTGAAGCGGTTGTTGGGGCTTATGCGAAGTCCGAGCTAAGAGGAGGATGAGAAATTGTAATTGTGTGAAGACCTATTTATTTAAATAGGCATTATTGTGGCTAGGAGTTATTAATACTACCTAGTCGGCCCATAGCACCACAATAAATTATTGCGGAGCCTGGAATATCGACCGGAGAGCCATAGGGCATTGTATTAGCATCTGGAAGGCCGATCGAGAACCAGAGGTTTCCGAACAGTGGAGCTAGTGCCATAGAGCTTGCCGAATACGCCAGGAAAGTGGAAGTCAGGTGTTATCTTTCACCCTTGTCGTCCGAAGGTCTGGATATTCTTCTAAGCAAGTTTAAATAGTTTCCATTAGGTTTTCTTGTGAAATTAATATTGTAACTTACAAGTTTTGACTAGTGGAACAGTTCGACCACGAACCCGAGAGACATAGGCAATTGCCGAACTCCGTAATCAATCTTTGTGCAATTGTCTTTAATGTCTTGCATTTTATTTTAAATTGATTACTTAAAAGGAGTAAATTATCGGAAAATAATTAAAGCACACAAGGGTCGAAGATCGGTAGGAATAATCTGATTATTTTCAGATCATGTTTGGTATCGTGGTGTAATCGACACTGCGAAACTTGCTAATCTCCGAAGCAAGTTGGTATCGAAAGGAGTTATTTAGTACATGTTGCTTTGACAAGGATGGCATTGGCTTGTACTTTTGGATTCCAAATTGGTGGGATAGATGAGAGACAGGTTTAACATACTCAGTAATTTTCTTGCATTTCTATTTGGATGATTCCATTATATCTCATATGCGAGATAAAACACCAAACTATTGTGTAAGGTAGAATGTATTGGTAAAAACCCTTTGAGGGAAATGTTTGTATACATCTAACCATACAAGACACATTAGTTAAAGACCCAATTTTGGGCAATGTTTGGGCAATGTTACTACATTATACTTGCATTAGTAAGACCCCCAGAGGGCAATTATTTTGGTGATTTTTCTAACACCATAAAATGCAATATTTTCCTTGTTTAGTCATTGGTCTGGTAGGGAGGAGACAAATGAAGTCAATCCACATTGTGATGTAGTGGAGAAGACCAAGTACATAAGCCACCAAGTAGGAGAAATTTTGCATGACAGGTTTACCATGCAAAATTATTTTCCTATAGAATTGGTATTTTAAGCTTATTGTACAAGACTCCAAAAATGGAGCATTTTTACAACTAGTTCTACATGATGTATTAGGATATAATTTCCTTACACTTGTATTTGAAAGTTGTAAAAAGAGACCCTATTAGGGGCACCTATCTCCTAATCAGCTTGTGAGTACCTGTTACAACTTGGATATAGGATTAACTCATATAAAGCTTGGAGATTGATCTGCCATTTGTGCAGACAATAGAGTTCTCAAAAGATCAGCTCGGAACTTCATTCTATGTAGTAGAGCATTGTGGCCCGTGCGGCATAATGGTAGCTGAATCATCATTGGCATTGACATCGGTCGAACTTCATTCCGTGTAGAGGCATTACGGTATCATGGGCAGCGTGAGAATAGTACTCGATATTAGTATGTCAATAAGAGGAGCTCTCAAAGGATTAGCTCGGAATGTCATTCAGTGTCAAGGCATTGCAACCACACATATGAATGGTAGCTAATCAATAGATTTAGCATCGTGTATTAGAGGCTAAAGGTCTTGCAAGAGGCTTAGCATCATGCATCAGATGTGTTGAGGTCTGCATATCAGACTTAGCATCATGCATCGGAGGCTCGCGGTCTTGAAAGAGGCTTAGCATCATGCATTGGAGGCGTTGAGGTCTGTAAAGGGACAAGGCATTGTCCATCACCGACATCGGATCAATCAAAGCTCTACGTAACATGGAGTTCCTTCAAACCAGTTTGGATTCTACGGAATCAACTTGGAGCCAGGAGCTGTGTTATAGAGTAAAATAAGATCCTTGTTGTTAGATATCAAGAAGCTTATCACCGTACAAAAGGAGCATTAAGGTTTCATTCAGAAACTTAGCACCATAAAGCGGAGGTGTGGAGGTCTTCTTCGGATATCGAGTGGCATAGCGGAAGCATCATGGGCCCACAACCCACGAGGTCCCGAGAATCGGAGTAGAGTTGTCGAAGTGAGAAGGTTGGAGGATAATTTGACCCAAGGGTCTACTACAACAGCACTTTCGAGGTGGCAACAGAGTTTTTCGATTCGGGACAGTATGGAAGCTTTTTGGGACAAAAGGCTTTTCTCGTGGGGGCGTGTGATCGAGGATCATTTTTGAAAGTTCCTAAACATACCTAAATGGTTTCAATGTAGAATATCATCTCGAGATCTTTCCAACGATCAGTGTGGAACGCGACAAACGGACATCGGGAGCTCTAGTTATGTCCGGTCAAAGTTTAGTCAACGAGAAAGTCAACTCTGGTCAACTAGTCAATATTGGACCAATCGCCTTTGCACTGCGACATGTGGAAAAAGGGAGTTTTTTTGGTTTTTGATCACCGGTCTTCGATGAGCGTAAAAATGGTGCATGGGAACAAGAGGCTCAACTTTTATTACAGAGGGGAGCCCGGCCGCCGTGTGGACTACGGTATTATCGCCGACGTGGTGGGTCCACAAGCCACCACTCGTTGAATTCGCTTTATTTTCCTATCGAGAGACAACAAGTGGACTACATGATGACCGAGTTAATTAATTTCGATACCCCATGGTATGGGTCAAATTTTTATTTATTTGGTAATTCCACTTACACACCATTCCAAATGCCAAAACTATACATATTAATGTGTATACATTAGTATAAATCACCAACATGCCAAATGCTATGCTAAGCATGTGGAAGGGAGGAGGTGAAGCGGTTGTTGGGGGCTTATGCCATGCGTGGTAAGATCCACGTGGAGAATGGAGGAGATAAGGTTTATTAAAACCTTCCCTAAGTCTAAGGCCGCAAAATGTGGGATAAATACCCACTTTACAATACAAAACCGCCCCCTTCACCCTAAGCCACTCAAATTGGGATTTTATCCCATTAAAAATGCAAATCCGCCAAATTGGGATTATTCATCCCATTAAAATATGCAAATCCGCCTATATGGGTATGTAATCCCATTATACATGCTACGGGTAAGGTTTAAAAATAGCCTTAGAAAATATTTTATCACATATTTTAAGGGCCCTATTTTTGTATAAATAGGGAACCCGTTCTTTGCAAACACACACAACTCAAGCTTATTATTTGTTAAGCTTATTATGGACACACCCCAAGCTTATTATTTGTTAAGCTTATTGTGGGGACACACAAACTCGAGGACAAGCTCATTCCTAGAGCTCTGGAGGCGAAGACCGAGCCAAGAGGAGGATGAGAAATTGTAATTGTGTGAAGACCTATTTATTTAAATAGGCATTATTGTGGCTAGGAGTTATTAATACTACCTAGTCAGCCCATAGCGCCACACTAAATTATTGTGGAGCTGGAATATTGACCGGAAATCAAAGGGCGTTGTATTAGCATCTAGAAGGCCGATCGAGAACCAAAGGTTTCCGAACAGTGGAGCTGGTGCCATAGAGCTTGCCGAATATGCCAGGAAGGTGGAAGTCGGGTGCTATCTTTCACCCTTGTCGTCCGAAGGTCTGGATATTCTTCTAAGCAAGTTTAAATAGTTTCCATTAGGTTTTCTTGTGAAAGTACTATTGTAACTTACAAGTTTTGACTAGTGGAACAGTTCGACCACGAACCTAGAGACGTAGGCAATTGCCGAACTCCGTAATCAATATTTGTGCAATTGTCTTTAATGTCTTGCATTTTATTTTAAATTGATTACTTAAAAGGAGTAAATTATCGGAAAATAATTAAAGCCTACAAGGGTCCGAGATCAGGTAGTAATAATCTGATTATTTTCGGATCGAGATGGAGTCTAGGGTTTTTGGGACGATTTTTCAACTTCTTCATTCACATTTCAGCAAGTGTAATCCCTGGGTCATCAGGATTGCATGCCTCCAACAGCGGGTGCATATTCCCTACCGGAGCATTTCTCCATGCTTGAACTTTGAATAAGTACATCCTCAAGCCTCCCCAACTTAAAGTCAAAATCAGAATTGAACTCATTGCCTTCATGCATTAGATTGTATGCTTTTTATTGCCAGCATAAGATTTGGGGTCTTCCCAAACTGGAATAGGGTTTGGATTAGCATTTGGGAACCCTTACCGAGGGATATGGATATGATACAGTTCAAACCATTTGGGTAAAGTTGTGAACATAGAAAAATTTGAGCTCTGCACTAGAAAATATCACAATAACCATTAAAGCAAGAAAATCTGATAAAACTTGGCCCATGCAACTGAAAATGATTTAATATACTTATGTAGAAAGGTATGAGCAGATTGTAGAACTATTTTAATTTGAATTTGGCCCTTAAGAAGTTCAGCAAACATTTTTCAATACCAAAAGAGGAAGCTCACTAAAATGTGTCATAGTGTTCAACAAATACAAATAGGAAAAATTTATAACTTAATATTTTCCACACAAATACAGAAATAATTTCAAATAAACAATAATATGGCATTGTAGGTTCTCTTCCAACAGTCAATGGTGCAGTTCTTGTGCAAGGCTTTGAGCCTCTGGCTGTGGTTCTATTGTCCTCTTCTAAGCTCCAACAATTAATCAACAATGACATTTGGACTGGTGCAGTCACAATGCACAAGGCTTCATTCATCGTTTTAGCAGATATCAATGACCTTTTCAGGCATCAGGGCAACAGAGAAGGGAATGTGACTGCCTAAGACTGTATTCATCAATTTAGCAGATATCAATGACCTTATCAGGCATCAGGGCAGCAGAAAAGGGAAAAGTATATTATGTTTATATACCTCTTCGACGTAATTAACTTCCCTTTTTTTTCAAATTATTTTGGCTTTGGTGCTGGTGATTAAGATTGTCTCAGTTCATGTGCATTAGGTATGCTTCCACATTTTGTATAGATGTCTACTAGGGTACTTGCAACTACATCTAACAAATCATTATGCTTTGATGGTTGTAAATGCACATTATGCTTACTACACACAACCCCTCTCAAGATTACATATCTTCAATTATTGCAGGCCTGTATTTTCATGAGCATGGTTTCACAAGGAAAGACAGTCCACTCTTTCATTGCTCACAGGTCATTAAATGGCATTTGCTACACACAACGTTTCATAAAAAACATATTTAAATGTATGTCAACATTTGCCAACATACTCCCAGCCTGTGCCAAAATGGGAGCTTTGGAACAGGGTATGGACATCCATCAAAGCATAAAGGATAGAGGAATTTTGTCAGATGTGGTTGCAAATGTCCTGGTAGACATGTATGCAAAATGTGGAACCGTAGACAAGGCACATGAATTGTTTGACAGAATGCCTCAAAAAATGTGGTATCGTGCCAAATCATATAAAGCTTCAGCATATATTGGGTAATGGTGCATGGGTTATCCTTGAAGCCCCAATTCTGAAAGAATACAACCAAATCATGTAAAGCTTACAATAGTCTTTGCCCTTACTATCCAGCCCCCATCTACATAGAATGTAGGGAATCTGATCTTCCAGTCATAGCAATAGACCTTGCCATATTACCTTTATTGCAATCATCCTATCTGCCAGAAAATGCAACCTTTTCAAATTACTGCTGTTGCAGAATTTATTGTTTACTGTAAACTATTCTACCGTGTATGTATGCAAAAAGTACTTCCCTCATCAAGATAACTTTTCAAGTGACCATTTTCCAAAACATCTTGCTGCTCCCAAAGGAAGAAACAAGTATGGAAGGTCTTCGATCATGTAACAATTTGAAAAAAATAGTTTCTTTGAATAACCTTCACTCATCTGCATTTGCCAGCATCGTCATCCTCAAATTCAATAATATCATCTGTAGCATTTTCGAAACATATACCTACAAAGGAAAAGTGGATAGAGCACAATTGCTGTCAGACATGTTTTAAAATTAGACTCATATACCAAACTGGTGTCTTGGCTGTGACCTAAAAAATAACCAATACTTCATAATTATCATAGACATCAATTAGAAGGAAATTTGAATTTCTTTCCAAGCCTAGAAGCCAAAGCTCTTTGGAAATTAAGCTAGACCCATGGAACGAGGAGGCTATATAAGCTCTTTTGCTGATTAACTGGTAAAATGGAATATTTACTTAGAATTTCTTCTCCAGCCTAGGACCCAAAACTATGTGGACTTATTTTAGACCCCGTGGGACAAGGAGAGTGTATAAGCTCTTGCTGCTTGTGTGACTGGTATGCCTGCAAATAGAATTTACCCCAGACAACCACAATTTAAATATTATTTAATTAATTGTTGTAAGCAGCTGCCCTCACTTACATTTAGCACAGACCTATTATAGAAACTGGACCTTCTTGTAGCAGGCACCCCCTGTATAGTACTCACGTATTAAATTTCAAGATGGAAGTGTTGAATTGATGCATTGTCTAACTTTAGAGTAACCGAATGATATCCTGGAAAAAGTGCTTGGAAGAGAGAAATTTGAAAAATTCAGAGGCAAGCTTGGTTGCGCTATAACTCCTGCAGTTTGAAGGGGGGATGTAATATTGTACATAATCCCAAGCTATAATAATATTTGTCTTGTAGAACCTTAATAGTCATCTTGAAGATGAACTGACAATTTTGTGTTAGCATCAATACAATTTCTGCATTCATTTTTGAGACCGAATTCCTGGCCTGACATGGGAGAAAAATTGACCTTTAGGCCAAGGAGGGAGAGGGGGAGACTCAATATATTTATATGATAAGAAATATATTAATATGGCAACCAATATGGCATTTGATATGGTAATGAATATAACAGGGCATGTAGGCACAATAATTTTACTAAAAATTTTAATTCGCGGTTCATTATCATTTAAAACTCCCCAATTTCAGGAATTTATTATAAAGGAAAAAAATTCTTTATGCGGAATTTCTTCATCGGAATATTTATATATCCATCAATAGTATCTTTATAAGGATAAGGAAGATCTTCATAAGAAATCTCTTCAGAATATCTATAGATATTATAGAATCTGGAAGTTTTTTCGATCTCATTAGAAAAAATCACTCACAAAGCAAAGCCTATTTTGTAGAAAGGATACTAAGAAGAAATTCCCATTTCGTACCCGTCGTTTGAAGGAAAATATTCAAAAATAGTTACTCTATTTTTTTATCACAAGAAGCTATTTCCGCTTCTAAATCATTGGGGCCAATAAAACATATTCCAACGAATCTTTTGGATAAATATTGTCAAACATTTTCGACAACTCTTTCAATTTCACTTCATCCGAAATGTTCGTGTTTCTGTTCTTCTAATAAGAATACACGGATTTTATCGAGCCACCATTTGAAAATCATTTTTAATTTATCATTTTTTGGTCGACGATTTTTTCCAATTGTTCGAATAAACAATGTCCAAATTCCTTGGTAAAATGGCATTTCACTTTTTGATGCATTTTAAATAAAAATGCCTTAAATCCCTTATCGTCCAAGTCCAAAAGAGGTAACATCCACGGTGATTTAAATTGATTCATCACCCCACAGAATGGCCCGCTCGGTAAAGGATCATTTATTTCTGGAAGGCACTCTCCACTTTGTTGGTTATCGAAAATCTCACTCTTTTATCCATCACATTTTCAACAGGAAATCCATTGCTTAGAGCTTTAACTCGGTCTTCAAGCTCTTTTCCTAATGAATTCTTTCTTTCTTTTTTTTGGTAACTATCCATCTATCAAGATGATCTGATTTGTGATAGAATTTTCACTTTCTAAATTGACTATTTTTTCAAAGAAAGTCATACTGGGTAGAGATGTAAAAGAAATTCTTTGGTGCCCATCAACTTGAGACAAATATCAAAAAATACTCAGCGACTTGGGTCTTGATAGGACCGCCAAGAAAGAAATCACTAATACCGACATAACGTAGTGGCTGATTGAATCGGCAATAATAAAAAAATATTGTGGGCCACGGTTTACACATGATATCCGATAGTATTACATCTTTCTCTTTGTCCTTTTCTTTCAAGGATTATTTTTTCTTTTTCAAGGATTCTTTTTCTTCTTCAAAGATTCTTTTTCTTCTTCAAAGATTCTTTTTTCTTTTTACCGCTTTTTTGTTAGCATCATATACCTTTGTATTTTCTTCCTCTTGAGGACCTCGACTCAAGAATTTATCGCCAAACCACTTAGTAATTAGTGGGGTAGGGGTTCTACCATAACACATGAGTACAAAGTAACCCGAGAAAAGCATTTGGAAAGTTACACCAATATGTCGTTTTCTTACTTCCAATCTAAAGGGTGAATCGTGTTCTACACATGAACATAATATACTGTCACTTTTATGAATAGAAGTTGTCCTCTTAACCATCCGGTGGCGGTACTTAGCAGAAAACAAAAGGCTTCTACTATAGTGAAATAACATTAGGTTTATCGATCTGTTATAAATAGACTTGCTAAAAAAAAAGGGCAGAAATTAGCAATTGTAGAATTAGTGCAACAATGAATTCCATTTCTATATTGTTGATCCAAGGAATAAACTCGTTGATTGTCCCATAGATCACAAAATAGTACATTAATAAAAATTAATAACATAATTGGTGTAACCATTAGAGCCATTGTATGAGGCTTCCATAATCTTTGCATAAATAGGAGAAAGGTAAATGGATGAGAAGACTAGAACTTGACCTCTGAAAAGAACCGCTGTGAGAATTATTCCTCCAGTAGGAATAATTCTATATTCCCTAGAAATTCTAAGATCTTTTAGTAGTAAAGATCTTACATAATAGATTTGTCTTTGGACTAATCGGCAATGTAGTTAAGCCATAATAGAAACCAAATATGACCATCGGACTAAACGTTAGGACCCATGACGATACCGGACTATAAATAAAATTGATATTTTGAATAATCATAATATATAACTCCTTATGGTTTGATTTAAGTATATTTTTATACTTTTATATAATTTGAGAAAAGGGATAGAATAACAGGGAATAATGAATTTCCATGACCACGCGATTTTATAAATAAAATCGAAATGGAGAAAAAAATCTTATAAAACCTCCTTATGGTTTTAGTTAAGTATATTTTTATACTTTTATATAATTTGAAAAAAGGGATAGAATAACAGGGAATAATGTGATGACTATATTATTAATTATTATATATAGTCAATATATTGATTGGCAATATTATTAACTAACTATATTAGTTACATATATTTAATATATTGATTGGCTTACTATATTGTATATTGATTGGCATATCAATATGATATATTATCATATTAATATATTAATATATTGATTACCATATAAAAATAAAACCTCCTTATGGTTTAAGTTTATCTATCTTCTTATTATATGCCTATTTCCTTACACTTTATTAATCAAACAATATACATTAAAATTATATATCCCAATCCCAAAAGTGTCAATGATCTCTATTCTATGTCCATCTGTGGTGTGACATTATGATTATTATCATAAATCATATTATTATATCCCATAGAAGTATGGGAGATTGCAAAATTATTATAGAAATATCTTCTATCTCCCATAGAAAAGAATCAATATTAGTTATCTTAGTTATCGTTCACATCCACAAATTTAATTGAAAATGACAGAATTGATCCCAATTTTGATCTTTACTCTCTTATATATTGACCCCACAACTTATTTTTATCACAAAATAATAGAAATAATCGAAATCAAATTGGATAGATTAAATTAAATAATTAATTTATAATAATATAATAATGAGAATTACTGGGACATTTTAAACTTGTTTTTTTTTTTATGACTAAGGTGGTCCGACCCAAGTCTTCTAAATTTTTTGATGTCATAGGGGTCGGGTAACCAATTCAAGTACATCTCTTGCATTGGCAAACCCATGAATCTGGGCAAAGTCAAATTTTGATAGCCATTTTTGTTGCTTTTATAACAAGCATTTTAGCTTTTAGATTAGGTAAAGCACTATATTAATAATTTATTCAATTATTCCCGATATAGGAAGATCATAGCTGGCAGTCTTGGCCAAAGCTAGAGAAATCAAAGATTCATTTAGAACGGAATGAACAATGCAATTGTATTTTCGTGGTCTTTAGCTTCAAAATTTTAGCTCTATTCATTCTATATCTCCCATCTCGGAGAGATGGTGAGCGGACTAAAGCGGTGGATTACTAATCCATTGTACGGACTATCTATACCGAGGGTTTGAATCCCTCTCTCTCCGTTCAATCACTTGAAATGAATCCTAAATTTTTTAACCTATAGACCTTTTTTATTCTTTACGTCCGAGTGATTTTGTCTGGATCGTTCGATAGAAATCCGAAGATAAATAGAGAAACAAAAATATAACTACTGTGTAAATGAACAACTTAAGAGTAAGCATTATCTAATCTCCATGATTCTTATTAGAGTTCTGAAAGGAATAGATCATCAATCTTTGCATCATATAATTGATACTTCAATACCAAGCAATAGTACCATTTAAAATCTAAAATGGTACAATTTTGGTCTCCACATTATGTGTGGAAATTAAATTTAAAAATATGAATTTATTAAATATTTTTCTTTTGCTCTTTAACTTGGGATTGAAGAGTTGAAATAGGGACTCAACTCCTAGTTCAACTATCCTAAACAAGTTTAGGATCGTCATAATCAATAAATTGATTCCCTACTCCCCTTTTTTTCAATTAAATCTAACGGATATTTCCTCTATGTCATTTGCATCAATATCTAATAGCCCCAACTCTTCCTATGATGGGGATTGAACTGACTAAGATGAATTACAAAGGATTGAGCTTGGGAGGTAGGTATTTTGATCTGTTGCAACCTTGAGAATAGAATTGTTGCTTCACAAAATAAGCGTGCAGAACAAAGAAAAATAATTCTACAAAATGAAAATTTGGTTAATGACAACGATCCAAGATCCATCAATATATGGAATAAAAGTATGGAAACAATATTTAAATGGTTTTGCATCAAGTTAATTGTTTCTTTTTTATAAAAGAAATCGATACTTCTTGCTAAGATTATCAAAACTTACGGCAACTTGCCAAGCAAAGGCTAAGAGAAAAAGAACAAAGGTATAATTGGCATTATATCTACAATTGGATCAAAATAGCATAAGCCTCGTGCAATTTGGCTAAAAAGGGATTATTCAAATGAAAAGCGGCATCGTCAGACAAATATTGAGGTTGAGTATAACTAGCATTTTGATTCTCCGATCAATAAAAATGATGTAAAAGCTCAAAAGTATTTTGCCAACTAATCGAAATTATTTGGCAAGATTATACTTTGAGTTTTCGGGTTGGAAGGGATCATTTCTTCATAAATAATTTTAACCATTCTAATAGAGAATGACCAATGAATATATATTCTTGTTTCTTTTTCCATTCCCAACCAAATTACTTCAAATAAAGCTATTAATAAATATACAATCGATATTCCATATAAGAAATCTAATTAGAATAATACAATTCAGATTAGAATGGAACCTTGTTTGAATATATAAACAAGATATAGAATCTTATATGCAGCATCATATAAGAATGGGGTGTGGCCAAGTGGTAAGGCAACAAGTTTTGGTCCTGTTATTGCGAAGGTTCGAATCCTTTCATCCCAGATGGGACAAATAGTAATATTTAAAATAAATAAGAATGGTAAATCCAATTTAATTGGATTTATACTTTCTTCTTATTTCTCATCATTTCATAGACTATACTTATGGAAGGGAAATATAATAAGGCATAAATATGGAAAGGTATATTTTTGTGGTGTAGGATAGGAACACAAATCAAATTTGAAAAGGCTAATTTATAATTTATGAAATTAGCCTATTGGATGTATCTTTAGTCCCGCTTATATTGGAACTCTAAAAGTAGCTAGTTCCTTCAAAAATGTGCATGCCATTATGCATGCTCCTCTGGAGATGATTATTTTAATGTAATGCGTTCTATGTTAGAACGCAAAAGAGATTTTAACTGCTGCAGTGCTAGCATAGTAGATCGTCATGTATTAGCACATGGATCTCAAGAAAGAGTTGTGGATAATACTCTCCGGAAAGATAAGGAGGAATGTCCCGATCTTATTATATTGACACCTACATGTACCTCTAGTATTTTGCAAGAGGATTTACAAAACTTTGTGTATAGAGCATCCATAATTTCTGATTCCAACGTCATTTTTACGGATGTGGATCATTATCAAGTGAATGAAATTCAAGCGTGGATAGAACTTTGGAATAGGTAGTTCGATATTATTTAGATAGATTAGATAGATGCTATGGACAAGAAAAATTGGATCAATTCTGAAAAATGCGCCTTCTGTCAATATAATTGGAATTTTTACATTGGGTTTTCATAATCAACATGATTGTCATGAGTTGAGATGTTTGTTACGAGATCTGGACATTGGAATTAATCAAATAATTCTGAAGGAGGATCTGTAGAAGATCTTAAAAATTTACCAAATGCTTGGTTCAATCTAATTCCTTATCGTGAAGTGGGATTAATGACAACGATGTATTTGAATAAAGAATATGGAATGCCTTACATATCCACGGCCCCGTGGGGGCCGTGGATATAGTGAGTGGATCCGCCAAATTCAAAAAATGTGAATACCTTAACTCTTAGTTCATCGAGTAAAAGAGTTGATTATGAACATTATATCGACAGACAAACTCAATTTGTTTCCCAAGCTCCTTGGTTTTCAACATCTATTGATTGTCGAATTTGACGGGAAAAGAAACAGATTGTTTTCGGGGATGCAACTCATGTCGCTTCAATGTATTAGCTTTCAAAAGCATTGGTAGCATAATTCAACTTCATATAAAGAGTGGGGCGTTCATGTTTAATGACATTGAAACAGTTTCAACATTTCAAAAATATTAAAAGAGTTAAATATGTTATGCATGAACAAATAAATCAATCCAAATTAATTGTTAAATATATTTCACATGTAAAGAGAATTCTTATTATAGAAACAACAACTAAATAATGGTCCATTGAACTTCACTCAATGGACCCCAAACAAATTTATAACAAAGTAGAAAATAGTAAAATATTTTGTAACTTAACAATGATCGTTTAAAATATTCTAGAGAAAAGATTATGTATTAAGAAAGGTAAAAGAAATGTTCAATTATAAAAAAATCAGCGAAATAGTTTGATCAAATATAATATTTAAGAAAACATTTTATTCTTTTTAAATTGTAAATAGAGGATAAAATATAAAAAAATTAGTAACTTATTTTTCCAAGTCTAATAGAAAATTTAGAAGTTTTTTTAATAATAAAAACTTATCATATCTTTAGAGTTTTTTTAAACTAACAAATGTATCTATAGGTGCATATGAGAGGCCCATAATGTATGGATAAAGATATATTGGAATAAATATATTGTATATACATGGATTTTTTTGATAAATGGAATTCAATATATACATTGAAATTCAAATACTATCAAGAACATTATATTTTCAGTGTACTTAAATCATCCAAAATTATTGTTCAATGCACATAAAATATATAATATATGTGAACCTTATAAGTTTCATTTTCTTAAGGCCTCTAAAGTTTTATTGTATATAATTTATAACATCATTTAAATATAATAAACTTAATGCATTTTTAGGATTCACAAAGTATTATATAAGATTTTTTATATTCAAGTTGTAGGACGTTCCTCGAAATATAAAACATAATTTTTTAAAAATTATTTAGAAGACAGGGAAAACTAATGAAAAGAATAAGTATTTTGATGGCGTGGCACCAATCTTTGAAGAAACATAAAAAAGGGAATGGAAAAAGAAACCCGATCTTGAAGGTTTTATCTTTATCAATATCATTTGGAACTCAAATTTTGTTTGGAAATGTCATGTTCACTACATGTAATTATGAAGGAGGTCTCCAAATGGAGGGTACATGTGCCAAAATATGTTATGTTTTCCATCTTAAAATTTGATCTTCCTTTTTATTTTCTTATTCAATTGAAGAAACATTTAGTTTATTAAAGCGATTCTCAAATTGCAATCATTTAGTGTGAAAATGCTAATATTTTAAATTGTATTTGGTTATGGTAGAAACCTCAACAAAAAAGGATATATGAGATCTCCAACTAAATATCTAAAATTTGAATGTGATTTAATTTTAAACTTTACAATTAAGAAATGTGTTATTACACATAGATGTAAAGAAACAATAAAAACAATTTTAAATTTTAATTGAGTCTCAATATAAAGGTTCATTTAAGATGTTTTTAAAAATAGAAATAAAAATATTGAAACCTAATGCTCCACTTAATATAACACAAATACACCACAAGTTTGAATTCCAAAGAGTCTAGGGGAAGTAATTTTTTTGATTTTATGGGTTGCACGGTTGAGACTAAGTACCTTGAGAAAGTTACAAATCATCTCGTTTGTAGTTTGCATTGAATGTTGACAAACAAAATAGATTAATGGAAATAGAAGGAAGAGAATTTCACCATGATCATGAACACGTGTTCTAACTTTTGAATCAAAAGCTTTACGAAGTACAAAATATCACATCTGCAAGACTGGCTCAAGATATGTCACAGGTGCCCATTTGGGGTCTTTTTGGAACAATAAACATGACAATAAAAGGGCAGCTTAAAAATCACATGAATGCTCAATATTTATTTGCAGTTGGTAAAGTGAGCGGATGGTTGGGCAGTGGAAATATCAGCCACATAATTCACATGATATGTGAGGGACACCGTTTCTCCTGGACGAATGGAGGTGCCATTTTTTACAGTGACTCTCTCATTAACTGGATTCCATATCCTTGGTGCCAACATGCACAGATGCACAACAACATTGCAGGCATCGCACACTCTGCATGTATTTTCCACTTGTAACTTAAATGTTTGGTAATCCCGCGGATGATTCCACCTCACTTTAATGGCTTCCTCTGCTTTACAGTACCCGTCGGCGACTTGTACATACAACAGCAATTAATCAGTTTTAGGAACTATATCCGCTTCTTACAAACAAATAATAATAGCAACTTTACCTGATCGTGCAGCCAAAATGTCCGCCTGCAAATCAGACAGAATAAGCAGCACAAGGCAAATATTAAAGCTGCTGCGAAGCCGAGAATGTCCCATGTTGATGTTGATTAGGGCTTACGCGATGTCTTCCTCCCTGCAGCGGTGATAAGGGTAATGAATGCTTTGGCAGACGATGATGCGCCTTTATAATGGTAAGATTTACATATAATCACGAATAACGCCGACATATGTGAAGCTCTTTCAAAACTTGCGCCTTCAGATAGGTCTCATATGCCAATACCCAAAATATGGATTTTGTTTTAACATGCAAGGTATATGCTATATATATATTACTTTTAAATTAAAAACGAAAAATCAAGCTGAAGCAACCCACATGTAATTCAATCTAACCAAGTTAGGGGAAACAAAAAAACATTAAGTTGAAGCTATCTACTCACCACCTACATATATACCACTATAAGTTAAATAAAATAACCTTCATATTTCAACATATGTGTTAGTAGTTGTTAATAACCAAGGGCATCTTATTCCTTAGGTAACTTAGGTAGTTGTCTAGGGCGCATGATAGAAGGGGGCATCTAAAAACTCTTTTAAGTCGATTCTTTCAGTCGGCCAAAATGAGTGCATATATGAAAAGGGGTATGCGAGTCGCGGTTTGTACATGAGGAATATGTGCATCATAAATTGCAAGCATGGTAGGAGTGCTACCGATTCAAATTGGAAGAACTTAGGCAGACGAAATTCATATGGCGAAGGAAGGCCCTTTATGCGCAGGCATTTGTTACCTTTATATTCTGGGGGTAACCCATTTTTGTCTCTGTGGTGACTCTTGGGACGTGTATTTTATTGGGTAGCCAACTCACTACAGGGGGAGTGTTGTCCACATTTGCTACTTTCAGAATACTGGAAGAGCCTCTCAAAATTTTTCCCGACTTGGTGTCCATGATTGCTCAGACCAAAGTTTCATTGGATCGCATATCTGGATTTTTACATGAGGAGTAGCTGCCTCCTGACGCAACAAACTCCATCCCCAAGGATATATCAGAGTTGGGGATCGAAATTGAGGATGGATGTTTTAGTTGGGATCCTTGTAAAGACAAGTTAACCTTGTCTAGGATAAATTTACATGTGAAGAGGGGTATGCGGGTGGCAGTTTGTGGTGTGGTCGGGGCTGGCAAGTCAAGCTTTTTGTCTTGTATCTTGGTAGAGATTCATAAAGTGCATATCAAGTAGGTATTCTTGCAACTTCAATTCTCTCTTCTGTCCCGTCCTGGATAAAATATTATAAATTATCTTAATATATTATAACTACCTTTTTAATTAATGATGATGTCCTTGACAATTTTGTTATGGAAAAGGTAGGAAAGAAACTTTTCTAACCTTAATTGTATGAGTTGTTAAAAAAACATTATCAAATTTTATTTTGGGGCGTACATTCCAAGTACGCCTAGGGCACTCAAGAACCTTAATTCGACCACCGTTAACAACCACTCATTTACATTTATTTATCAATAAATTATTAACATAAATATTTACTCTAATATGTATTGTAAAACATGTTTGTATATGAAACATACATCCAACTCAATGTGCTTCGTGCGTTCATGAAACATTGCACTGCGAACAAGTTTTAGAACGCCATCATTGTCATAACAGAAGATAGTTAGTTTCTTCCATGCAGGTACTCCCAACTCTTGAAGTATGTGAACTAACCATATTACTTCATAGACAACTCCTCTTATAACATGATACATTCCATTAGCGTAAGATCAACAAATGTATTTTTTCCTTATTTATCCATGATATTGGATAAAATCCCAAAGAGAATACCTATCTAAAAGTTGATTTTTTGTCTTGAATAAATTCTTTATAATCTAAATTGGTATATCATGTCAAGAAGAGTTGATCATTCATATTATATTCTAGGTTAAAATCCATAGTTCCTCATATATATCACAACATCTACATTTCAACTTTCTACTAACATATTTTTTAGAGCTCTTGCATAATTGGTTTGTTTCTTAATATTTTATTGTTATTAAATTTTTTTATGTTCAATATTTACACAATCAAATCTTATAATTCTAGTAATTAAATTGTTGGATTTTCACTCATGTTAACTAGGTGTTTTTGCGATTAAAATAGGATTTACATTTACTTGTTAGAAAGAACAAGATAAACTTCTCCTTTCCTTTATATATTATAATGCTAATTCCTCCTTTTATTTTTCTTAAAAGTAAAAATATTTTGGGATGAGATCCCAAACTCCCCAAAGAGTAGACATTGTATAGATGGACCCATCATGCAATTTAGTTGTCAATAAAATGTGTCTAACCATTGTCATGGAGGAGATACTTTGCCTCATAACACTAATTCACAAATCCAATATTTTTCCCATTACAAAATTTTTTTCCAAGAAAACCACATTGAATGACACCTCTTTTCAGTGAGTGAGAAGTAAAAGTAGAACAAAATTCTTAGAAATTGTGATTTGTATCTATATTAGATGTGTCTAATAGTTAGCATTTGATGGTATGGATGGTTTTCTTAGGTGGCCATGATTAATATCTTATTCTTGCAAGATGTCCATAGTATAAAACATAACACAAACAGAAAGAAAAAAACAAGAAAGAAATTAATGTATTTAAAACATGTTATAGAAATAAAACAAGTGTAGAGGAAATCAAACATAAAAATTATATAGCATTCATGTACATGATAAATTTCACATATGTTAGTCACATAAAATTAATATGATTACAAAAAGGGATTCAAAGGTATCAAACATGCAATAAGAATAAGTAATAGGTGTGTACAACAAAAAATATAGAAACAATACAAAAGGAAATGCTTACATCTAAACATGAAAATATTACCTCCAAATGTTTGCCATACACCTAGGATCGGGAAAATGATGCAGATGGGACCAAATATGAAAATTATGTAGCTTCTCCAAGTTACATATTAATCGATTCAATATCAATCCAACAAGATAACTTTACACTTTTACTTGATATGGAAGGGAGATGATTCAAGAACAAGACGAGATTATGAACTCATACAAGCATTATAAGGGCTCTAAATTGGGGAAGAACAAAATAACATAATGGAGGCTTACTTAGCTCACGATTCTCTTTTTTCTAGGGGGAGGGTAAGGCTCTATTTATAGTTTTTTGGAGATGAGATTAGTTAAGAAAACTTAATTAGTCAGGATTTGTAGAATAGTTATGCATTTTGAAAATGGAGATTAAATTAGAATTTTTAATTTGATAGTGGGGGACATGGAAAATAAATATGGAGACTTAGATAATGGATAATAATATTTAATTAGATAATGTAAGACCTAGAAAAATGGATAATAATATTAATTTAGAAGTGGGAGGCATGGAAAAGGCATAGGAAGACTTGGGAAATTGATATGAATATTTAATTAGGTAATGGAAGTATTAGAAAATGGATAATAATATTTAATTTGGAAGTGGGAGACATGGAAAATGGATAATAATATTTAATTTAGAAGTGGGATTTTAATAAAGAGTAAATATGTATTTTGTGTAATGTTGTATTCATATAATATTATAATTTAATTTTTGTAATATTAAAATGTACTAAAAGTGTAAACAATTAGTTATGTGGCATTTCCACAAAAAACAATTATGTAGCATTCAAGCACTTTTTAATGTGGCATTTTATTATAATTTCTTTTAATTTTTAAAATTTATTTCAAAAATAATATAAATGTAGTAGATATTATTTAAATTACATATCTAATTATTTTAATAATTGTAGATTTTCTATAATGAATATTTAGAAATGTGGGTTTTCTACAAGTTTTTCTAAGTATATTAAAATTGTGGAACATCTACACAACCTAAAAAATAAATTATTAAATTATTATAGAGATGCTACAAATATTCTACAATTTTCTTAAATTGTTGAAATTTTGTAGAATAATTGTGGTAAAAAGAGCTTGTTTGTTGTAGTGGGAGACATGGAAAATGGATAATAATATTTAATTTAGAAGTGGGAGACATGGAAAATGAATACAAAGACTTGGAAAATGGATAATAATATTTAATTCGAAGTGGGAGACATGGAAAATGAATATGAATATTTAATTTGGTAATGGAAAATTGATGTGGCATGTGATGTGGATGATGATATGGAGAGTGAATTGGAAAGGTGAGGTGTAGGATTCAATTAGGTGATAATGGAGGTTAATTAATTGATTAATATCAATTAATTTTTCATGGATTTTTTGGAATGATGTAAGGAATGAGATGAAAAAATTAGATTTATTCATTATCCCATCTTTGGAAGGGTGCTATGATAGTGGTGCCCTTTCAAATAAACCGAAAAAATAGATAGATGATCAAAGATACGTTTAGTAGAAAATTTAATAGAAATAGGCAAGTGTTTGGGAATGATGATCGATGGACCATTTCGGCAATTGGTGAAGGTGTAACACACCAAAATTACCAACACAAGGACAACACAAAGTGGAATACAGGATAAAAAAATTTTTTTGACTTACTTGAAGATAATACGACATTACACAAATTTCACCCAAATAATATTTATTAAAACCCGAGAAAACAATATAAGGGCTTCAACCAACGCAATCATTTCTAACGCCAAAACAAGTACAAACTAGCCAGAAAGTGGAAACCAAATAGTATAACATCACACGAGACATTAATATGAAGAGTAGGGTTATTTAGTGATTCAATTAAATAACAGCATAAGAATTAATGGTATAGAGAATATCGTGCCCGATTAAGCTCCTGCATCGATAACAAGATGGGCGGGGCTCGCGGCAACCAAGCCTAAATCCATTTCTTCAAGCTCGTTGGGCGCCCAAACATCGAACATCTTCACGTTGGCACGGTAGGAGTTCACACGGCCCGGGGTGGGTGGTCTAAAATGCTTGCCATCATTCTCCCAACACCGCTCCAAGATCAGCCCTAGAACTCCTGTAGGCCCCATTTTGGCAATTGAACTTAATCCTTCGTCATACATCCAAACACCTCCACCATCTCCATATGCATCTGATTGTTTCTAATTTGGACCTCCTAACCTTGGTGCTCTCATATTAGGAGCAGCCCTAGTTTGAGACAAAGCAAAAGAAGATGGCTTTAAAACCAAAAACAATCTCTTGGTACAGACTCCATATCCATAAAACAGTCCCTAGACTTAGCATCCTCAATTAAGGCTGACCAGTCACTAGATTGCTTCAATGCAGCTGCTTTGCGAGCTCGTGCCAGTGCCACATTCATGCGGCGAATAACATCTACAAGGCCAACCCCATGATTTGAAGCTTGGACACAAAATATACTGATTACATCACACTCCTGGCTCTGAAGGCATCTACCATAATGATAAATAAACCTTTTCCTTCATCAGATCTGAGGACAACATCAAACTCTCGGTGCAAACATTTCAGCTATAGCTTGAAAGTGTGATAATTCCATCAGCACCCTTTATGCCTGCCAACATAGTGACTTGTAGAAGATGCTCATATAGTTGCAGGCAAATTGTGCTTCACGAATACTCGATATGAAACAGATCTTCCCCTATCGATTCTCTTCCATGAGTTACATCCTACAACAAGTAAGATCTCAATAGAGACTCTTTGTAAATAAATTTCATCGAACTGCTATTGTAACACCCTCACTTTATCACGAATCGGTTTTGGAGAAACGACTCGGTGCAATCTCTGATCTGAGGAATATCCTGCTACCTTCATCTCCCAAGACATTTTCTTCAACATTGCATAGATCTTCTGTGCCTGTGGGTGTGATCTGTCACCAACACAAAAAGCATGCGCCATTTTATTGGCTTTAAACTAACTACACCAAGCTTCTTTTTTTTTTAATTCCTCTATCCTTCATCGACCTCCTACAAGCTCTCTTGCAAGCAAACTGTGCTTCAAGATTATTCCGATATGAAACAAATCCACCTCGATGAGATCCTCTTCCATGAGTAACATCATGGAACAAGCAAGATCTCAGTAGAGGATCTCTGTAATAAATTTCATCGGGTCTCCTGGTAACACTCAAACTGTCACTTAATCGATTTTGATGAAAATATCTTGAAGGAGAAATCCCGAATTGAGGATGCAGTCGAAATAAAACAGATAACAACATATCTGGACAGATCTGCACATGTTGGAAACGCTCCAAAAACGGCTCGAATACAGCCAAGCTTGATAGGCCAACAGGAACGAGCCAAAGTGTGACCGAAGTCACCAGAATCGGACACAAGGAGGTAGATACTCATCTACGGGCAGAGTGGAAAATGTGAAACAAAATGACCAAGGCGGTTTGTGCTTCATGAATATTCTCGATAAAGAAGAGATCCGCCTTGAAGGAGAATCCCAAATCTGAGGATGCATCCGTGCTGACAATGTGACACAACATGATGGACAACCCGCTTGCTGGAAGCGCCCAAAACGGCTTCCACTACATCGAAACACACCTGCCGCCTGGCTACTTACTGTGCAGGTCGTTTGTTGTGGTTTCCCGACTCGAACACACCTCGTGGCACCCAGAGAAAGTTGAGGTAATGCGCCTGCGACTGAAGCTTCATCTAAAACCGCCATATCAAACCCACGCGGCCAGACCGAAAGAAAACCGTGGGAAAACTAAACAATCCTCCTTGTTCACGCGGCCGGGGAAGACAGAAAAGGACGCGCCCAGGAGGAACGGAAGGAGACGTCTCATACACGCCTGCTACACTGGCTTGTAGCTTCATCTCACCATCATGTCAGACCCATGCGCATTGAATAGAGGATCAGAAAGAGATCATGGCAAGGAAAACGGGGCTCCTCCCACTGTCACACGCCACCCAGGAGATTACAGACATTTAAGAAGTGACATGATATGTCACCCATCCGCCAGCTCAGAAAAGTAAATTGCAACGAGGCACTACATTCTCCTCCCCTTAAGAAAGCATCGTCCTCGATGCGACATAACATAGAGGAAAAGAAAAAGCACGTAACCAACAACATGCAAGGGAGAAGTACACTTTATGGTTTTAAATTTTAGTTAGTTAAAGCAGGGTCACAAGGTAGCCTTAGGAACATTTGGTAGAAATTTTAACTTTTAATGTTCTGTGAAGATTGGCAGTTCTTTCTTGTTCATCATTTCATTAGTCTCTTTCCATAAGCATTATTCTTAGTTTAATTGTTTTTAAAATTTCATCATTAAAGAGTTTTTTTTTTTTTGTTCATTCTTTATTGTGGGTGCCCAACATGAACTACTACCACAACACCCTATCAGGTTCACAAGCACACAAGTATATACTTCAAGATTGTATTACACCACAAAAGGTTACACAATTACGGAAAAGAATAGGCACACTTCCCATAACATAGGTACTCATCACACATCAATGACTGACATACCAAATACTCAAACAGAAGAGTACTACAATCCACCAGACATTTCCTCAATTTGCATCAATGAAAGACTCACATAACAACAAACCATGCTACAGGTACATAGTGTCCACAAGGGAATCAATGACATGTCCACAACATCACAATAACTCAACATATATCCTGAAACATCAACCATACAGACAAATATCATAAGCCTCCCTCAAACTCTTATGCCTCCCTCAAGTCTCTTATGCCTCCCTCAAACTCTTATGCCTCCTCAAGTCTCTTATGCCTCCCTCAAACTCTTATGCCTCCCTCAAACTCTTATGCCTCCTCAAACTCTTATGCCTCCTCAAGGAGGCCGGTTGTCTCTCGTGCCCAAGGCACATCGAGTTTGGACACTCCTAACCCAAGTGACATAATAACGCATAGTTCTCAATAACCCGCTAGTCATATGTACCCCTTGGGGCGTACCCCATACAACGAAGCGGGTCCATAGGTCCAACCATTCCATGGTGCATCCCATGACCCTATTCCACACATCACGACATTAGAACCAACACAACAATCCAGTCAAAGTGCCAAGTGGCAAAGTACAAGCCTTGGGCAAGGCGGTAAAAACTCCAAATTTAAAAGAAGACCCCAAATCAAGCTAAAATAAATGACCAAATGGCCAAAGTTAGTATCAAATCCCCATGTTAGTGCCACAAACCACGGAAATGCCCAAAATTGTAAAGCATTGCAATCAAGAAAAGATGCTGGTTCTTGCAAAAAAAAGTAAAAGCTCAATTTACGAATAAAATCAACTTATAATAATGTCACATTACGATAACTGTGTGGCCTTATCTGGCCACCAAAGGGGTACTCAACGAGTTGCTGGCACTCGGAACATCGAGCCTCAGCTCGTAAAATATATATATCAATCCCGCCACCCTTCGACAAGGCTAAACATAGTCATAGATACACTAGGGTTGCATACATACAACCACATAGGGAGAGAGGAAGAGTCACATGTAATCTACTAAACCGAGTTTTGACTCGAGTTATTGACCCATGGTACACCATTCCTCACTCTCAACATACACTTCTACCGATCTCCCTCAGGGTCGGTTAGTGTAAGGCTCACAACATAACATGTAACTACATTACTAACACCATGGTGGTACACACATAGCTACCATAACGTCTCACGTATGGTAGGTATACGGGGTAGATCACAATCATACATTCACAGGGCACAATACATCACTTTACCACATTCTGCACCCAAAGTGCAATCACAATACGATAGGGTTCATACACTCACCGTATGACCCAAAATCACAACATGAAGCATTACATATTACACAACTCATATATACGATGAACATAGTACATCACAACATAACATACATTGCAACATAACAAGGTGGTACACACGTTTCTTCAAAACATGGTAAAAACATCATGATACAACTCATTTCTTTTAACATCAACTAGTCATACAACACATTGATACACCCACATATCACAATATGCCACAATGCTCCAACACTACGTCATCCACATTAGAATTCTTTTCACACATCACAAACAATAATTTACACGTGAATTCTTCCTAGAACCCACAAGAAGGAGAGAGAATACTCTCATTCCCAACACATCAACATGATGACAAATACGCACTGAGTGACATACACATCACGTGCGTTCACAATATCACAATTACGACAATAATCACATCACGCTTAAAGCACATTACTCTTCCAATATAAATCATCATCATGCAAAGCATCATCATCATGCAAAGATATCATCATGTAACACCACCACCTCCATGCAACATCACCATACAACACCAATCCGGCCCATAGGTTCGAGAGCATGAACCTACGCTCTGATAGCAAAGTGTAACACACCAAAATTACCAACACAAGGACAACACAGTGGAATACAGGATAATTTTTTTTTTTTGACTTACTTGAAGATAATACGACATTACACAAGTTCTCTAGGGAATACAATCAACTAAAGACCTGCTTTCCACAACACGGACCCACATTGGTTACAGATAAACATGAGGCACACAATTAGGACACAATGGTTCCTCTAAAGTATACAATTTTACGATACGGTTTTCCCACGTAAAGGTTTCTTTAGATTCATGTTTTAGCTGTAAGTGTTTTTACATTCTTTACTTTTCGCAGAGGAATCACGATAGGAGAATCTGAAAGTCATGTCTCCTTTGAAGAATTTTCCCCTACCTTGATAATGTTAAAATACAGTGTAAACCAATTATAGAATAGCAAGAGGTTACTTCATTTACTTGATTAACTTATTCATTTGTGAGGAGGCAGTTAATTTCTCAAGGCTCTTAACTTTATCAATTTGTTTTCGACGCTGTGCTTTTGAACATATATGTTTTACCTTTTCAAGCGGTCAATTTTATTTTATTTTATTTTATTCCAGTACATGACCGTCTAACTCTTGGATTCATCATTAAGATCTTATTAGTTATTAATAAGATTTCATTGGGGTCAAGAGTCTAATCAGAAAAATTAAAGGTTTCACTTGGGCTTCACTTGAAGAGATAGAAATAAGTATACTGTTTACATTTTCAACGGGTAAGACAGATCGAAGAGTTTCTTAGGCAAGTTCCTTCTATTTATTATAATCTTATTATCTTCCAAGAATTCAATCATTGATTTCACCTTAAGGCCGTTCTGAGGGTTTACCACAATAAGAGATTGTTGATTAGTTTACGCGGGATCACAAGGTATATTTGTTTCTCTTGTTTTCTTTTTGCTAGGTTCAAAAACATAGTCCTCTACCAAACGACACAAGACCAAGGTAACTAGAGCAATGCAAGATGATTCAAGTTTGGATAATTAGAATTAGGTTTGACAATTCAAGGATAAATCATATTCTGAAAAGTGAAAATTCAACAAAGGATACGCATGTCAAACAAGTTCATTTAATCTTATTGACGATAATATTTCTCAAATTGACTTTCAAACGATAACAACAACCTCCATGAGAACAATACAAAATTATAACACAATGCCTTCTAGATAGTCTCCACAATTTCCATACCAATGATGTAAAGCAAAAGAAAAACATTCGTACAACAGCAGTTCCTAAGAAGGATGGAATCCACTTTCTACACGTGTTTCTTTTTCTCTCTCTTTGTTTTTTTTTTTTCTTTTCTACTCAGGAAATCCTCCTGCACATTTGTTAGCATAGGTCAGTTCGCAAGAACTGAGCACGATAAAAGCTATAACATTAAGACAATATGTTGTTATCTACTGTTTCAAGGAAGGAGAAAAACACCGTTGATTATGAAAAATAATCTAAGAGTCTAAACAAGAGCAATTAAAGAGTTGTCCAATAGCATAAAATGTCTGAATAAAAGGGGACGACACAACTCTATTTAATTATCATTTTCTCATTGGAGCAGTTAATAAACATCATAGTGAATTTCACTCATATCACAATAATGACCGTCATTTTAACAAGATAACATTTCGAAACAAAAACAATTACAAGAAGAGAATTAATTTCAAACGTGATATGTCCCTATTTGTTTAAGTTAGTTCACCAAGCCAAGGACTCACTATGTCATTGGAAGATTCCAAACAATCAATCGACATGAGAACATCTAAACCAACATGACTTATTAATATTAAGATGATGTGCCTATAACAGTTAATTTTATGTCAGCACAGAATAAATAAATTGGAAAGAAAAGGGATGAGATGCACAAATGACCCCGTATGGGCCACGTCCTATTCTAACAATCCTTCTATTAAACTTTCTTCTAATCAAGAGAATGTCTTAAGAAAAAGGACAAACTTTGACAAGACCAAACATAACCATTATAAATCTTACAGGAGGGTTACTCAATCATTCACAAGAACACAACACAGGATACATAGCTTCCAAAGGATCTATCGTCAACAACAAGTCAACTTTAACCTTTTTGGTCAACACATAACCATTCTACTACAATGACAACAAGGAGGTCGTATCACAACGATCATCACAAAAACCAGTCAACCAATGAGTTTCCAAACACACCAAACTCTAAGTCACAGGAGAATGAAATTTAAGAATCTTTACGAGAGCAAAATGTAGAGTAATTACTTACGCATAAAACCAACATCCCAATTTTAAGATTTGAAAACTTCCTCACTAATGATCAAGTAGCTCTCGTATCCTCCAACATGTGTGAAACAAAATCAAGGTAAGAAAGAGTATTTCCTCTAACATTTTAAGCTATCCAAAAGAAATGTGAGTATCGTCAAAAGAAAACATTCCATAGGTTCAGCTACATTCCTCAAAACATACAACAGTCACCAAGGAAGAGAAGGTGGTTCCAAAGACAACAATCTCCAAACGGTGAACATGAATTGATATCAATTATGAAAATCAAACATGACACTCGAAGAATAAAAGTATTTCTTTGGGCGATTCAAACAAGTAACAAAAGCAACTAACCTAGTTGAGAGTAATATCAACTTGGCTCAATTCGATAATCAATCAAGCTAAGCACACACCAAGCCAACCGGGAAGGGTTACTAGAAACTAAAACAACTAAAAGAAAAGAATAGAGACAGGAAAAGCATCATTCACCTATACACAATGCACTTGCAGTGCTCAATCCCTAATTCGCAAATACTCGGCATAACCCAGAACTAAAGATCTCGAACCGAAACAAGAATAAGAACAAAACAGGAACTGTAAGGTTGAGTCCAACAACAATGTTTGATAAATCATTCAAATCGTGAGACCAACACCTAAAACTCGAGAATTTTCATTACAAGACCCCCGCCTCTTTTGTTTTGTTAGTCTTAAGAACAAAGTTCACCCAAATAATATTTATTAAAACCCAGAAAACAATATAAGGGCTTCAACCAACGCAATCATTTCTAATGCCAAAACAAGTACAAACTAGCCGAGAAAGTGGAAACCAAACAAAGATACCATCACACGAGACATTAATATGAAGAGTAGGGTTATTTAGTGATTCAATTAAATAACAGCATAAGAATTAATGGTATAGAGAATATCGTGCCTGATTAAGCTCCCGCAGTCGATAACAAGATGGGCGGGGCTGCAATGACAAAGAACCGAAGCCTAAATCCATTTCTTCAAGCTCGTTGGGCGCCCAAACATCGAACATCTTCACGTTGGCACAGGTAGGAGTTCACAGCCAGGGTGGGTGGTCTAAAATGCTTGCCATCATTCTCCCAACACCGCTCCAAGATCAGCCCTAGAACTCCTGTAGGCCCCATTTTGGCAATTGAACTTAATCCTTCGTCATACATCCAAACACCTCCACCATCTCCATATGCATCTGATTGTTTCTAATTTGGACCTCCTAACCTTGGTGCTCTCATATTAGGAGCAGCCCTAGTTTGAGACAAAGCAAAAGAAGATGGCTTTAAAACCAAAAACAATCTCTTGGTACAGACTCCATATCCATAAAACAGTCCCTAGACTTAGCATCCTCAATTAAGGCTGACCAGTCACTAGATTGCTTCAATGCAGCTGCTTTGCGAGCTCGTGCCAGTGCCACATTCATGCGGTGAATAACATCTACAAGGCCAACCCCATGATTTGAAGCTTGGACACAAAATATACTGATTACATCACACTCCTGGCTCTGAAGGCATCTACCATAATGATAAATAAACCTTTTCCTTCATCAGATCTGAGGACAGCATCAAACTCTCGGTGCAAACATTTCAGCTGTAGCTTGAAAGTGTGATAATTCCATCAGCACCCTTTATGCCTGCCAACATAGTGACTCGTAGAAGATGCTCATATAGTTGCAAGGCAAATTGTGCTTCACGAATACTCTGATATGAAACAGATCCGCCCCTATCAGATTCTCTTCCATGAGTTACATCCTACAACAAGTAAGATCTCAATAGAGACTCTTTGTAAATAAATTTCATCAGGCCTGTTGGTAACACCCTCACTGTCACGAATCGGTTTTGGAGAAACGACTCAGTGCAAGCTCTGGATCTGAGGAATATCCTGCTACCTTCATCTCCCAAGACATTTTCTTCAACATTGCATAGATCTTCTGTGCCTGTGGGTGTGATCTGTCACCAATACAAAAAGCATGCGCCATTTTATTGGCTTTAAACTAACTACACCAAGCTTCTTTTTTTTTTTTTAATTCCTCTATCCTTCATCGACCTCCTACAAGCTCTCTTGCAAGCAAACTGTGCTTCAAGATTATTCCGATATGAAACAAATCCACCTCGATGAGATCCTCTTCCATGAGTAACATCATGGAACAAGCAAGATCTCAGTAGAGGATCTCTATAATAAATTTCATCGGGTCTCCCAGGTAACACTCAAACTGTCACTTAATCGATTTTGATGAAAATATCTTGAAGGAGAAATCCTGAATTGAGGATGCGATCGAAATAAAATAGATAACAACATATCTGAATAGTCCGCCTGGAAAACGCTCCAAAAACGGCCTAAATATAGCCAAGCTTGATAGGCCAACAGAACGAGCCAAAGTGTGACCGAAGTCACCGAGATCGGACACAAAGAGTTTGATACTCATCTACGGGCGAGTGGAAAATGTGAAATGGCCAAGGCGGTTTGTGCTTCGTGAATATTCTGATAAAGAACAGATCCACCTTGAAGGAGAATCCCAAATCTGAGGATGCATCCGTGCTGAATGTGAGATACAACATAGATGGACAACCCGCTTGCTGGAAGCGCCCAAAACGGCTTCCACTACATCGAAACACACCTGCCGCCTGGCTACTTACTGTGCAGGTCGTTTGTTGTGGTTTCCCGACTCGAACACACCTCGTGGCACCCAGAGAAAGTTGAGGTAATGCGCCTGTGACTGAAGCTTCATCTAAAACTGCCATATCAAACCCACACGGCCGACCAAAAGAAAGTCGTGGGCAAACTAAACAATCCTCCTTGTTCACGTGGTGGGAAAGACAGAAAGGGACGCGCCAGAGGAACGGAAGGAGACGTCTCATACATGCCGCTGCTACACCGCTTGTAGCTTCATCTCACCATCATGTCGACCCATGCACATTGAATAGAGGATCGAAAGAGATCATGGCAAGGAAAACGGGGCTCCTCCCACTGTCACACGCCACCCGTGAGATTACAGAGACATTTAAGAAGTGACATGATATGTCACCCATCCGCCAGCTCAGAAAAGTAAATTGCAACGAGGCACTACGAAAGGGATCAATATACGATTCTACAAGATGGATATTTTCTTGGAAATGATGATTGATGGGCCACTTCAACAAATTATGAAAGGATCAATAGATTGATTTCCCAAGATATGACTATTTCAAGATAATTTTCCCATAGTGGCATGGTTTGTGATTGAGAAGTTATTGGATGAAGAAAAGAGTATTCTTTAAGAAAAAATTAGAAATTTGTTTTTCTCTTGAGAAGGATGGTGATGGATGATGAGGGTTATGATGTCCTCTGAAACAATTTTTTTAACAAAGTGGTTAAAGGTGGATATGATGATGCCCTCGAGAGAGTTGGCTCGAGATGAAAGAAACAATTGGTCTCTCAAAAGATGAGATAGAGATCATAAGGGGTTGAGGGGTAAGGGATTAGTTGATGAGAAGAGAATAAAAAGGGAATGAAGGGGTGAAATGTAGTGATTGTCACATATGGAAATTCAAGAAACAAATGGTTGGTAGATGAGGAAGAAAATTGGGTGGTGATGAATGTAGTATCATGGGTGGAAAAGGGGGAAAGAAGTCAATCAACCATGAGTGTGAGGTGAGAATGAAATGGGAGAAACATGAATAGTAATATTGATGTTTTTTGAGGTACTTAAATAGAGGTGAATTGAGAGAAGTGGAATTAGACATGAGGGACAAAGAAGGTGAAAAATAGAAAATTGGTTTCATGAAAAGACAAGATGAAGATTACTAGCAGAATGAGAGAAAGTTCTTAGTTGACAAGGAAGATAAGAGAAATTTGATTAACATATAAGGTGTGGAGATTATAAAGGAATGCATGCAATCGACCGGATGTGAGGTGAGAATGACATAAGAGGAAAAACTGATGATGTGGTGGGGACTAAAGTATGATAGAAAGGTTTGATCGTTATTAGTGTTAAGAGTGAGGAAAAAGAGAAAGTTCTTTGGAGAAGAAAAGATATGGAGGCAATGCTAAAAGGACAGGGGGGACATAGAGAAATAAGTCAATGGAAGGGAGAGGATATGAAGGTAATGGAAAAAATGATGATGTGGAAAATGATGATACAGTAATGGAAGTGATTTAGGTTGATCGGTTAGTAAGTGAAGAATAAACAAAATTATAAGGTGATGGTTGGATATGGAGAGAAATCTAAAGTATGGAAAGAAAATGTTAGGATAGGATGATGAGAGAGGAATAGGTTAAGAGGGAAATATGATGAAGATAAAAGGTAAGAAGGATAAATAAATGTGAAAAGGAAAAAATAATGAAAAAAATATAACATCTATAAGGGAAAGAAATATAAAACAAAACGCATGGAGATGCATATGGATGAATATGGAAGTGATGAAGAAGATGAAGAATGATTGTTGAAAAAATTAGATGATAGATAAGACAAAGGAGGAGATTGAGATGAGAGATTTAATTTACCAGGAGGTTATGGAGGAGTTATTGTAAATTGTAGTTGCAAGGAAAATAGGTCGACAGAAATGGTAGAGCAAATGGGAAAAGAGGACAATTTAAAAATTGGGATAAAGGAGATGAAGAAAGGAGAATTGGTGCAGGAAAATGGATGCATTGAATGAGAGGATGATCTCCAGTTGATTTTGGGTAGCATAAGAAATTTAAAAATAAGAAATGAATGAGGATCAACGTGGGGTAAAATAGGGATGGAGAAGCTTAAGATGACAATAAGGAAAAAGATGAGGTGGAAGACAATGCTTGAGGTGAAGAAAAAAAATAATGGAGGATGAAAATAGTGAAGATATTGGGAAGGAATGATGTATGATGTGGGGTAAGTAGGAAATTAAAAAAATGGGTATAGGTAGGGAGAGATAAGAGAAGGTAAAATATATTGAAAGAGGAAGTAAAATATGATCACAAAATAGTGGTAGGGGACATCATAAATAATTAGGGAAGGGTACAAGGGGGTGGAAATATGGGATGATGATATAAGAAATAGACAAATGATTATATAAGAGGCAAGTGAGGATACATGAGAAAAGGAAAAAATTGGACGATGCAAAGGAGTACAAATGGAAAGAACATCAATAAACAAGATATGAGAAAATGTTAGAGATGAGAATGGAGAGAGAAAATTTTGGGGAAAGTAGGAGAAACAAATGTGGTCAAAAGGAGGGTGGTCAAGTAGGATTCACAAGATGAATATGGTGGACATGGATTGTGATTCGATAGGATGACGAGAAGTTGTTTTTGGTAGAAAGGCTTATTGGGAGGGTAGAATAGGGGAAGGAATTATCAAATGAAGAGATGAAACATGGGTAAATGAGGAAGTGCAAAATGACCAATGGATCATATGGATAACCCTTAAGTAAAATTTCCATGTCGTAGGAGTGGTTAAGTAAGATTTCTAGGCTAAGGATGTTGATGATAAAGATGTGAGTCGAGTTTATGGTGATGTAATGGTTGGAGGAGATGACAACGAGGAAGTATTGGAAAAATGGTACAGAGGAAACGTGGGTGGGTGGGAAGTATAGAATGACAAGTTGATCTTAAGGGGCACCCTTAAGTAAGATTTCCATGTCGTGGGAATGATTAAGTAAGATTACCAAGTAGAAGGTGGATACAATGAATGATGGAAAGATAAGAGGTGATGTTTGTGAGAATGGAACATTTGATTAAAAGAGATGCCAACGAGAAAGTAAGAGACCAATTGAGTGGAGGAGTGGATGGTGGAAGATATACATTAGGGAATAGTAATTTCGAGGGATTCCTTAAGTAAGATTCCCATGAACATTGTCGTAGTGATCAAGTAAGATTATCAAGCTGAATATTAAGTATGATAATGGAATATGTGAGAGAAATTATGAGTGTAGTGTTGTGTTAAAGGGGTTTAATGCAGGAGATGATTAAGAGAAGATTGGGACAAATGAAATAGAGAATTTGTGGCTAGAGGAATATATACAATATAGAAGACCAACTATGAGGGGAATCCTCAAGTAGGATTCTCATGATGTTAGGATGGTAAAATAATATTCCCAAACTAAAGAGGTGGAATGAAAATATGTTAGTGGTGGAAATGGTAGTATGGTGAGAGATGTGAGGATAAAGGTGTTGGACCTTTTTCATAGTCATATGTGTTGTCATTGATGTCAAGTTACATTGATGGAAAAGTGGAAAAAGTTATAGTGCAAGTGTTGTGCAAGTATCTCAAGATCAACCATGTATGGAAAGAAAGACTTGGTAAGAGAAATGTGAAGGTTGATTGGTAGTGTCATATCTCAGAGGCTTCAAGATGATTAAGGATAAGTTATAAGGGACTTAATCATTTTTTGTGCAAGCCACGGATATGAGGAGTTAGATATCAAAGTATAGATGAAGTCGCGGAGGTTTAGCGAGAGCCGTGAGTAAAGGGGTGAAGCCGCAAGGGAAAAATATGAAGCCATAGGAGTGAGGATAGTCTGGAGAAATCCATGGATAAAGAGAATAGTCATGAAGGACTAAAGTTAGCCGCAAAGAACTATGAAAGCTGTAGATAAAAGATAAATTGCCAGACATGGAACACAGCCGTGGAATACTAAAGAAAGTAGAAAACAAAGAAGGAAATTTGTGGAAGACTGCAAAATCCATGAGAAGTAAAGGAAAGCCATGGATAACTAAAAATATGCCATGAATGGAGAGATGTCATAGATCAAAGGATATTTCTGCAATGCAAAAGAAAAATTTAGAAAATCTAATGAAAGTGTAGTCACAAAATCATGCACTTACTATTACATTTATATTTCGGTATGTTATTTTATATATGGATCTTGCGTAATAAAAGTATTCACTAATGACTCATCCTTTAGTCTTGTTTTCAATTAGTCAATCATCATTTTTATTTTTCTGGTATAGTTGTCAATTGTCTATACAATTTTGGGCGTCTTTTAGGGAGTCTCAGGTGTCATAATTTTCTCGATTGTCATCTCCAGTCCTATACTAGGGTGCCTAGGGTAGCACTAGGGCACCCCGAGGTGCCCTAGTCCGTGATTTTAGGTGCCCTTATTTTCATAATTTGTGGTCCTAATTTGTTTTTTTGAGGTCGGTATTTATTATTACCCCATGCATTCCTCTAGGTAGTAGTCAGCATTTCGGGTCATTAGTGTCAAAATTTGAACTAGATATTCATATATAAACATAATATGCTCACTACATTATGGGCATACATCTTACTATCAAGGGCAACTATCTACTAAGGCAAGGGACTGCATTTGGGAATCTTCTACATCTGCATCACACAAGCATAGGGGAAAGGGTTGTATTCTTTCTATTCCATCCACCATTTACATTTTTACATCTAGTTATTTCCCCTACTTTTTCATCATTAACACTAGGGCATATTAGGAACAAAATTATACACACGCACACAAAATTACATGCGGGGTCTAGAATGTAGTGTAACACTTAGTCGTAAGTCCACCATTATGGTAGTTAAGGTCATTCCAACCTATTCATATGCATTTTTTAATTTTTTGAATTTGATGCTTGAAATAGGGTTTTATAGGTGGAACTTCACATCACATTTGCAGTGACATAGGCAAAGGTATCGTGACAATTGTGTGACAAAGACAAAGGTATTACAAAGACCTTACGACACTATCGATTCATACCCCGAGCTTTTTGCATACTACAATTCCCGATCATCACAAACTAGGGTGCCTTAGGGTGCCCCATTACCCTTCCAGGTGCCCCAATCAAGTCAGATATTCAAATTCTACCATTCCTGATGTTATCCAATCACATCATGCCCAGTATACATATCTACCTCCTTCAGTTCAACATACAATGAGGTAAGTCAATTTGAGGTTAGTAGCATATCCCTCTTCTTTTCATTATTTCAATACATCCAAACAATAAAATAAAATATTTAGATTTAGCATTTCAAGTATTTCATTTTGTTTCTATTTATATTAACTCATAAAATAACATTATTTTAGTTAATAATTTTGGTGAACCTGACTTTTAGAATACTTTTCCTTTGATCCTTTTCACTACCTTAATAATTGAGAATAGTTCCTCTTTTTCACCCATTATGTCTCCTTTTAGTGTCAATCCTATCTATGATGAGGCTTCCATATTCAAATTCAAAAATTTATATAATACCCCAATGGCTACACCCGATCATACTCAACATGCACTTTTGAAGTGCTAAGCAACATGTGCCGACTAGTCTTGTAAATATCTTATATGTATATACCTCATTAATGACCTATTTCACTCACTCATTATACACCATGTCATCCATTGTTCACTTGGTCCTTCTTATGATATGCCACCAAATGATTTAGATGAATCTATCATTGATTACTTATTAGGTATCACATCATCAATCTCCTTCATCTATCCCACCTACTGCTATAGTTCCTTCTACATCTTCTACCACTTTTGATATTACTCCTCTCGAATCTCATTTTAGATTGCATTCTCCTTCATATTACATTGATGATCCTATTGATAGTCTTGTTAGCGATAACATTGTTCCTAGAACTCCCTCCACTACTAATGATCCTCATGAGTCTCCTTCTTTCTATACCGCTAAGTGTGACTCTCCTACTCCATTGTTATCTTCTCCTGAGGTTACATCTACTATTTTGCATGAGTCACCACCATCCGTTGCTTCTTCTCCTTCTATTCCCACATCATCTATGGATCCTACTTCATCTTCACCTATAGAGGTTTCATCCTTGGTCACCTCACCTATTAGGGATAGTTCGATATTAGTCATACTATTGTTGTCGATATTCCTCCACCATCATCTACTATAGCTCCTTCGACACATACTACTAATGTGCCTTTAACATCGGACTCCACTGTATCACCTTTTCACATCCATATGATTACTCATAAAGGCAAACATTCACCCACTTAATACATTATTGCCATTTTCTACCAACCCCTCTGTTATCGCTAATTTTGACTTTGCAAAATTATAACGTGATTTTAAAAAAATGCATAAGTGTACTTTCTCGTGATTTATCACCTTCTTTGTGATCGTTTTATCCTCCATATCATTTTGCCTTTTGTTTCATTCTTTTCTATTGAGATGTTCTCCCGCTATGTCATAAACTATGTTTTAATTAATTAATTAATATTTACCTTGTTATTTAATAAAATTAAATTTATTAAATTTTAGGGTTTTTAATTAATAAATATTAATTTAATACTCATGAAATTTGTTCAACAAACTTGGAAGAATTTTTCTTGTTTTCCCCAATTGTCGCGATCATTTAACTACTATGAGGAATATCCATGGGCAATTATTATTCTCGCTTCCAATTTCGTGGACAATTACAATTTTGCTTCCATCATCCAGAAATTGGGAAGGAGACGGTTACAAGAAGTTGTAGAAGCAGGAGAAATTGGGAAGAAGAAGAAATAAGGAAATATTGCAGACATCCAGAGCCAGAAGAAGGAAAAGCTCATTCTACAAGCACTCCTCAGCTTTCACACGGAAACCTGGCATAGGCATTGGCTAGAGCCAGAAACCTTGAAAGCTCTAGGTAGTTGTCTCCATTTCGGAATCACAAGCTTACAAGAAGCCATCCTTCTCCATTTTCTCAAGATCCTCCATACCAAAGTACCTCCTTTGTGCAGAGTACCTGATCTGTATGGCATGCTAAATCTAGCCACCAGATCAAGATAATGAAAAGAAGACTCAGGTTTATGGAAGAGAATTTAATTTCTTGCTTATATACACTGTATATTAATTTATTTAAGCTATTTCTTTTGTAGTTAAATTAGTTCTAGATTTAGGGCACATATACATCAATGATCTAGCTCACGCATTGGTAAAGGAAGCTAGTTCAAAGATCAAGAAAGAACTATACCAAAACTAGGTAATAAATATTCCACACACATAAGTGCGAAAAGACAAGCTCCACACGCTGTAAAAAGAAGACTCGTGGTTTAAGATTCACACGTTTTTTAGATAAAAAAGCTACCATCCATACATTGGTCAATGAAGGAATAAGAGCTCACACATTCACAGTGCAAAAGAGCACGCATTCAAAGGAGATATATATCCAAAACACCTTTATGAAGAAGAGGGAGCTATCCACGCAAAGGAGGTAGTAAAACAGTTGAAGAAGATCAGTTTCAATGCAGCCCAAGGAACAAGATCATTTTATAAATGGACTACCAAACATTGAAAAGCATGATACAAAAAAGGGAATCCTCCACGCATTGGAAAAGGAGATAGGCCAAGGTAATAAATTCCCACACATTCCAAAAATCTACGCAGCCCATGCAAAATGATGCAAGATATTATTCCCATCGCCAAAGGAGGTGAAATCCACGTTGCCAAGGGAGAAAGAATTAAATATCATGAATAACTTTCAACAGAGAAAGAAAAACGCATCAGTCAAAAAGAAGCAAAGAAGAATCTTTCCACGCATGCAAGGCCATTCACGCCAAAGGAAGGTCATCACACATTCAAAGGCAGTAATACAGAGAAGAGAATACATCCCACATGTATTCACAGTGAAAAAATTTCATGCATAGCCGTCCAAATAATTTCAAAGCTTTTTCAAAAAGAAATCAGTCCTCCACGCATGCACAGGCACTCAAAGTAATAGAAAACATATGATCAAACAAAAGCCACACAATTGCAAGAAGAGGAGGACTGTGCATGAAGAGAAATCACGTGAATCATTTGACAAAATTTCAAACAAGATATATATCAGCACAAGAAAATGAAATTAATGAAGAAAACAATGGATGCGAATGAAGGTTGCTGTTGTTTGTATCTGTCAAAGTAGTCAACTTTGGAGCTTGATATCTCAAAGTAGGGTGATTTTCATGAAAAACAATCATTTCCCGTAATTTACTCATGTTAAGGTGCTACAGACCCATTATTCGAATCCCAAATTGTCATTTAATATTTTTCATGGACCCAAATAAAACATAGTTTGTTTGAATTTCACTTGTGTGCACAGTTTCAACTTGTCAGAAGGCCTACTTTGAGAATCCGTATTTCGGGTCTGAGTGATTGTCAAGAAGAACGGTTTGGTTCTTTGCTTTCTCCCACCTTCATGTACTCTTTTCCAAGTTTAAAATTCACAACACCTCATTTGATATTTTTCACAAACCCAAATAAAACACAAGTTTGTTTGATTTCGTTACAAGGCACAATTTCATCCCTTCAATTGGACTCACTTTGAGAGTCGATATTTTAAATTTGGATGCTTTCATCAAGAGAAAAGGATTGGTTCTTCAGATTTTTTCCATCTTCATGTGATACCTTACTAAGTTGTATATTTTTAGGGTGACGTTTGGTATTTTTCCCAGAATCAAACCAAATGGTATTTTCACGCCACACTGTATTTTCCTAACAGTTTCAAAAGAGTCATCTTTGAACATTCAATATTTCACTGAAGAATTTGATTTGGGAAAAAAATCTTTGATCCACAAACTTTTCATACCTTAATAAACTCCTCATCCAATGAGAGTTTCTTAGAACAAGATTTGTTATTTTTCCTAGGGCAGTTTCTAGAGGTGATTTGTTCAGTTTTGAAGTAAGGAAGTAATAGCCCGAAATCACGCTTTTGTCACAATCATGTCATCTTCAAACAAAGAGGTGTTGTAGTATAGGTTCTAGGTCATTATACCCACCTCGATGCTCCATTCAAAGTATGAGAACATTACCGATACCAACTTGGGACACGTCGACTTAAGCTGGTTCCACGATCGCAAATCAACCGAAGGTGAGTCGAAATTTCCTAGTTGTTCTAAAGCAATTTTTCACGCGCGGTATCCTTCCTAGTGTCTGTAAAAAGTCCTGAATTGGTTATTACTTATGAAAAACACTACGACACCTACACAGTGTGGCGATTCAACTCCAACGGCTCTGAAGCGGAAGCGATCTCAACTTGTAAGCTCTCAGTCTTGTCTCTGCAGTGCCAAAATTTCTCGATGGCACCAATGAGTCACCTATGACTTCCTCCTTATGTGTTAGGTTGGTGGATATGCAAATTATGGTCAATGATTTCATTCCCATATGATCAGGATAGGAAGACTCTTGGCCCAATGGATAAGGTACTGATCATAGGTGTCTTGATCTAGGTGGCGCATTGTTAACTAGATGTCTATGTGTCTATCCAAGACATCTAAGTGGGGTTCACATGTACCCATTTCCCCTTATTTTTATAATTTTCCGAAAGTGACTTTCAAATTGTTATAAAATGTTGTTTACTTATTCAAGTTAGTTGAAAAAGTCAAAGTCACTTAGGGTGCCCTAATTTAATGTTCATTTTAACCCTAACTACCTTGTAACCAAATTTTGGGTTATAAAAGGAAGTTAGGGATCATTTTAAGGGTGACTTTGAGAGAGAGAAGAAAATACTTTTTGTGCAAGCTTTGTTTCAGGAGAGAAACTTTTTGTTCTTTTGTGAAGACATTTTGGAGTTAATGAAATATGAACTTTTGTCCCATTCATTATCTCTTGTAGTAGTTGATGTTCTTATGTTCATTAGATATTAGTGTTTAAATCTTGCATGTGAATATTGTATTTGATCTTATTTTCAATGCTATTAATTCTTGTTTTCTGTTCAAAGTGATCAAGCTCTGATATTTACTTGCTCATATGTGTTCCCTTTCACTTATTCTTGTTTAGATGATTCAAACTCTGTTTCATTTGAGTTAGTTGTTCATTGTTCCTTATTCTTCTATATGTAATATTAGGCTCTATTTTTACCTAACTATTGTGTGTTCCTTCCATTTCTTTCCATTTATTTCCTTCATTCCATTCCATTTCATTTCCCTCATTCACACTTCTTTCCATTTGATGTCCCAAAACACCCCCACATATAATTTTGAATGTATAGATGTAAATATAGTTTTGGTTTTCAATAAAGGAAACCTCACCTTCATTGAGGAGGGACTTCATTCCTTTACTATTACATGTCATTTGCATGCATGCAAATCCATTTGCTAAAATTTTTTAACGACTCTACTAGGGATTCTAGAATTGTTAACCAATGTTTGGTTAAATCTTTATGACTATCCCCACTGCACAAGCTCCAGTTCTTCAACCAAATATTTTGCCTAATGAATATTTTCAAGGAGACATTACTTCCAACCTTCAGATAGTAGCTTGGGAAAACCACAAAATCTTGCAACAATTTGTGGTCATTGATAGAGCCATTGATAGATAAATCTACATCAAAGACCTTATAAGAAGAGCACCCAACTTGTGGCTAGAAGACCTCCTAGACACGTGTTGATCATTGTTCATCGATGTGGCCCTCTTCCACCAAGGCAATAATCTATATGACTATTATAGGTAACTCACCTATCTTGCAACCAAATATTCTTTTTACAGATACTCAAGAAGACATATCATCATATTTTAGGAAAACTATTTGGGAAAGGTGCATGAACTACTATCATTTTAATCTCACCACATCATTATTGGATAATGAAGAGAATTAAGCTACGAGAGTTGTTAGAGTCATTCAAGGGTAAAGAGATCAAGAAAGAGAGAAAATAGAAAAGGCTAGATCTGATCAAAATGTGTCGTGACCCTTTCACAAGATAAAGATTTCAAACTGACAAGAAAGAGGTTTACACGAGGAGAAAAATATAAAGGTCAATCTGATCCCATTTTTTATTTTCAATGAAAGTTTAGTTTCATGTTATCTCCTCCAAGGAGGAACACTCCCCATAAATTTGTAAGCCTTACATCAAGTCTTGAAAGAGAAAGTAATGGAGGAATCACTACAAGTCAAGCACTTGTTCTTTCTCATGTTATTTTACTCTCGTATATAACCTTTCCCAAGATGGTTGCTAACGTACCGTGGGGAAATACTATAGGCCCATTGGCCTTACTCTCGACATGACCTCCCACGATGATCGATGAAGATCCTTCCCAAGTTCAATGGAGATGGGAAGACTTCACCTGATCACCACATTTATGCCTTCATTACTACATGTGCATTATTGTTGGTAGAATATAAAGATGTTGATGTTCACCTCTTCATTGAAACATTGCCTTGGATTGGTTTCATCATCTCTCGAATGGATGCATTACAAACTGAAATGATATGAAAACTAAGTTTGAAGACAGGTTCAAAATGGTAGAAGATGAACATTCCCTTTACCCCAAGTATCTCAGGTGAAGAAATAACTAACATAACCCACGAGGAATTTCATGGCTAAGTTTAACAAAATGGTGAACAAAGTTCTTGATGGAATTCGCTCGAACTCTGACAAACAAAGATGTTTCTTTATTAATGCACAACAACCAGAATTGTGCTATTAGCTGAGAAGGGATAGAGTGGCTACTTTGGAACTTGCTTAATCCTTGGCCATATAAATTGAGGATGACTTAATCACGGCGGAAAATTCAAGAAAACGTCCCTCAATGGAAAGAGCCAAGAAATCCCTAATGCTTCTAAGACCATACTCACTAAGTTGGCTAATGATGTGCTAGCTTTGAAAAAGAAAGTTTCTCAAAGTAGTAAACATGCTACTTAAAACACATCTCCCAAGAAAGGCTACGTTCCTAACAAAGCTATAATTACAGGAACTCTCCAACAAGGCTTTCTATTGAATCAGCTCATGCTAACTAAAGTGTGATGTCATTGAAAAAGAGATGATAAAGTTGAGATCATTGAGGTTGACAAAGAAGAGACAAACTTTGAAACATCTGAACCTGAAGTTGAAGATCCTAAAGAAAGTAATAATCATTTCTTTGAGTATCGTTCAGAAGAAGAAGATGAATACAAAGAGATTGTGGAAGATATGAATATCCAATCCTTCACGGTCTAACCATGCTCTCAGAAAAACGAGCAGAGTACCACTAAGGTGGAAGATAAAAATATCCCTAGGGAAGTTCCTAAATAATCTAAAACTAAGGAAACTTCCAAAGAATCTAAAACAACTGAGATTCCTAAATATTCCAAGATGACTTATGTTTCCAAGGTCAAATGTATCTTAAAGAAAGCAGGACCTTTGTCAAGTCAATCAGTTGATAAATCAGCTACAAAGAAAGTTTCTTCTTCACATCAATATCAACCAAGCCCAAAGAAAAGGTCAAAAGTGAGCCATCATCAATTTTGAAAGAACTAGTATATGAGACATCAAATATGGTCATTTTTCCCAAATTTGATATTATTGATCATATCAATAAAACAAAAATTCCATGTCACAAACAAAGTACTTGAAGTCCAATAAGGATCAACTCGAGAAATTGGTCTAGTTCATCAAAGGACAACTCTATTGTTCATTCCACTAAAGGAATTATGAAAACTCTCAAATATGAGAAGACTCAAAATATTATGGTGGCCACTACACCTTCAATGAAAATGTTTAACCTTTCTTTGTCTCCTTTCGATCAACGGATGCAAATTAAGTAATTGCATTATAGATTTTGTAACCTCGGATAATGTGATGCCTGCAAAAGTAGCACATGCTCTTGGTTTACTTGTACGAGAACATTTAGATCTTGTTACTCTATGGAGATAAGACAAGTTCCTCTGATTGGGTAGATTAAATATGCTCAAATGGATTTAGCTCAATTTCCTCAAAAGAGAGTTAAGGTAACCATTCTAGTTGACATTCCTACTTCATATGGTATGTTGTTAAGCATGAAATTTTACAGAGATCTAGGTGGTGAGATTCAAATGGGCTGGTCTCATGCTATGATCCCTATCAAGGTAGAAATGAAGAAGCTAATACCGAACTCAGAAAACTTCACGCTAACAAAAAAATCGATGATCCCCACACACAGGTCCTATTTCAAAACTCAAGTATGGGTAATTATATGATGAATACAGAGGTTTATACACTTGAGGTCACTTGCCAATATCCTAATGAGATTTGGATGCTTGAGTTTAATGGAAGATGTTTCTCAATAGGTTCTAGCACATGAGTGGTGCTTACATCTCCGAATGGTAAAATATTTCCTTTTTCTTACAAACTCCAATTTTCAAATACTAATAACACTATAGAATACAAAACATTAATCCTTGGCCTCCAAGTTGTAGAAGAGAAAGGGATAATTTTTTTGAAAGTCTTCAAGATGCAAATTTGATCTTGAAACAAGTAAAAATCAGTTTTAGGTAAAGAATGATCGTTTGAGACATTATAGAAATAAAGTGTGGGACACGATAGAAACCTTTGATGCTTTGTCCATAGAATCTATCCCTCGTGAAAATAATGACAAATCATATTCTCTAGCAGTCTCAACTTCATTTATGATCCCTCATTCAGATTTTTATCAAGACAAATACACCATTGAAATGGTTTTTAGGCCAAGTGTTCCTGACAATGTAGAAAATTGACAAGTCTTCAATGATGATCAAAAAATTATTGCCTTCTTGGAAAAGAGGATAATTTTAAACAGTTTTACTTTAAAGGAAGTGATTCTAGTTTTTGTGAATCGATGACCTTTCCCATTCAATAAGGAGTTGAGAGCGAGGATCCTGGCGATGGAATTATTCAACTTAAAGGAAATAAAATTCCAAAAGGATTGGTTTCACTTGAAGAAATTTTTGATAAGCATGACAGGTGTATAAAATAGAAAGAGCAGACAAGACCTGTGAATTCTGCTGACTATGAGAAAGTTGACATTGGTACCAAGGAAAAGCCTCACATTGTCAACATTGGTAAGTGTTTCTCACCTGAGGAGCACAAGAAATTTGTAAGCCTCCTTACCAAATATTCATATGTCTTGGTTTACTCATATGAAAGATTGAAGTCTTTCCAACCTAGGGAAATGGAGCATGCCATACCTTTAAAACCTGGTGCAACTCCATTCAGAAGAAGAAAAGATAGTATAACCCCAAGATAGTGGGGATGATACTCCACGAGTTTCAAAAGATGTTAGACGCACACAAATAGTGTTTCTTATTTGAAATTCAACTTGTATAGCTAATATTGTCCCGGTTCACAAGAAAATGGAGAAATTAGGATTTGTGTGGATTTCAACAATCTTAATCAAGCTTCCTTGAAGGATAACTATCCACTACCGGTCATGGACCATATTCTGCAGTAGTAACTAGATCGGAAATGTTATCCATGCTATATGGTTTCTCTGGTTATAATCAAATTGAATTGGCTAGAGAAGACCAACATAAAACTATGTTCACCACCCCCTGGGGTATGTTTGTATATAGAATAATGCCTTTTAGTTTGATCAATGCTGACATGAATTTTCAAAGGGCTATGGATATGACATTCACATATTATAAAGACAAGATCATCATAATATACCTAGATGACTTGACGGTTTTCTCAAAGAAGCGAGAAGATCATCTAAGAGATTTGGAGAAAATATTGCAAAGGTGCAGAATTCATAGAATCTCCCTGAATCCAAAGAATTCCATGTTTAGAGTTACGAAAGGAAAACTCCTAGGTCATATTGTTTCTAAAGAAGGAACTAAGATCAATGATCCTAAATGCATTCAAGCTATCAATAATCTTTCCTTACCTACAAGTAAGCCTAGAGTTCACTCATTCTTTGGGAAGGTGAATTTTTTGAGAAGGTTCATGCTAGATTTTTTGAGCTAACCAAAGAAATTTCTGACATGATGAAAGGAAAAGAATCCTTCAAATGGTCGAAGGAAGGTAGGGGAGCATTTGAACAAATCAAGGATGTTATTGCAAAATATCCTACATTGGTGTGTCCTGATTTTAAAAGTATTTCATAATCTATTGTTATGCTTCCCCGCACATGATTTCTTCCCTCTAGCTTAGCATAATCAAGAGGGAATTGAATCTCCTATTGCATTCATGAGTTATGGATTCAAGAAACATGAACTTAATTACACTCCCCTTAAGAGGAATGCATACATAGTGGTTAGAGCCTTGAAACATTTCAGATACTATGTATTAAATTCTCACACCAAAGTCTTAGTTTCTAGACACCGTAGTTAAATCAATGTTGACACAACAGGAACTAGGATCTAAAAGAGGTAACTAGGTCTCTAAGATCTAGGAATATGACTTGGATATCAAACCTACCAAGTTAGTTTAAGGAAGAGGACTCTGCCAAATCATCGCAAAGAATGAGCCAAGAAATGACCTTGAGGAAGAATCAGTTGAAGAAAGTTTTCCACTGGTATTTTTCGTCAGTACCATAGATTAATGGTATTCTAATATAGATTACTTTCTCACATATGAAAATGTCCTGAGAATATTACATCTAAATAAAAAAGATCTATCAAATTAATAGCTCTGTGTATGTCATTTGGGACAACACATTATTTAAGAAAGGTATTGATGGTATGTTCCTCAGATGTGTTTGGAAGGAACAATAACCTAGGTTACTAGAATCCTTTCACAATCATGCTTGTTTTTCCCTCATTTCCCAAGTGCGGTGGGCCTCTTGTTCACCGATTGGCCGATTTCCCCACAAGTCCTTGTCTATTAGCTTTATTGGAAATTTTCAGCCCATTTGTCCCAAGTTCACCCGAGCTTCCTGTTCCTCGATTCCCCGCATCAGCCCGAATCCCGCCTTCACGTCCTCTACATTTCGTGTCCCTGACCACCCGTAATATTTTTCCTACATTCCCCACATCGGCCGAATCACGTCTTCATGTCCCACGGACCGTCCGGGCCAATTTTTCCACTTTTCCCGCATTTCACCTTTTTGAGTTGGTGCAAGGTGTATTTAATGCGCATTTATGATCTTCTCTCTCTAAACGACTATTTAAAGGGACCACCACCTATGCATTTGTCACATTGCTTTCTTGCTATTTATTGCCCGCATCCTTGTAATTGAGTCATTTGTTCATCTTCCTATATCCCTTTGCATCTTTATCATAAATCTATTCTTTGAAGGTCGTTCCTCTGTGCATTGTAAAAATGAAGATCAAGTTTCAAGGGCACGACCATCTGTCACCTTTGGAGACATCTCGTACCTAATATTGGGATAGTGAAGTTCGAAACACTGGATTTTAAGGATTTTGGGGCGAGTTAACATGCGACAATCCTGCTCCCATGGCCCAAATGATTAATGATAGTGGAATTTCATATGCTTATGGTTTTCCCATCTCTTTGCAATGTGTTGACACCATGCTCACTGCGGGACTCATTTCAATCCGATACCAAGGAGGTTGTGAATGTGCATAGAGAATTGATTACAAAACTGGATTTAGCCACCATTGCCACTGCCCTATGCATTCTGAGATATAAGACTCCATTGTTATCACTCTTTCCCAAGCTCAAACCCTATTTGATCAAGACAATGAAAAAAATACATGGCACAAGTAGCAAAGTTGTGGTTGAAGTGTCGTAAGAAGGGAGCGTCCCGACTCTCCAAAGCATTGTTCAGGGTTGATTTCAATAAGGAGATGTCATATTTCATCATCTTGCTCACTCATATTATGGGAATGCCCTCCACCAACGACTTCCATTTTGGATGTGCCCATTTATAAACATCATCTGTGAGGGTAAGAAAAACATTAATTGGGCTGAGATTATCTGTATGAACCTAACTAAGAAATTGTCAAATGTTCAGCAAATTAAGAAGTTCTACATGAATTCTTATCTCATGTACACCCTAGTAGCATCTCGGGAGTGGTTCGGTTTCACTTACATTGAGGGCAAGAAAGATGATCCCATCTACACATATTGCCCTCAATTTACCCTCAAGGCCAACAATCACAATTTCATAAGGGTAAATGATGCTTTCACCATGTACATTGTGAGACTCTTGGAGGGTGACATTGCTAGAAGATTTTATGATGAGGCTATGGCTCTGATAGCCAAGTATGGGGCTTTCTTCATCCAGTTCAGAAAGTTCTCGTACATCAGATTGGCTTGTTTTGAAAGTACACCTCTCAAGCTCCCCATGTTCTGTAATGATAAAATGGCTTTGGTTGAAGTATGCAGGTAGCTAGATAAACTTCACAGAACCTGCTAGAGATAAGAAGATCATTGGTCTTCATTTCCCTATCTCCTTGGGGAATTATACATGTAAACAACTCTAGATGCCCAAAACATAGAAAGGGATATTGCTCCTCTCATTATCCATTTCTTCAAACCTAGGACTTGTTTTGATCTGAAGAAGTTCATTGATCAGAATCTCAGAATAACCTATCATCATCGTCCTGACACTAAGGACTATTGGGCTGATTGTGTTGATGATTTTGAAGCCAAGAGGAGGCATTTTGGTAGATTGTCTCTGCAACAGATCTTAGATCTCAATCTCTACCAGGTGCCTGAAGGGCTTGTGGACGATGATGAGGACTTGCAATCCTTTGAGTATGAAAGATTAATCAAGCACACTCCTTTAGAAACCCTGGATTGGTACATGAAGGAGAGATGATTTGAGTGAGATAATTGCCCCTATTATTATCGGAACTACGGTTTGGTTTGATAGAAAAGTTCGTGAATTCGGAAGAGCTAGGAAGATCTTCTTCATGAGAAACTTCCACACCTGGGAAGGAATTATATACGCCCATTACTAAGGTACTTGAGAAAACTCCTTCTTCCTCAATGAAAGAGCTTGAATTATCTACTCCTTCTTCCACTCAAGTGTATCAGAAGAAGGTCAAAGAGGTTAAGCAAGAACCAATTGAGGAAGAGACTCTACTTGGAGCACTCGAATTTCTTGTTAGGCTAGAGAACATTATTTTTCTAAATGATGATGATGATGAGGAGATGATAGAACTAGAAGAAACCCTAGAACCACTGTTGAGATGGAGAAGGAAGGATCAAGAACTGAACCTCCAAGTTTAACAGACTCCTCTGCAAAGGAAATTCTTGAGGTTCCATGTACTTCCCCATTGGAGGAAACAATAGTTCAGACTCTGAGTGCCATGAGTTCTCTTGCACTCGGACCCCTTGAATCCTCTGTTTCTTCTTCTTCCTTTGCCTGGGTGCAGCCCTTAGTTGACAACAAGAAAATAAATTCTTCTTCTCATTTAACAGGGCCTCATTTTGATGTTGTAGCAGCTCTTCTTGGTACTACCCCTCCCCGTCCAACAAAAAAAAGCAAAGACCACTTCAAGTTTGGTAATCGATTCATAGGGCTTAGCAGTCCTGGAGGTTGCAAAGCCCAAGGTGGATAAAGCAGAGAAATATCTTTTGATCTCTGATTTGGAGCTTTCCAGAATCCCATTGGGAGAATCCACACCTGAGAGAGAAGTTCATAACCTTTGAGAAACTGTGACTAGGGTTATTGAACGGGTAGAAAAAGGAAAAAAAACCATGGAGTAGTTGGAAGAATAGAATCAAGTTCTTTCCAATTTTATCAGATCATTGTTGGCCAAAGATAAAGTTTTGGATCCAACCCCATTGACCACTCTTCCACCTCCCATAATTCTCAGCCAAGATGAAGTTCAAAACATCAAATATATACACAAGTATTCAACTTATGGGAAGGTTGTGGAAGCCATGGTGGATGATATGACTATAGCAGGTTTGAATTTCATTGAGGAAGCCTTCAAAACCAATGAGAAGGTGATCAATTTGCAGCAGAAACTCACTTCCTCAATCAAAGCCATGGACAAGGAGCTGAAGGTCTAGAGTGGATGTATTACAGACCTCCATCTAATGGGCCAAACCGATGAGAAGATCTTGTTGGCCAACAATGTGTTTGATGATGCCAAGAATAACTTGTCAAGGACATGGATCTTCAACATTGAGTGGAAGATAAAGGTTCTGGAGGAAGCATTGGGAGAATTGAGGAATGTGTGGCAAAAGGGGAGTCCTTTAAAACTTGTGTTTTGTCTACCTTCAAAGATATCCACTACCATCTTCAGGATGAAACTACAGGTGTTTACTTTTCTCTTCAAGAAATAAAGGCTCGATTTAGAGCCTTTTCAAGGGTGATCTATTCAAAGAGGAGTCATTTAGTAAGGAGAAGATGAAATACATTTTTTCCCCTCCATTCAGCTATTGCTTTGAAGCTAATAAAAAATATTGTGCATTTCCTTAATTAATATTTTAGTTAAAACAAATGGTTACCAAATGTAACCACTTTGTAAGCTATATATTGAGCTCCCTTTCCATTCTAAAGGAATGAAACTCGATTATTTTTGAAAAGTGTAAAAGAGTTAAAAGCTATCAATACAAGAATATTTCCTTCATGTTTCTATCTATGTCTATTCATTCCTTCTTACATGTCCAAATTTTTTGAATCATTAATCATTTTTCATTAAGAAGCTTTATATTCTTATGGATGTCATCTCTGGAGCTTTGTGTCTACGAAATAACATCTAGTGGTTTTAATATGAATAATTTTGTTCTATATTATCCTTTCTCAACATTTATAAGGAGCTATTTTTCTATCTATACTTCATGAGAGTGGTATTCTACCTTTTCCCTCCCTTAGTTCTTTTGTATTGATAATTTGTCTTGGCATTAAAACACTTTCATGATATCAGAGTTCCTCATTGAAGTATAAAATTGTACATTTGTGAATAGTTTTTCTTTCAATAAGGGAACCTCTCCCATTAAAGAGGAGGGACTTTCATCCCCTAACTATTGCTTTCATTAAAGTCCTATTTTGACAACCAATAGTTTTGGCGACTCTCTGGGATTTGTTTCGACTGATTCTGTTTTAAGGAACAATTTCTTGATCATTTTCTGATCTGGTGACTCTAAGGTTTACCCACGGTAGAAGGGCTCTTGGAATTGAAGATTCTTAGTTTTAACTCCTGGAGCAAAAAGGATTTCCTCTTCCTTCAACAAGGAGAAATAGAAGATCTCATTCTACAAGCACACCCCCTATTGAAGACAGAGCCCTTGGGAGTGGTATCCCTCAAGAGTAACTCAACCCTAATCTCGTGCTTTGATTCTTGCTAGTGTTTTAGTTCCCCTTCAAGCATTTTTTCCAAGAATGGCAGCTCCATTACCTTGGGGCCAACGTGTTGGGCCTCTTTCCCTCCCTCGACCTTTGCATGAGTTACCTAGGGTAACAGAAAGAAATTTCCCAAGTTCAAAGGTGATGGCAAGGTACATCCTGATGAACACATTACAACCTTCATAGTTACATGTGGAGTCCTCAGAGTTGAACATGAGGATGTCTTTGTGAGGATTTTTGTAGAGACATTGTAGGACAATGCGGCAGATTGGTTTTACCATCTCCCCGTTGGGGCCATCACTAATTGGACTACCATGAGAACTAGATTTGAGAACTGTTTCAAACCTACAGAAGATGTGCATGCTTTGCTAGCCTAGATTTCTCAAATCAAGAAAGAACCACAAGATCCCATGAGAGAATTTTTGGTCAAGTTCAATAAGTTGATTAACAAGATCCCATAAGACACCTAGCTTTGTGGATCAAATTCAAAAATGTTTCTTCCTAAACGCTTAATTTCCTGAAGTAAGCTATGTGTTGAGAAGAGCCAATCTTGCAACTTTGGATGATGATCAGAGATTAGTCATCAGTGTTGAAGATGACCTGATCATGTCTGGAAAATTGAAAAGAGACTCTTCCAAATCCAAAACTTCTTCTTCCTCTTCCTCTACTCTTGGAGCTAATATAGATCAGTTAGTATAGAAGCTTGCCAATGACCTCATTTCCATTAAGAAACAATTGGCTCAACATGCTCCTTATCAAGACGTTCTAAGGAGGAACTTTCAGCCTAGAAACCATTTTCCTTCTTCTCAAACAAGGTTGGCAATCGAAGGACCACCCATTAAGGTCCCTGTTAATGTAACTTGTGAGGTTGAAGAACCTGATGAAGAGGTTAATGAAGAATTTGAAGAATCTGGAGAAGAGGCTGAGGAGGAATTAGAAGAACTTGATGGATCTCAAGTTAATTTCCTTACTACTGAGGGCGTTGATGAAGAATATGATTATGATGAAGTAGTAGTAGAGATGAATAGTGATTCATATGCTATTATGACCCGGAGCAGACCAATAAGAAAGAAAAAGTGATGCAACCCACTAAAAAATTTAAGGAGTATCCCATGACTATTCTAGTGGTGGCAAGAAGAGGATCTCCTATTCCCACTGCATCCATGCAAAATGCCAATTCTACAAATTCTTCTTCTTCTAATCCTGCCTCTATAACTTCTTTTCTCTAGCCTTAAAACCCGATAATCCTAGGATTCCTAGTGATGATTCTCCATCCACCTCTGGAGCTTTTGATATCATCGACCACCTCAAGAAGATAAAAATACATATTTCGGATGCTTTGAGTATTACCAAACCCATCCAAAATCCTTTGCCAAAATGGTCCACTTTGTCAATTCCCATTCTAAAACTTCATCCAACACTTATACAAGAATTTTTCCCACTCCATCATCCGTACCCCAACCAAATCTTGTGGCTGCAGGTCACCTCACCTAATGATAAAACCAAACCATTCTATGTCACCCTCCTTATAATTGGCCATAAAATTATGCAATCGTGTCATAGACTCGGAGGATCGAGATAATGTGATGCTCTTAAAAGTGGATCATGCTTTGGGTCTTACCTCACACGCACTATTGGTTCTTATTATTCCATGGAGAGTAGGGAGGTGCCCTTAGTTAGAAGAATTAAGGATTCAAAAGTAGCTTTTATTATCTTACCCGAGAAAAAGGTTTTAGCTAATATTCAGTAGTTGATGTTCCTCCTTCATATGGTATGCTATTGAGTAGGAATTTTTGTAAGGATGTGGGAGGATAAATTCAAATGGATTGGTCACATGCCCTTATACCAATCAATGGAAAGATGAAGAAGTTGTTTCTGAGAAGAAAACTGAATATATTGTGCAAAAGACAGATGATCCCAAGGCACAAATACTTTATGAAGATATTGGGCATGGAAACTACATGATCATGTCTCAGGATGAGGTGGAACGTCCCAAAGAAGTGCTCCATGATCCTAATAGCATTTGGAATTTGGAATTTGATGGAATTTTCTCTTCAGCTGGTGTTAGGGCTGGTGTGGTATTGATATCTCCAGAAGGAAAGATTCATCCTTTCTCATTCAAGTTACTGCTTTGAAAATACAAATAACACAACAGAATATGAAGCTCTCATCCTTGGACTAAATGTGGCAAAAGAAAGAGGTGTGAAGAATCTTCTTGGCTCATGGAGATGTAGAACTGGTTGTCAAACAAGTTAGAGATCTTTTCCAAGTAAATAATAGAAGGTTAAAGCACTATAGGAATCTGGTTTGGGATTCTATTGAATTCCTTGATGCCTTCTCCATCGAAGCGGTGCCAAGGGAAAAGAACACTAGGGCTGACTCCCTAGTGCTTGTGGTCTTTGCTGATACCTCATCCTAATTTTTCTTAGGAAAAATTCACCATTGAAATGATCCATAGACCAAGCATACCGGATAATGCAAACAACTGGCAAGTTTTCAATGATGATCAACATTTTCTCTCTTTCCTGGAGCTCAGGGATAACTTTGATCAATTGTATTTTGAAGGAAGTGATAATCTACCTCGAGAGAGTGTATCTTCCAATGATGAAGGTGTCAAAGAGGAGATGGATCAAGATGGATGCATCAGGCTAAAAGGTAACAAGATCCCTAGAGGGCTGGTAAGTCTGGAGGAATTGTTTGATAAACATGACAGGCATGTTAAGTCCAAGGCTTCTAAAGGAGCACATCAGTCTGCTGAATATGAAAAGATTAACATTGGGAACTCTACTGACCCCAAAATGGTGAATTTTGGAAGTGTTTCACATAGGAGGAGAAGAGGAAGGTAGTAAATCTTTTGAAGAGGTATGTTGATGTCCTTGCTTATTATTATGATGATCTGAAAGCTTTCTAGCCAAAATAAATGCAGCATTTCATTCCTCTCAAACCCGGGATAAAACCTTTCAAGAAAAAGAAAAGACAATACAATCCAAAGATTTCTGACACCATTTTTCAAGAGATACAAAAGTTGTTGAAAGCCAAGATTATCTTCCCCATTCATCATTCAACATGGATTGCAAATATTGTACCTGTTAGGAAGAAAAATGGTGAGATTTGGATCTATGTTGACTTCAGGAATCTAAATCAGGCTTCTTTGAAAGACAACTATCCCCTACCCATGATGGACCAAGTGTTACAAGCTGTCACAGGTTTAGAAATGTTGTCCATGCTTGATGGTTTCTCAGGATATAACCAAGTGGAAGTCAATATTGTAGACCAACACAAGACTGCCTTTACCACTCCTTGGGGTACTTTTTCCTACAAAAGGATGCCCTTTGGCCTCATTAATGTTGGTGCCACCTTTCAGAGAGCAATGGATTTGGCCTTTGGGAGTTTGAAAGGAAAATGTATTATTGTGTATCTAGATGATTTAACTGTGTTTTCCAAAACTAGAGCAGATCACTTTCAACGATCTAGAAATAGTTCTCTTGAAATGCAGAGAACATGGGTCTCTCTGAATCCCAAGAAATCTGTCATTTGTGTCATGGAGGGAAAGTTATTGGGACATGTTGTCTCTAGAGAAGGAATCAAGATTGATCTTGAACGAGTTCAAGCTATTCAAGATTCCTCTTCCCACAAGCAAAAAGGGAGTGCACTTTTTCTTTGGTAAGATCAGCTTCCTGAGACGATTCATCCCTGAATTTGTAGAGCTAACTCTGAATATTTTCTAGATGATGAAAGGAAAGAAGACGTTTGGTTGGTCCTCTGAAGGAAAGAAATCATTTGAGGGAATTAAGAAAGCCATTGTTGAGACTCCCATATTAGCATGTCCATATTTTAGCAAAGATTTTATTATCTATTGCTATGTTATTGAAAGTAATTTGGCCACTTGTTTGACTTAGAAATATTCAAGATCATGAGATCCCAATTACATTCATGAGTTATATTCTAAAACTCATGAGTTGAAGTACACTATGATGGAGAAACATGCTTTTGCAGTGGTTAAAGCTGTTAAGCAGTTTCAATTTTACATTCTTAACTCTCACTCTGATTGTGCTTGTGCCCGATACAACTATCAAGTCTATTCTTACACAACAAGAGTTTGGAACTAAGAGAGGAAATTGGGTAGAAAAGGTTCAAGAATATGATCTCGACATCAAACCAACAAAGTTAGTTCGGGGTAAAGGCCTGTGTGAACTCATTGCTAAAGGATCCGGTCATGCGTTGCCTAAGGATGAAGTTGATATCCCTATTTTTCTGTTCCTTAGCTCAACAAATGAATGGTATGCTGACATTTCTCACTTTCTCACCTATGGTGAATGTCCATCTCACTTAACTAGCCAAGGAGAAGAGAGCTATCAAGCTAAGGTCAACACAATACATTTTATGGGAAAATGCTTTGTTCAAATGAGGAGTGGATGGAAGATTCTTGAAGTGTGTTAACAAATTGCAACAGAAGAAGTTGTTCTCAGCCTTCCATGACCAAGCCTATGGGGGTCATTTCTCATCTACCATTAATCGGCTCACAAAATTCTTCGTGCAGGGTACTATTGGCCTACTTTGTTTAAGGATGCATCAAGGTGGGTCGACAAATGTGAAGCTTGTCAAACCTTTGTGGGAAGACCAAAGTTGGCTTCTTTGCCACTTAAGCTAGTTGTGATCGAAGAACCCTTTCAACATTGGGGTTTGGATTTCATTGGAGCACTCAACCCATCTTCAAGTGCGGGACATATTCATGTGTTGACTACCACAAATTATTTTACTAAGTGGGTAGAAGCCATCCCAGCTTAAAAGTACTACTTCGAGGTAGTATGTAATTTCATTAAAGAAAACATATTGATAAGGTTTGGAGTACCAAACAAGATCGTGGTTGATAATGCTTAAAATTTTTCTTCTGCCGAGATGATGGATTTCTGCTATGGGTATGGGATTTCCCTTGCTGATTCTTCAGATTACTATCCTCAAGGGAATTGTCAAGCAGAATCAATGAACAAAAATTTGGTGGCCATTGTAAGAAAAATTGTCAATGAATCTCAGAGAAACTGGCACAAGAAGCTCTATGATGCTCTTTGGGCATATATGATTACACCCAAAAGAGCAATTGGAATGTCCCCTTTTCAAGTGGTGTATGGTTTGGAAGCCCAAATACCAATGATAGTGGAACTACCATCTTTATATTTGATGAAATCTATTCAGACACCAATTTTAGTGATTCTTTGGATAAGAGGATCATGTATCTCCATAAGCTAGATGAAGACAGGCTACAGGTTTTTGATAGGATCTCTGCCCACCAAAAAAAGGTGAAATATTTATTTGACACGAAAACTAAGCCTAGAGAGTTCAAAGTTGGAGACATTGTTTTGCTATGGGACAAAAGACATGAACCTCGAGGAAGCCATGGTAAGTTTGATTCTCTTTGGCTTGGTCCTTTCAGAATCAGGCACTTTGCTGGTGAAAATTCTTTCTATCTTGATTACATGGATGGATCTTCTCTCCCACTTCCTTATAGTGGGTAGTACCTGAAATTGTTCAAATCCTAGGTGAATAGGAAGTCCTTTGTATATTATGTACAGTGTGTGTTTTCTTTTCCTTGTCTTTGTTTTGTTGTTTTCCTTTCCTTATTTTTGTGTGTTGCCTTCTGTATTGTTTTGCCTTTGACTCTATTTTCCCAATGGATAAGGCACTGGTCTTCTTCCCCAAAGTTTTTCTTGAGTTCTTGTCTTGCCTTGTTCCTGTGATCTAGTCAAGTCACCCCTAGAAAGAGCTAGCTGTTGTCCTCTCAAAATTTCCCTCTTTTGAAAGTTAAAATTTGAAAATTTTGAGTTGACACCCTTCAATAGTGTTCTAGTGAAGTAAAAATTTGAAGATATGGTGAAAATTGTGTTTATTGGGGTCATTTTAGTGACTTGCGGGTATTTTGGACATTTTTGTCCCTCATGTCCCAAGTACCAGGTCGGCCTCCTGTTCGCCGATCGGCCGATTTCCACACAAGTCCTTTTCTGTCAACTTTATCGAACTTTTCAGCCCATCTGTCCCAAGTTCACCCTTCTGTTCCTTGATTCCGTGCATCGGCCAATCATGTCTTTATGTCCTCCATGTTTCTATGTCCTCTGACCACTGTGCTCTTTTATCCTACATTCCTTGTATCACCCGCATTAGCCGAATCACGTCTTCACGTCCCACACGCCTCAATGTCCCATGGAATTTCTAGGCCGAGTTTTTCCTTTTTCCTACATTTCACCTTTTAATTCGGTGCAAGGTGTATTTAATGCACATTTATGATCTTCTCTCTCCTGAACAACTATTTAAAGGGACCACCACCTATGCATTTGTCACATTGCTTGCTTGCTATTTATTACCCAAATTCTTGCAATTGAGTCATTTGTTCATCTTCTTGTATCCCTTTGCATTTTTATCGTGAATTTGTTCTTTGAAGGTTGTTCCTCTGTGCATTATAAAAATGAAGATCAAGTTTCAAGGGCACGAGCATCTGTCACCTCTGGAGACCTTTGTACCTAATATTGGGGATAGTGAAGTTTGACACTTGGATTTTGATGATTTCGGGGTAGGTTAACATGCGACAACCCTACTCCCATGGCCCAAATGATTAATGATAGTGGAATTGCATATGCTATTGGTTTTCCCATCTCTCGTGCAATGTGTCGACACCGTGCTCGCCTGTGGGGCTCATTTAATTCTAGATACCAAGGAGGTTGTTAATGTGCATGGAGAATTGATTATAAAAATGGATGTCACATGCATTTCCACTACCCAATGCATTCCTGAGATAGAAGAATCCATTGTTCTCAATCTTGCTCAAGCTCAAACCCTATTTGATCAAGAAAGCAAAAATACAAGGCATGAGTAGCAAATTCGTGGTTTAAGTGTCCTTAGAAGGGAGCGTCTCAACTCTCCAAAGCATTGTTCGGTTTGATTTCAATGAGGAGCTATCAAATTTCATCATCTTTCTCACTCGTATTGTGGGAATTCCCTCCACCAATGACTTCCATTTTTGGATGTGCCCATTTATAAACATCATCTCATGAGGATAAGCAAAACACTAATCAATTTTGAGATTATCTGTATGAACTCGATTGAGCAATTGTAGAATGTTCAGCAAACTATGAAGTTTTACATGACTTCTTAGCTTATGTACACCTAATAACATCTCGGAGAGGTGGTTCGGTTTCACTTACATTGAGGGCAAGAAGGATGAGCTCATCTACACATACTACCCTCGGTTTACCCTCAAGGCCAAAGAATCACAATTTCAAAATGGTAAATGATGCTTTCACCATGTTAATTTTGAGACTCTTGGAGGGTGACACTACTGAATATTTTTGATGAGGATATGGCTCACAAAGCTAAGTATGGGGCTTTCTTCATCCAGTTCAGAAATTTATCATACATCCGATTGGCTTGTTTGAAAGTACATCTCTCAAGCTCCCTATGTTCTGCAATGATAAAATGGCTTTGGTTGAAGTATGCAGGAAGCTAGATAAACTTCACATAACCTACCGAGATAAGAAGATCAATGTTATTCATTTCCCTATCTCCTTGGGGAATTATACATGCAAAACAACTCTAGATGCCCAAAACATAGAAAGGGCTATTGCTCCTCTCACTGTCCATTTCTTTAGACCCATGACTTCTTTTGATCTAAAAACGTTCATTGATTAGAATCTCGAATAACCTATCATCATCATCCACGACACTCGAGGACTATTAGTGTGATTTTGTTGATGATTTTGAAGCCAGGAGGAGGCATTTTGGTAGATTGTCTCTGCAATAGATCTTAGATCTTAATCTCTACCAGGTGCCTGAAGGGTTTTTGGATGATGATGAGGACTTGCAATCCTTTGAGTATGAAATATTAATATAGCACACTCCTTTAGAAACTTTGGATTGGTACGTGAAGGGGAGAGATGATTTGAGTGAGATAATTGCCCCTGTTATTGTCAGAACTAAGGTTTGGTTCGATAGAAAAGTTCGTGAATTTAGGAGGAGCTAGGGTAGATCTTCTTCAAGAGAAAATTCCACACCTAGGAAGGAAGTACATACACCCAGTACTAAGGTACTTGAGAAAACTCCTCCTTCTTCCTCAATGAAAGAGCCTAAATTGTCTACTCCTTCTTCCACTCAAGTGTATTAGAAGAAGGTCAAAGAGGTTAAAAAGAACCAATTGAGGAAGAGACTCTACTGGAGCACTCGAATTACTGCTGGGCTAGAGAACATTATTGTTCTTAATGATGATGATGATGTGGAGATGATAGAACTGAAGAAACCCCTAGAACCATTGTTGAGATGAAGAAGGAAGGATGAAGAAGTGAACCTCCAAGTTTTGCAGAGACTCCTCTGTAAAGGAAATTCTTGAGGTTCCATGCACTTCCCCACTGGAGGAAATAGTAGTTCGCACTGAGTGCCATGAGTTATCTTGCACTCACCCCCTTGACTCCTCTATTTCTTCTTCCTCCTTTGCCTAAGTACATCCCTTAGTCGACAACAAGAAAATAAATCTTCTTCTTGTTTAACAAGGCTCGATTTTGATGCCGTAGCAACTCTTCTTGTACTACCCCTCCCCCTCTAGCAAAAAAATCAAAGACCACTTCAAGGTTGGTAACTCGATTCACAGGGAAAGTAGTTCTTGGAGGTTAGAAATCCTAAGGTGGATAAAGCGGAGAAAGATCTTTTGATCTCGATTTAGAGCTTTCTAGAATCCCATTAGGAGAATCCACACTGAGAGAGAATTTCATAACCTTTGAGAAACCGTGACTAGGGTTATTAAATGGGTAGAAAAAGGTAAGAAAACCATGGAGCAGATTGGAAGAACAAAATCAAGTTCTTTCCAATTTTATCATATCATTATTGGCCAAAGATAAAGTTTTGGATCCAAACTCCATTGACTACTCTCCCACCTCCCATAATGTTTAGCCAAGATGAAGTTCAAAGCATCAAATATATACATGTATTCAACTTATGGGAAGGTTGTGGAAGCCATGGTGGATGATATGACTATAGCATGTTTGAATTTCATTGAGGAAGCCTTCAAAACCAATGAGAAGGTGATCAATTTGCAATAGAAACTCACTTCCTCAATCAAAGCCATGGACAAGGAGTGAAGGTCTGGAGTGGATGTATTATAGAAATCATGCTAATGGGCCAAACTGATGAGAAGATATTTTTGGCCAACAATGTATTTGATGATTCCAAGAATAACTTGTCAAAGACATGGATCTTCAGCATCGAGTGGAAGATAAAGGTTTTGGAGGAAGCATTGGGAGAGTTGAGGAATGTGTGGCGAAGGGGGAGTCCTTTAAAATTTGTTTTTTTCTACTTTAAAGTTATCCACTGCCATCTTCAGGATGAAACTATAGGTGTTTCCTTCTCTCTTCAAGAAATCAAGGCTCAGTTTAGAACCTTTGTCAAGGGTGATTTGTTCAAAGAGGATTCATTTACTAAGGAGAAGATGAAAGACATTTGTTCCCTCCATTCAGCTATTGTTGAAGCTAATAAAGAATATCTGGAGCATACCGAGTTTGATAAAGATATGGAGAAATGTCTAGGCACATGGACACATGCCACTTCCAACACAACAATTCCAAGAGGCATGGAAATAGCAGAAGCATTGAAAATATTCAGGCATCAAATCCTCAAATCAGTGGGCCCTCCTTAGCCATAATCAGATGTCTCTACTTCTGGCTCTTCTTTCTCTTCTTCTATTTTTAGTGTCAATCTCCTTGTAATTAATTAAGGATTTTGTATTGTGCATTTCCTTAATTAATATTTTGGTTAAAAGAAATGGTTACCAAATGTAACCACTTTGTAAGCTATATATTGAGCTCCCTTGCTATTCTAAAGGGCTGGAACTCGATTATTTTTAAAATTGAAAAAAGTTAAAAGCTATCAATACAAGAAGATTTCCCTTCCTGTTTCTATCTGTGTCTATTCATTCCTTCTTACCTATCAAAAGTTGTTGAATCATTAATCTATTTGCATTAAGAAGCTTTGTATTCTTGTGGATGTCATCTCTGGAAATTTGTGTCTGCGAAATAACATCTAATGCGGTTTTAATATGAATGATTATGTTCTATATTATCCTTGCTCAAAGATTTATAAGGAGCTATTTTGCTATCTATACTTCTTGAGAGTGCTATTCTACCTTTTCCCTCCCTTAGTTCTTTTGTATCTATAATCTTTCTTGGCATTAAACATTTTCATGATATCGAGTTCCACATTGAAGTATAAAATTGTACATTTGTGAATAGTTTTGCTTTCAATAAGGGCACCTCTCCCATTAAAGAGGAGGGACTTTCGGCCCTTGATCGTTGCTTTCATTAAAGTCCTATTTTGACAACCAACATGGTGGTCATTTCTCGACCAATTAAAACTCATAATATTTTGTGAGTGTATTATTACTGGCCCACTATGTTTTCCGATGCCTAAAAATGGGCAGCCAAATGAGAAGCTTGCCAACAATTTATTGGGAGACCTAAATTGACTTCTTTACTTTTGAAGCTAGTTGTTATTGAGGAACCCTTTCAACAATGGGGTTTAGATTTCATCAAGGTCTTGAACCAAAATTTCAATGTTGGTCATATTCGCATGCTCACGAAAACTGACTACTTTACAAAGTGGGTAGAAGCCATTCTAGTGAAATAAACATCTACTGTAGTAATTTGTGACTTCATCAAAGAGAATATATTGGTTTGTTACATAATTCCACAAAATATCGTGACTCGCCAAAGCCACTAATTTATCTTCTCGTAGAAATGATATGTTTTTGTTATTAGTATGGGATATATTTAGTTCATTCATAAGATTATTAAGCTCATGGAAATAATCCAATTAAAAAAAAATCATTACTATCGTGTGCAAGTTAGTCAAATAAAATCAAATAGCTTGGCACAAAAGTAATATGATGCATTGTGGGTCTGACCGCATAACTCCCAAAAGAGAAATTGGAATGTCTCCATTCCAACTCTTGTATGGAATCGATGCTAAAATCCCCATTACATTGGAGTTACTAGAATTACAATTCGCTCAAACAGTTGATGATGAATGCTTTACCAATGTGTTAGATAAAAGGATCATGTTCCTAAGTAAGTTTGAAGAATAGAGAAGTCAAGTGGTGAACAAGATCGAGGAACACCAATCCAAGGTAAAGAAATTGTTTGACAGAAAAACTAAGGGGAGATAATTTCAAATCAATGATCCAGTTCTTCTATGGGACAAGAGGCATGAACCAAAAGGAAAGCGTGGGAATTTAGATTCGTTTTGGCTAGGCCCTTTCAAAATTGGGCATTTTTGTGGAGATGGAACTTATTACTTGACATATCATGACGAAACTAATTTTTCTCTTCCCTATAGTGGGAAATATCTTAAGCACTATCAAAATTGAAAATGGGTTATCCCCCATATGTACATAGGTTATTAGGGTTTTGTTTGTTTCCTTTTCCTATTTTTCGGTTTCCTCTCTTTTTTCGTCCCATTTTTGTGCATTGTCTTTTTGGGATCATGTTCATTAGATTTTTGGGTCTAGGTCTCATTCTGTGTTCTGTGAAGTCCTTGTCCCCAATAAGAGCCAGTTGTTATCAAATAATTTTGACTTCGCAAAAATTAAAACGTGAAATTTTAAAAAAATCAAAAGTGTACTTTCTCATGATTTATCACCTTTATTGCGATCGTTTTATTCTCCCAATCATTTTTCCTTTCGTTTCATAATTTTTTGTTGAGAGGTCCTCCCGTTATGTCGTAAATCGTGTTTTAATTAATTAATTAATATTTACCTTGTTATTTAATAAAATTAAATTTATTAAATTTTAGGGTTTTTAATTAATAAATATTAATTTAATACTCATGAAAGTTGTTCGAAAAACTTGGGAGAACTTTTCTTATTTTCTCAAATTTCCATGAGTGTTTAATCGCATGAGCAATTATCATGGGCAATTATTATTTCACTTCCAATTACCATGGACAATTATAATTTTGCTTCCATCATCTAAAAATTGGGAAGGAGACGGTTACAAGAAGTTGCAGAAGTGGGAGAAATTGGGAAGAAGAAGAAACAAGGAAAATATTGTAGACATCCAGAGCCAGAAGAAGGAAAAGCTCATTCTATAGGCACTCCTCAGCTTTCATACGGAAACTGGCATGGGAATTGGCTAGATCCAGAAAACTTTGAAAGCTCCAAGTAGTTATCACCATTTTGGAATCACAGGCTTATAAGAAGCCATCCTTCTCCATTTGCTCAAGATCCTTCATGCTCTGTGCATAGTGCTTGATTCGTATGACATGCTAACTCTGGCCCAAGCTCAAAATAATGAAAAGAAGACTCAGATTTAAGAGACTTTATTTTCTTCGTAGGATGTATATTTTTATTTAAGCTATTTATTTTGTTTATTGTGCCATATTGGGCACATATACGTAAGCTCATGCATTGGTAAAGGCGTAGTTCCAAACAAAGGAAAAGTGGAAGATCATTGTTGTGAAGACAAGCTCCATACGCTATTAAATCATTCCCACGTTTTATCAAAATACCATCCATGCATTGGTCAAAGTGAAGGAATAAGAGCTCACACATTCACAAGGAAAATAGAACATACTCAAAGGAGATATCTGGCCAAAACACCTTTATGGAGAAGATGGAGATGTCCACGTAAATGAGGTAGTAAAACAATTGAAGAAGATCACTCTTCACACAACCCAAGAACAAGATCATTTTCCATGCACTTTGCCAAAACATTGGCCAAACATAATATAAAAAGGGAATCCTCCACACATTGGAAAAGGGATAGGCTAAGGTGATAAATTCACACACATTTTCAGGTTCAAAGGTAATTGACGCATCTAAAATGCAGCCCATGTAAGATACTATTTCCCACCCCAAAAGAGGTGAGATCCATGTTGTCGGGGAGAAATAATTAAAGTCATACATAATCACAATAGAGAAATAAAAATACATCATTCAAAAGAAGAGAAAAGAAGAATCTTTCCACGCATGTAATGCCATTCATGCTAAAGGAAGGTCATCACGCATTCAAAGGTAGTAATACAGAGAAGAGAACGCATCCCAAACATATTCACATTGAGAAAAGTACATGCATAGCCATCCAAAGAAGTTAAAAGCCTTTTCAAAAATAAATCAGTCCTCCATGCATGCATAGGCACTCAAAGCAATAGAAAACATATGATCAAACAAAAGCCACATAATTTCAAGAAGAGGAGGACTATGTGTGAAGGAAATCACGTGAATTTTTTGACAAAATGTCAAACAAGATATATATCAACACAAGAAAATGAAATTAATGAAGAAAACAATGGGTGCGTAAGAAAGGTTATAGTTGTTTGTATCTCTAAGTAGGGTGATTTTCATGAAAAACTGAGACACCTATAATTTAGCCCAAGCAATTCAAATAATTATATTGTGCTAATAATACCCTTTCCCACAAATTGACGACATATATCGTCAATATAGTATACTTTCTCTTCTATCGTCATTAATTAACGCATTACGCTAGTTAATTATCCCTTCTATCCAAAAAAATACCTAATTAATGAAATTTTGTTAATTAAGTCTTTCTTCTATCTAGATTAGTTAATTATTATTAATTAATTAGCTTCCCATTTCATTAAATCAATAAATGATTATTTATTTGATTTAATTACTCCTATGATCTAAATCATGCTAATTATTCCTCTAAAAGCTTCTATAAGCTTGCACACCTATTAATTAATCACTTTGGTTAATTAATAAATCCCCTCAAACCCCATGAGTCACTAAAGGACAAAATAAACTCTCCTAAGGTTGACTCAACCCTTTCTAAACCTCCCTTATCCACAACTAACCCAACCTCTCTATTATCCCACATGTAAAGGGATGTAGAGATTATTTTATCCATTGGGCTATATAAAGAGCCCTCCTCCTACCTTTCTTCTTACACCTTACATGTTTATAGCTAATCTATAGGAATTTCATCTTAGAGCATCTTTCATTTGAGCTAATAGCCTCATTCTTGCATTTCATCCATCCAAGATTTTGGGTCATATGGAGATAATCAAAATGGTCTTGTAGCCATACTTTGATGAGCCTCCATTCCCAAACCCTTGAAGATCAAACAATCAACTTTGATTTTCATGGATCTATCTAGGTTCATTTAGTATTTGGTGATCTAGAGAGTAGAGATTTTAATGCTTAGCATATTAGTTTGATTTCTATTTCAAAGTTTTAATGCATAATGTTGGTGTTTAGTCTTGTTTAGCTCTTAGCATGATGATCTTTGTTTAGTTAGTTCATGTTTTGAAACTACTAAGGTGTTAGTTTCAATTCTCTTTGCATAGCTAACTAATACATTGATACATATGGCATGCCCGGTGGGATGGATCCTTTGTCCCTTAGCATTCTAGTTCAAATTTTTTTGTTATTTCAACATTTGGCTAACCCCTTTCTATACACATGTGTGAAGTGATTTTATGATTTTTGGTAAACTTACATGTGTAGAATCTCATTTAGAGCTTTAATTTTGATGGGTTATTGTCAATTTTGAGCTAACATGTTAAAATTTGGAGCATTTTGAACTTATTTGTGTCATTTATTCGTATTTTGATGTCATAACTAGGTACGGTTTTTACAAGGGAGGCGGAGGTATAAAAACCACGCGCAGGCATGAAACCTAGCATGCATACACACTTTACTATTATATTGTATCTTTCTATTGTCAAAACCCTGTCGGGCTAGTGTAGGCACCCTAACCTCAGCGTAGTCACCCTAACCTCGGTGCATGCACCATTCTACTAGCGTAGTCATTCCATGTTTGATCTGTGGCATAGGCACCCATATCCTAGGGCATGCATCTCTCTCACCCAAGACACACGCCCGCCATATTTTATGTACCTTATTTTTAATTTTTGGAAGCATATGGCTATACCATAGTACACACGCCTATATCCTAGCATAAACATCTCTCGAGTAGCCCAAAGGCACACTATAGACCTAAATTTACATAGAGGGCGTAAGTGCCCTAACCTCATGCAAGCACTTACCCTAACCTACGATAGGTTCTTTAGTTTGAGTTGGCATATTAATTCTAGGTTTCCAAAGGTTTATGTCCTAAAGTGCTAACATCATTGCATGTTTTATCTAGCTAATTCTTATTTTTGCAAGGTATGTTTACATGCTTTTGCTAGACTAGATATTGGATAAACCTTGCATGCTTAATTATAAGAGTAAGTTCATGTATGTTTTTCCCTCGCATCCTTTGGGGTGATCTTGGGAATAATAAATGATTCTTATATCTTTTATTTCTTTGAAAATGTGTAGAATGTCCAAATTGAGCAAAGATGAATATATTTTGCATTTGAATTAAGTGTTTTCCATTTATTGATTTCTTAGATTTTGCATCGTGTATGCTCTTCTCTTGCATCCTAGGATGATCTTGAGAATCAAAAATAGCGTTTATTATTTTTATGGAAAATTACTAATCTATTGTGTAAAACCAAAAATGCTTGTCAAAGAAAGGTGGAGTTGAAAAAACTAAACTACTAATACAGTTTCCATGTAGGTTTCCAAAAGGTGTTCAAGCAAACCACATCCAATTAAACAAGATAAAAACACACCACAATCATCACACTCGTATTTACAAGTTTGGATAAGGGTATGCCCATCCACTTAAAACTAGGACATAACCCCTTTGGCATAAGCCTTAAGCTACAATAATGGGGGTGGTCCTAGGAACCCCAAAGTAGTCCATGCAAGAGGGAACCTTGTGGACAAAATGGGAAGTTCTCCACACAACCTACTTGACTAGTATTACCATTTGTGAGATTTAGCATCACAATTCATCCGTATCACGACCCCAGTGAGAGTACATGATGGATACATTTATTGCCCACTTGTGCTTGAAGGGGGTAAAGTAAAGCCAAGATACTCCAATAATTAATCGGTGTGAATTTCTTGGTAAATAGAACTCACTCTTAGATGACTTATGACACCTAGTTGAGTGAACCACCTAGGAAGCTATCTTTGAATAGGAGCCAACTTGGACCATATCAAATCCAATTTGAGTTGAGAGCCATTGTTCATCATGAAACGTGTGAAGTGTTACTTTTTCTTAGTTTTTCACTTGCCCTAAGGTGAGGCAAAAACTCTACCGAAGTGAGGCCAACATTTTTCATCCCCAATTGATCTACTTCCTTCACTTTCTTTTGACACTTTGTTGATCAAGAGAGAGGTGACTACCCTTGTGTTGCTAATTGATTGTATTCACCACTTTTTTGTCGTTTACACTCATCCATGTTTGTGGTTGAGTTGTTAAACGTCTAAAGTGTGTGGAGACATTTTCATATCATTAGTATCCTTTTGATCTTGATACCCAAGTCAAGATCATCATCATAGTTAGGCTTGGTTCATCACCTTGAATCTCCTTTGAACGGTTATCTTGTTTATTTCGTATCACTACAATTTTGGTATTTACGTCTTGTTTCTTGTAAACTTGACCTAAATATCTACATTGTAATGTTATGCTATATACACTTTAACAATTCCTAGGTATACTATCGCTTTAGTTTGATTCCAATTATTACCTCAATTTTGAAAAGTGTTAAGTGTTACCACTTGTGCGTGTTATATCAATATCATCTTGATATCAATACCTTACTTTATCACAAAGTTTGGTTAACATCTCTTGGTGAAATTGTTGTGTCACTCACAATCGTAACTGACACTTTTTTGAATATAGGTCTTGATTGAATTTGGGCTTACTTCTAGTATACTTTGTTTAGATTTCACGTTAACTTCTTGTTATTACTTACGCCTTGTTCATTTATTTGAACTCAAAATAAGTAGGGACATTGTGTCTTGTTTATCACTATTGAATTACTCATTTCAGAAATCACTTTGTCACATTGGTACTTTGAAATTCATTGTAATTCTTGAATTCTTGACATTATTTTTGTGTTTCACTTAGGTTTGATAGAAAATATTTGAACCTAGTCACACGACACCTTAGTGAAACTATTACATGTCATGGCCCCTAAAACAAGATTAGGGCTCAAAAAGTAGGCTTTGGAAGCAAGACAAACACAAACTTGGGAAACCTCAAACAAACAAGGGTAAAATCCCTTTATTGGCCATGATCTTGGGCCTTTATTCTTTGCAGAGAAAGAAGTAGAATAAATGATAGATCATAGTGGTGATGAGTTAGAATCACCACACACGGAATTTGATTTCGACCCCACCTTGTTAGATGAATTCCTTTTTAGAAACAAATATTAGGTGCTAGCACGAGTGGTGAAATTAGGAGCTAGAATGCCTATCAAACAAAAGATAATCCCACCTACAAATGATGCTAATGATGAGGAGAAACCTCTCATTAACATGGAGGATATATTAACACATGGACATGCTTCTACCTCTAACACAGGAAACGATAATGTAGTGGGATATAGAATGCCTTTTTGCTATTCTTCTTTATTAGGAGAAGTAGGGATATATATGCGATTGTATTCTCGTATTATCTCCTCCATGATTTTCCATATGAAGTTCACTGATTTTGACCTTAGGTTTTGTCTTTTGTACATTTTGTTTGTTTCTTTTTGTACATGAGATGTTAATAAATCTACTTCTCGACTAAGGTTGCAAATGTTTTATTGAATAGTGACTTCTTCTTTAAGAGGTTACTCTTCTTCATCATGACACGAGATTGTTCAACATTTTCATTTTCTATTTTGACCTTACGTGGTACTCAATTGATGAAGGAGACGCTTTAATACTTCAAGAGAGTAATGTGGGGAATAGCAAAAATATCAATACGAAGAACTATATCCCCATCCATTTGATAAAACTATGATGCTTCAACCCTTCCCTAAAAAATTTGACATGCTAAAAATTTGACAAATATAGAGGGAAGGGTGACCTGTGAGATCATGTGAAGGATTTTTACATGGCATGCTAAGAGGTGGCCTATAGTGAAAATTACCTCATACGACTCTTTCCGAAGAGTCTAGGAGACCAAGCCTGGAATGGTTCACTCGCTTACCTCGTGGGTCTATTTTCACCTAGCTCGAACTAGAAAAAGGTTTGTATTTGACACTTCTCGTATAACATAGAAAGTGAAATAACCATGGTGATTGTGTGGCACTAAACAACACCCTAATTAGACATTCACTAGCTTCCCGTAAAGATGGAGAGGGATAACTAGTCACGTCCTCGCGCATTCCATGAAAAATTACTGGAGTATATTTGTACCCAATCTAAACCTTGACATTGCTTTTCATCTTCAAATGCATTGTGTTCACACTTTTAAGAGGTAATTGAAAGGGCATTCAAACAAAGAAATCCCTTATTGCCAAAGGAACCATTAAATCACACTCTAAGGATAACCAAAATGTCAAATCCACAGAAAAGCTGAAAATATTTAACAAAAGCAAGAATGTGGTGGGTGCACGAGATCACAGATTCCAAACTTTGTACAAACAGTTCATGTCGGTCAACCTTTTAAATTGACCAAAGGACCTATTCAACCACCACCCAAATGTAGAACATTCACTCCCCTCAATGAGCCTTTGTATTACATTGAAATAATTGGATGCAGCTCACATGGTGACTTATCCCATGACACAACCCTTGGATGAAAATTCTCCAAGGCCATCATGGTATAAAGAGCATGACTATTGTGATTTACATCATGTCAAGGGACACAAAACATAAAAATTTCTATGAATTTGTCACTACATCCATTATCTCATTGAAAATGGGGAGATGGAAGTTGACACCTTGAGAAAACTTATATGCTATAAGAAAATATGGGAATATTCAAATAATCATTCCCTAAGCATGGTAAGTCAAATGAGAAAACACCGAGGATCGAGGAGAGTCATCCCAAAGTTATAGAGCGGTGAATTATCTATATACCAATAATGATAATAATCATTACGATTCACTTATTGGATGTATCCACTCTCCTAATGAACATGTGAATACCATTCAGATCAAAGGAAAGGATTACACTTGTTGTAATAAGGTGCACCTATCTCATGATCCCCGAACCCTCTCTATCGACTACCCACAAGATGATGTAGGTACAACCTCTTAGAACAACTGTGAGAATACATTTCCCAAGATTTCAATCTTGGATATTCTTAAAATATCAAATGTACATAACATCTTGTACAAAACTCTCCAGGGGTCAAGAGTTCGAATGGAAGTATAACCTTCACATCTTTAAGCCACTGTGGAAAAACATTACACAAAATGAATACATCTCCTTTAGTCATAAGGATCTCCCTAGTGAGGATCACATGCATAATCTCCCCATGTATATAGAGGTATTTGTTACCCACCGGAAGATAAAATGGGTGCTTTTGGACAATGGTTTAGGTTTGAATATATGCATGTTGAAATGAATTAAACAACTGGGACATACAGAAGAAGACTTAGAGTCCCATATCATTACCATAACTACTTACGACAATGCGGAAAATGAATCAGCTAGAAAATCACATTACCAATGGAAGTTGGACCTACTTATCATAATACAAAGTTCCATGTCTTAGACTTGAGCTTCCATATAATATGATTCTTGGCCACATGTGGATTCATGCCATGCAGGCCATACCATCAACATTCCATCAGTGTCTCAAGTTGAAGCACGAGGGACACACCATTATGATATGAGGAGACCCAGAACCATTTGCTCATTATAGAGCTCTCAATAGCTTTTCTTGTAAGGGTACCTATATGTATCCCTATGCTGATATAGCAGTTCCCCTTCAATCAATAGATATGGAATCATGTGTAGATTCATACTCCCTAAGTTCATATGCCCGTGAAGCTTCTACGTCTACCTCCTTTTGAATTCCCAGGGAGATGAAAGTCCTGGAGAGTATGGTTGGGGAGAATACAATGTGCAACAAGCTCTCTTAGTTTCCAACCTATTCTATCACCAAAACTAGAGGTCGACCCAACTATTGTTTTAGATGGCCTAGAGATGAATGAACTATTGGGTCATTTTTACCTAGGGGATTACTTGTTGAAGAAAAATTGTTGGATCCACCTACGACTTGGGTCTCAGAGGATACTCAGCCAACTTGCTACCAAATACCCGAGTATGAAAATTCTAGCCACATGATGTATTATATGGGCTACAAGGGTTTAGGATGTGGAAAGAATGATAAAGGACCAAGAGAACCGGTTCCTCTCCCACATTTCAAAATGGAAAGGTATGGTATCAAGAATTCGACCCTATGGATCACACCCCAATGATCAAGACACTACCTTCTCTGAGTGCATGAAGATAGCTCTAATTATTTAGAAAATGATACAATTCCCACTGTAGCCAATATGAGGATCTTTCCTCCATGAACCTCTTCATGGATATTGTTTTCTTTACCATAACCCCCATGGAACCTAAGATTGATCTTGTTTACCTTTTCTTTGTCGAATGGGACCAACCACATCATGTACCACTGGATCTCTTTGAAAATGATGAGGCTATTACAGAATTCATGGGAATTTAGGATATAATCCCAATTGGAGACCATAAAAGGGTTTCTACATTAACTTATATACATGCACCTATTCGAGAGGAAGCTAAGATTCGTGGTCAACAAAATTTAAGAAAAAGTGAGGTAAAAAGTTCAAATGAAAATCCTTGGCAAAAACCAAATTCCAAGTCACATAGTGAAAACCTCTTTGAGGCACTAGTTGACAAACAAGTTAAAAAATCAAAGGACAAGAAAGGTGACCATGCCAAGGGTGAAAATATCATAGAGACCCTTAAAAAGATCTTAACCTTCCTCCCGATCCTACGTGTATGGAGGATTTGTCAAAAATTAATGGTAGAAGAAACCATTGATGTGAAACATTGGACGAAGATGAACCAAAAATGGTCAAGCTGGGATATTTTCTCTCAAAGCATGGGAAAAAAAGACATTCACCATGCTTTTACGGAATTGGTAGATGTGTTCACATGGTCCTATAAGGATATGTTAGGATTGGATCCAACTTTGATAGTGCATAGCCTATTTGTGCATGAAGATGCCAAGCCCATAAAAAAAAAAAGCTCAAAAATATGCACCCATGGTGTGCTCTTCTAGTTAAATAAGAGATAGAAATATTGCTAGTAGCAAGGCTTCATAAGACCTCTTGATTAATCTGAATGGATATCAAATATAGTCCCCGTAAAAACAAAACTTGTTGGGATTAGAATTTGTATAGATTTTAGGGACATCAATAAGGCATGCCCAAAGGATTATTTCATGTTTCCTAATATTGATATGATTGTTGATTCAACTACAGCATATGAAATGCTATCTTTATGGATGGCTTTTTAGGCTATAATCGATCAAAATATCGATGAAGATCTGACACAAGATAACCTTCACAACTCCTTAGGGGACTTTATGTTATCGTGTAATGTCCTTTAGCCTTAAAATTGTAAGTCCAACCTATCAAAGGGAAATGACAATTGATTTTTCATCATATGATTCATGACATTATCGAGGACTTTGTGGACAATATCCTGGGGAAATCCAAGATGAGAGAAGATCACCCCGACATTTTGTGGTGTATCTTTGAATGCACCTAGGGAGTACAAGGTATGATTGAATCCAAAGAAGTGTGTGTTTGGCATACTGTCGGGAAATTTCCTTGGATTCATTATATCATGAGGAGGGATTGAGGTAGACCTAGCTAAATTTATCTACATTACTAGAATGCCTCCTACCAAAACATAAATCAAATGACTATGTAGCTTGTAAGGAAAGATCAAGCTATTTTCACTTCATTTCCCAACTTGACAAATTTCATTCATTCACCCATAATCTTAAAAAGATGTTTCCTTTATTTGGGGACCAGAAACTAACAATAGCCTTCACCTTTCTTAAGCAATACTTATCCAATCCACCTATCCTCATGCCCCAAACTCTCAAAGTGAGCCACTCCTGTTGTATATTTCTACTACTAAATTTTCTATTGGTGTGTTTATCGCCCAATATGACCTCAGACACAAATATAAAGTTGTGTACTATCTCATTCATAATCTCATTTCTTATGAGCTCAACTACCCTTCGATCAAAAATCTTATCTGGTTGTATTTTTACCTTCTAAAAATTCATCATTACCTATTAAATACTAAAACCAATCTTATATCAAAGTTTAACCACTCAAATACCTATTGTCAAAACCCACCATTATAGGTAGAATGGCTAATTGGATCATTCTTTGAGTGAGTTTGACATTGATATATACACCAAAAGTTGGTTAAGGGACAAACTTGCCGATCGATCGCTTAGCGAAGCACCTTTACAAGGAATAGAGCTTGTGAATCTAGATCTACTAGATGCTTTATTAATGTACATTGAGAATATTTTATGTGGCAAGTAAACTTTGATGGATCTTTTACTTTCCATGGTTCACGGGGTAGGTGTGGTATTAATTACTCCTTTAGGAGCCCATACCTCAAATCGTTTTCCCTTCTTTTCCTTGTACATGAATAATATTGCATAATATATGCACTCATCACCGGGATGAAGCTAGTAAATTAAATGGGATATTTATCGTGTTAACATCATTGGTGACTCACAATTAATCATCAAACAAGTCAACGATGAATACAAATTCAAGGATGAAAAGATTTTCCCCTACAAGAAACTGGTGGAAACTTTTGAAAGAGTATTTTTTGCATATTGCATTTGAATAAATTCCAAGAGCAAAAAGGATCCATGATGCTATGAAACTATAGGTTTTATGCTACAAATTCCACCAGAGAGCAATGATATGTCATTCTTTCTTGAGAATCTATGTCAGCTTGCCTATGACATGCCAGAATCCTGTTTGGCTTGTGAAGTTTTTTTCCCTATTCCCCATGGTATGCACACATATTTGTCTATCTTAAAAACAAAACCTTCCCTCCTAAATCTCCCGTTTTGAAAAACAAAGTCCTTATCCATCGGTATCTGTTACACCCTCTTAATAGGTATGTACTCTCATCGCCATGGATATGATGGGAATATTTGACATTGTCTTGATATAACAAAGTCAGTCTAAGCAATTAAAGAGGTACATGAAGGGGTGTGTGGTGCCTATTTAAACGGGATGGTTCTAGCTAAGAAATTGTTGAGAGTAGGGTACTATTGGCCTACTATGGAAATGGACTCCTAAAACTATGTTAGTAAATGCTTGCACTATGTCAAAAGTATGGAAACTTCATCCATGTTCCATCACATCCGTTAAATCCTATCACAACCCCATGGCCATTTTCCAAATGGGGAATTGATTTAATAGGGAAGCTTACCCTTACTTCATCTGATGGCACACCCACATCATTACATCTATGGAATATTTCACCAAGTGGTGGAGGTTGTCCCTTTGACTTATGTTATGAATGCTCATGTTTCAAAGTTGATCATGAATCACCTTTTTTTCCGTATGGAATTCACGTGATAATTACGACAACGGAAAATAATTTAAGAAAAGATAGTTAAATATATATTTCATCGGGCTTCAAATTAGGTTAAAGTGGTCTACACCATAATACCCTCAAGGTAATGGATAGGTTGAAGCCACTAACAAAACTTTGGTTCAAATCATGGAAAAGATGGTAAGTAAGATAGGTCGCAACTGGAATTTACAAATTCACCCACCCTATGGGCTTATAGGACCTCCATTCACACTCCTATTGGTGTAACCCGTATTCCCTCATATTTAGAATAGAATATATCATCCCATTGAAATAGATGTTTTCTTCCCTAAGATTATCTCTTAGGAATTATCTAGACAAGGATGAGGATTACAGAGTAGCCGGATGGAAAAGTTAGAACAACTAGATGAAAAGTGCATCTATTCCCCTAATCATCTTAAAGTGTATCTTAATAGAGTCTCCCATAATTATAACAAAATAATCATACCTCGTCAATTTTAGGTCATACATTTCTTCATAAAATAAAATCATTTCAACACAAGGGTGGAAAGAGAAAAGAAAGGAAAGTTTGAACCACATTGGTTAGGACCTTACATCATTGTGGAAAAATATGGTACAAGAGCATACAAACTTTCCCATCCCAATGGCGATGAGCTATGAACCTATGAATGATGTGCACCTTAAGCATTTTATGCTTAAACATGATGCAAACATTAAACAAACAAACAAAAAAGTAAAAAATGATCAAAATACAAAAAAATAAAATAAGAGAAAAATAAAAAGATAAAGCAGTCATCCATATGTGAAAACCATGCAATTGAGGCACTTTGGATATTTCCCTTGGTGAAAAAAAAGTTTCCAGTGACTTGGAGGATTCATTGTTCACAAGAATATTGCATATGGAGGGTACTTTTACTTAGTCTATGGCTAGTTTCTTTCCTGCATCTAAGATTCCCTGTGAACCTATCCTGTCAAGCCTTGATCAAAATTTTCTCCTCTTGTTAATTTGTGAAGGGATGGTATTTGCATATTCCCCATCTAATGTTGGGGGTAGTTCTGTGACTTCACCTTCTTGTTTATAAGCATGTGGATCCTTCTCTTGTATATTCCCCATCTAATGTTGGGGCATCCATGTTTCTTGCTTACTTGTGCATACCTTCATAAAATGTTAGAAAATCACAAAAACATTCAAAAATGTTAGAAAATCACAAAAACATTCAAAAATGTTAGAAAATCACAAAAACATTATAAATGTTAGAAAATCACAAAAAAAAATCAAAAATGTTAGAAAATCACAAGAACATTCAAAATTATTTCACAAAATCAAAAAGCAATAGAAAATTGTTTTTTAATGACATCACAAAAACATAGCTTTGGTTTACTTACTTTAATGTTTTTGTTGGTGTACATTGTTTATTTATATAGTTGCTTTTGTTTGTACATTTGTATAGTTTGTTTCTTAGACATAATTTGTTAAGATTCATATTTTATTTCTTAGATTAGATTTATTATTACTTGTGCATATGAAATGTGTTTTTCATTTTCAATACTTGTACATATTTGTGTTAATTCATGTTGTTTGACATTATATATTTGATAAGAGTTTTTAGCATTTGAATGTGTTTACTTGTTTTTGCATGTACATAGTTTTGTTATCACATCATCATATTTCCATTAATATCATCACATATAACATCATTTATACATCATATTTAAATAAAAAGCTAAGTATGCATCATACATGAATACTAAGCTAGTCATCACATATCATATCATGAAATGGGGGAAAGAGTGATCGCAAATATCAAAATATATCCCCCCACACCAATATCATCATGGCATCCTGTCCACTAATCTAGAACATCACATGAACAATACAATTGATATCATCTGTAGATCTATCATGTAAAAATCAAAACACATGCGATACATCAACAACATGATACATACAAAGGGAAAACCAAACCATATAACATCATGACACATCCATAATCCATATAATCAATCATCAAAACAATAAAATCCATCATCCCATAACAAATGTGCCACATCAAAATGTCCATATATATACATGTATAAAATGTTTGTCTCAAAGAGGATATACATCATCGATACAAAATGGGCCATCAAACAGGACGTAAAATAATAAATCCTTCATCAGAGGCATACATCAAAAATGGTACATCGATAAAAATCTATCAAAAGGCGTACATAAAAATGGTACATCATATACATCTATCAAAAATGATGAAAGCCTTCATCACGAGAGGCAAGTGTATCACAATACAAGTACAATTAGTCGGTACATGAGAGTCAAGGTCGACTTGAACCCTCGGATGGACTAGTTGGCTGCGAGATGAAAGAGGACCCATGACACTTGTGCACCCTATTGTCTACCCTCATGACTTCTTATCTAATACCATTAGCCTCTCTCGATCTTTCAATCCGCTCATTGTTGGCTATAAGAAGGCACTGTGACTTGCTGAAAACCTCATAATATAAAGACGATAGTACGAGGATCTTCTCTTGCCAAATCCTGTGGGTGTTGTCACCACTGTCTCATCTACACATTAAAGAGATTCCACCTCTCGCAAATAACCATAAAATCTCAGCCTTGACCTATGGCCCGCTCAACGTGAAGCCGATCTCTCTCAGCTATCACTAGTTGTACCTGAGTCTTGGGTCTACTATAATGACTCACCACCTAAGCCATCTAGGTGGAAATTTGATGTATATCCTTTTGAAGTGTATTGTGTCATCTCCTCCCTAGCCATCCTGGGCTTTGGCCTACTCCCACTCTATTGTCACAACCCGAATGTGAGCTCGGGCTCATCTCTCTCTGTTATCACCTATACACTTTTAACCGTAAGGCAACTAGTTGTCCCTCGTCATCTCTACCCCGAGCTCAAGGAAACCTCATAAGCACTGTGGGAGCATGTCCCTATACTTTTCCATAGGCCGAGGCCTTGAGCATGTCCCTTCTCCCATAATTTAGCCTAGGGCCCCGTGCCTATCCTTATACCTATCCGTGAGCCTATCCACTATCTCAAATCTCTTTTTGTCTCTATCTAGGATCATGGACTAAACCTTATTGATCATCCCCACCATCATGCCATTTTCCATCTAATGGATCATTTGCCCCCTAATCCTTCATCCCCACCCTCATCACTATTATAAGGGATTTATGGTGGTTCTCGGATGTTTGTTTCCCATGCCCCATTAGATATACTCAAACATCGCAAAAAGATAGTGGCATACTATTCCATGTAGTTTGGTGTGGTTCCTGGATCTCTAACCTATCAAGTAGGAACCCACACCTATGGTACCACCTATAGGAAGCTAGCCCTGGCTTGGCTCACACCTTGATGCGCGCCCCAAGGCTCATCTCTTTGCATCGCAGTGACGCATACCACATATCGGGCGAGGGATTCCTTAATCATGCCCAACCGAAACTAGCATCAATCTATTCTATAAATCTTTGTAATTTAGTGATTGCTTCCAGGAGAAATGATCTACCATGAAGACACCAAGCTCTACTCCATCCTCTGGCCATTGTATGTGCCTATAGGGCCTCCAAATAATATCTCTCTCTTACAGCTCATCAAACTCTCGTTGATAATAGTAGATGCTTCCTAGGTGCCCTCGTACATCATTCTCAATGAGAACCATGCCATAAATGTCGATCCTCGATAACTCAAAGTGTAATGCCCATACAGGGGTTCCTGATCACTATATGGTCCCATGAATAGATCATAAAATTGAAGTTGGCCCCACCATCTTTTGATAATGGTAAGTGATCAAATGTAGATCCCAATATAGATGTGTTAGTATGCACTAGCCCCAACAATATCACTCACCACTGAACAATCCATGAACTATTGTGATCAATCCCAATGGAAACGATGTCCTATCTTATCAGTGAGTAAGAACCCACTGATAAGATCCATCAAGTAGAGCGGTCCCGGTGAATGGTCGGATCAGATATACACTAATGTAATGATACTGTCATACCCTCATGGGGTATCTCATCATGGAAAAATATGTCACTAACCGCCATAGTGATCTGACCAAAATCACTCGTGTACTCAATCACCGAGCCAACAATAGGAATGTAGAATGCACAACATTTCCCTCTAATGTGATGGTCATCTCTCCTATAGGGAGCCTGAAGCATTGGCTCTCACTATGCCACCGCTCAATCAAAGTGGTCAGTAGGCCATGATCTAGAGTGATTGATGGCATCCATGCTACATGGCCTAAACCGACCACCTCCAGTAGTGCCATATATTGTGATGGTCTCATCGACACATGCTCACCTCCATCTCAGCTATATGATATATCTCTCTTGCATCTAAAGCTGGCAGCGATGATATTTATAAAATTGGATGTATTAGACACTAACAATTCTTCTAAGTTATTCTATTGTTCTTCTATCCTATGCTAATTTTTACTTTCTTCTAAGTGTCATTTTTTTGGCATTTTTCCTACTTATTCATCTCTTTTTGTTCTACATGCCCTTTTGGGCATGTTAACACCTTTGGTGTATATGTACCCCCTTTTGGCGCACACACATGTGTGCATCTCCATATAAGGGCACTTGCACCATGTTTTGTTGTTTACGCATGTGCATAGGTATGTGTTGTGTGTGCACTATGGTTCTGGAACTTACACGTATGCGCAGATGCATCCACATGTGTGGGCACCATATGATTTTGTGGCTATGTGCATGCACACAAATGTCTTTTATGTACCTACGCATGTGCGCATATGCTTCAGGGTGTTTGCACCACCATAAGGGAACCTATACCCCCGTGCATACACACATGCACTACCCCTATGTCTAACCTAATAATTAATGCATTAATTACAACATTAAATGTGTAATTGACAACTTAGGTCAAGATACTCATGAAGGAGCCATCATCTATGCATGTCAGGTGTACTCCAAAACTTGGTCAATGGGTCTCCTACAGGCTCGACCTATCACCATCATCCTTATCGCTATCGGGGTTCTCGTGGTAAATTTCAGCAGTGGTCGGTAACAAATGAATTACTTGTGATGATTTACCCCCACTGGGCAGGTATATTAAACCATTCTCAACGGCCGTGATGCCAAGAAGACTATTTTGACCACCGTTGTTCCTCTAACTCTTCTTCTTCTCGTCGTGAATAATTATTTTATTTAAATAATTATTTTTCTTTCATTTTTCATCATGCTGGGGAATTCTTTGCCATCTAGTACTCATTTCTTCTCACTAGGGAAATTTTATTACTCCTAGGCGATATCCCTTCTTCTACATTTGCATGAATAATTATTTATTATTAAATAATTATTTTATTAATTTTTCCATTCTGTTGGGGCATTATTTGTCACTTGTTGCTTCTTTCTTCTCCTGGGGCATTTCTTTTGCATTTGGGAGATTCTTATTGATTCTTCTACCTTCTTTTACGTATCAAAATCATCAAAAATCAAAAATCAAAAATATCCAAAATTTTCAAAAATTCTCCAAAAATCCTAAAAATTGTAAAACTTACAAAAATAGGTAAACCAAATCATAGAGGTAGAAACTCATGTCTTGTGCATGGTATTATTTCCATATCTTTCGAAATTTCACGTCTTCGCAGATCACATGACTCATGTATCATCATTTTAACAACCATTTACAAATCTTAGCTTGCTTGCTTGCTTCATCTCATACTCTAGGTCACATCCGAGTTGTAGATGGTATTTTCGTTGTGCACCACACTTTTTTCATCACTGGACCAGGTGTCCATCATCTTCCCTTACATGTATCCTTTCTCGAGGCATCATTTTAACCCTTTTCATCAATCACGAACATTTGGGATTCTTTAGCATGATAAAAAAACATTTTTACAACCATCTTGACCATTGTTAGTTGGAATATATGTGCTTGTACTTATTTTCCTATTAAATGAGTTTTTCCTTCTCATATTACATTGATTTTGGTATGTTGCATTGAGTGGGTGTTTTCAAAATGGAAAAGTGATCGTAGTATGGTTTTTCATGTCATCCTACTTTTTCTTATGTTTATATTTTTAATAAGGACTCGATGATGAAGATCTTTGGCAAGATGATGACATTAACATTGTTTTAATACACATGATTAAATCTTTTCTTTTCTATCCCCATCTTCTTTCCTCTTCTACATCACTCTCTATTATCACTATTCTTCTAAGTCACGTGAGACATCCTTCCCCTACCCATTCTTCTATTCATTTCTCTCATTGTTTTTTATCATCGATCGCCTTCCTTCATCACCCCATCGACATTCAAGGGGGCATCTCTCACTTCTAATAATTTTTCTTCTACCCCTTCAAAATGTCATCTGTCTACTATCTTTGAAGTGACGTCACTTACGCCACCCCAAAGAGGTGAAAATGTAGACACCTATAATTTAGTCCGAGAAATTTAAATACTTAATTTGAACTAATTATCCTCATTTTCCCACAAATTGATGACATACCATCAATATATCATACTTCTTATTTTATCCTCATTAATTAATTGCATTATGTTAGTTAATTATCCTTCTATCTAAAATACCCTAATTAATGACATCCATTAATTAATCCTCCCTTCTATCTAAACTAGTTAATTATTATTAATTCATTAGCTTCCCATTTCATTAAATCAATAAATCATTATTTGTTTGATGTAATTACTCCTATGGTCTAAATCATGCTAATTATTCCTCTAAAAATCTTTTATAAGCTTGCACACCTATTAATTAATCACTTTGGTGAATTAATAAATCCTTAAACCCCATGAGTCACTAAATGACAAAATAAACTCTCCTAAGGTTAACTCAACCCTTTTTAAACCTCCCTTATCCAATACTAACTTAACCTCTCTATTATCCCACGTGTAAAGGGATGCAGAGATTATTTTATCCATTGGGCTATATAAGGAGCCCTCCTCCTACCTTTCTTCTTACACCTTACATGCTTATAGCTAATCTATAGGCATCTCATCTTAGAGCATCTTTCATTTGAGCTAATAGCCTCATTCTTGAATTTCATCCATCTAATGTTTTGGGTCATATTGAGATAGTAAAAATGGTCTTGTAGTCATACTTTTATAAGCTTACATTCCCAAACCCTTGAAGATCAAACAATCAATTTTGATTTCCATGGATCTATCTAGGTTCATTTAGTATTTGGTGATCTAGAGAGTAGATATTTTAATGCTTAGCATATTAGTTTGATTAGTATTTCAAAGTTAATGCATAATGTTGTTGTTTAGTCTTGTTTAGCTCTTAGAATGATGATCTTTGTTTAAATTTAGTTCATATTTTGAAACTACTAAGGTGTTAGTTTCAATTCTCTTTCATAAGCTAACTAATACATAGATAAGGTGCCAGCCTGAAAACTTGGTGCCCACGAAAGGAATATTCCTTGTGATAGAAGGATCTAGAAAGACATCATTGCGAAGAGTGGAGAGCTCGGATCTGAAAGAGGCATGCTTCCTTGGAGGACCACCTTGGACACTTGGCAACTGATCCATAACTTCATAAAGGCTTGGCGGTGGTTGTTGAGGCTATATATTCAAGCACCCGATAGAAGAAAAGGGGCGTTGGTGAAAATAAGTAGAGTAGAGGACGGAGATGAGAGGTGAAGCTCGCAAATATCATGGAGTGTTCTATGGGTTGGGTTTAGAAGATCTGTAGGAGTAATGGAATATCAAGGGGATGGGCCTGTGTTTTTATTTGTAATATGAGGGACCTAAGTCCAGTTTTGATGCATGACTCTAGTCTAGCACTATTATATTGATCTGTGATGGCCTCAATGAATGCAATGTGATTATCAAACATGTTGAATATGAATATATGTGGTTCCTAGTTTATACTTATATCTATATGGATCTGTCTATGTATATTCTTTGTGAATGGATGTAAACCCTTGTGCATTTCCTTTCTATTATGGTCCAAATCTATATTCTATTAATGCTTTCCTTGTCTGAATGGATGCATTAGTCTAGAAACTTGTCATACACTCTCAATATGAATGCATGGTTCTTTTCCATTCTTCTGCATTTAAGTATCTATCATAGATGATGCATTCTCACACAACTCACACAAAGGAGGGGTGCCCGCGCGTCCATGGATGAGTTCTAGCGCCGTTGGGTGATAGATCGGTGTGCATGGGATTTCCTATTCTTTGAAGGGTACAAAAATGACTACATCTTGGTTCCATTTCCAGGACCTCTTTTCAAATTTGTTGTGAGAAATGACATGCATCTTTGTCCCTATGATGTGTGATGATAGAGCGCCTGACCTTAGAAAGTGTTGAAACATGGTTTAAGAGCACGAGAGGATGAGTTTACTCAAAGATTCAACACTTGACCTAGGTTCGATGCATGTAGATGGGTATAAGAGAACCTATACCATGGGTGTATGAGACATTATTTTGTTGCTTCCCAATAACTAGATGAATGGCTTTCAACATACACATCTAGATCAATGGTACTATAGATCATGTGTCTAAACACAAGATGACTATCGAGGCTACATGATGTAGATCTAACTTGGATGTATGTTGTTGATCACCGGTGGAAGAGAGTTTGACCAGTTATATACTCTTGGATACAGATTTCTCGTATTCTTACCCGGAGCCTTAGAGTTTGAGTTTCAGGGAGCCTAAGGATCTTGTTGCTTAAAATCTTGTCATGAGTTTGAGTTGCTGAGAATCATAATAAAATCTTGTTTCTAAGTTCGAGTTTCTGAGTTTGAGTTATAATCTCTGCTTGATAATAAAATTTGAGCAAGTTCTTGGTGGACATAGCCCACATTGGGTGAACCACGTTAAATCTTGTCTTGTCTTCTTTTGTGCATTATTTATTTATGATGTTATATTTCTGCAAGTATAATTCTGCTATATAGTTTCCTACTGCTATGGTTTGAGGAATTATTTCTGCATATTTGTTCTCTAATTCCTAACAATTGGTATCAAATATTTGGTGGTTTTTTTCTAAAGTTGTAAATCATAGGGAAAGTTAAGCTTGAGTGGGAGCTATGGAAGATGAGGGCAGATCGAGGGTTGAGAAGTTCAATGGGCAGAACTTTGGTTTGTGGAAGATGTGAATGGAGGATTACTTATATCAGAAGGACCTCCATGTTCCTTTGGTCGGAAATCAAAGAAACCCACAACCATGTCGGATGAGGATTGGGAGTTGCTGGATAGAAAGGTGCTCAGGGTAATTCATTTATGCCTTACATCTTTGGTTTCTTTCAACATATAGCAGGAGAAGACCACGGAAGGTCTCATGAGTGCGTTGGGGAAGTTATATGAAAACCTTCTACCTCTCAAATAAAATATTTTTGATGAAAAAGTTATTTAATATGAATATTTCGAGAATGGTTATGTTTCCGATCATTTGAATGAATTTAATATGGTTGTGAGTATGTTAAACTCGGTAAAAATTAACTTTGATGATGAGGTCAAGGCTTTGTTGATTTTGTGCTCCTTACCAAATAGCTGGGACAATTTGGTTATGGTTGTAAGTAATTCAGTCTCTAATAACTCAAAGTTGAAGTTTGAGGATGTAATAGGTGTGATCCTAAGCGAGGAAATGCGAAGGAAGAGCATCGGAGATTCTTCTACTTCTAAATTCTTTGATGGTGAGAGCAGAGGGACACAAAATAATAGATGGAAAGGTAACCGTGGTAAGTCGAATGATCGCTGAAGGTCAAAGTCCAAGAGTAAGTTAGAATGTTGGCACTATGGGAAGGTTGGTCATGCTAAGAAAGATTATTGGGCTCTTTTCGGATAAGAAGAAAAAAAGGAGGAAACTAAAGAGGTAAATTTGGTAATAAGTGATGTTTGTCAAGATGCCTTAATTCTTTCTTTAGATAATATTACTAAATCTTGGGTGTTAGATTCAGGGGCTTCTTTCATGCCACCCCACATAGACATTACTTTACTAATTTTGTTCAAGGTGATTTTGGACATGTATATCTTGGTGATGATGAACCATGCAACATAGTAGGGAAGGTTGTGTTTAGGTGAAAATGCAGAATGGGAACACATGGCTACTTAAGGACATTAGGAATGTGCCTAAGTTGAGGCAATTTGATATCAATGGGACAACTAGGTAGTGATGGCTATACGGTTAGTTTTACAAAGTGATTCTTGGAAGGTTACCAAGGGAGCTCTTGTGGTTGCAAGAGGTAAGAAAATGGTACTTTGTATTTAACTGCAGGTGTTGATTATTACAATTTAGTTGCTACAAATGGAGATGTAACTTTGTGGCACTGAGACTCACCATATGAGTCATAAGGGCATGTAGATTATAAAGGAGAGGTTTCCTTGATTAAAGGAGTTATTTTGGACTTCGTGAGGACCGTGTTTATGGGAAATGAAGGGGGTGAGATTCCTCAAGGTTGGACCTACCAGAAGGAGGGTAAGTTGGAGTTAGTGCATACAAATGTATGGGGCCAGCTAAGGTAAACTCTATTGGTGGTTCATGTTATTATGTCACTTTCATTGATGATGCAACTAGAAAATTTTGGGTATATTGCATTAGAAAGAAATCTGATGTGTTTGAAACTTTCAAAATATGGAAAGCCTTGGTTGAGAATGAAACAGGTCTCAAGTTGAAATGTCTCAGGTCGGATAATGGAGGGGAATATTACAGCAATGAATTTCTTGATTATTGTTCAATAAATGGGATCCGCAGGCAAAGAATGGTTCCAAATACTCCACAGGAAAATGGAGTGTCAGAGAGAATGAATAGGACAATCATGGAGCGTGCTAGGTGCATGAGGTTACATGTGGGGCTGTCACTCATGTTTTGGGTGGAAGCGAAGCAAAACTATTTATCTGATTAACAGAGGACCCTCTATGGCCTTGGATGGAGGTATACCTAAGGAGGCTTGGTCTGGTAAGAAAATTGATTACTCATTTCTTAGAGTATTTGGATGTGAGGTATTTGTTCACATTGATAAAGATGATAGGACCAAGTTAGAGGCTAAGTATGAGAAATGCACCTTTGTTGGATATGGTGAAGATGACTTTGGTTTCCATGTTTGGAGTCTTAAAGACAAGAAAATATTTCGATCTAGAGATATTGTCTTTAATGAAAAAGTCATGTATAAAGATCAGTTGCAGGAATAGAAAGAGAAATCAAAGAAATAATACATAGTGTTAGAGGAAATTGTAGACAACAAGGTGTCCAAGGGACCATTCAGTTAAAACATGTTCCGCACAAAACCAAGTACCTACTCATTAGGAACCCCAAACTCCTGAGGTGAGAAGGTCTTCTAGGGTAAGAAGGAACCTGGATGATTTATTCCATCTTTGAATTATTTATTCTCACCGACACCTGAGATCCATAGTGCTTTAAGGAAGCAAAGACAGTGGGTGCTAGGAAGAAGAATGGGAGTAGGCCATGGATGAAGAGCATAGATCTCTTATGGAAAACCAGACTTTGGGATCTAGTGGAGCTACCCGAGGGCAAGAGAGCATTGTAGAACAAGTGGGTGTATAGAATCAAAGAGGAAGATGGAGGCAGAAATGATACAAAGGCTCGGTTTGTGGTCAAGGGATTTACATATGTTAAGAAAGGTATAGAATTTGATGAAATTTTTCTCTAGTTGTTAAAATGACTTCTATTAGGACTATTCTTGGTTTAGTTGCAGAGAAGACCCGCATTTAGAATAGTTGATGTGAAGACTACATTCCTTCATGGTGAGTTGGAGGAGGAATTGTACATGTAGTAGCCACATGGTTATGAGGTCAAAGGAAGGAGAGGTTAGTGTGCAAATTGAGGAAGAGCTCAGATGGCTCAAACAAGCTCCACGGTAGTGGTACATGGTACATGAAGTTTGACAGCTTTATGCAAGAACAGGGTTACTCCAAGTGTCACTCGGACTATTACGTGTACATCAATAAGTTTCTTGATGGTATTTATATTATATTGCCTGTATGTAGATGATATGCTTGTTACAGGAAGAACATGCAGAAATAAAGGTACTCAAGAAGCAAAATAGGTGACTCCTTTGCTATGAAGGATTTGGGGGTAAAAAAAATCCTTGTATGAGAATAACTTGAACATGAAGGAGAGGAAGATAGTATTATCTCAAGAAGAGTACATAAAGAAGGTCTTGAGAGGTTTAGTATGCAGGATGCTAAACCGGTTGGTACTCCTTTGGCAAGTCACTTTAAATTATCAAAGGAGCAGAGTCCCAAGACCGAGGAGGATAGAATACGATGTCTAGGTACCATACTCATCAAAGTTGGTAGTTTGATGTATGCTATGGTATGCACTAGGCCTAACATTTTTTGATGTAGTGGGAGCAAGTGAACAGTTTTATGAGTGATCCAGGTAGAGAGCACTAGGAGTAGTAAAGTGGATCCTTCGGTATTTGAGAGGGACCATGGGAGCAACATTGTGTTTCAGTGGATTAGACACTACATTACGTGGCTATGTAGATTCATACATGGCATGAGATTTGGAAAGTAGAGGAGCATGATAGGTTATGTATTTATGGTTGGTGATACAACAATGAGTTGGATTTCATGGTTACAAAAGGTTATGGCTTTATCAACCACAGAGGTTGAGTATGTTGCTGCCACAGAGGCAAGCAAGGAGATGATTTGGCTACAGTAGTTTCTTGATGAGTTATGTCATAAGTAGGAAGTTGGGAGACTACACAATGATAGTCAGAGCACTATTCATTTGGCGAAGAACTCCAATTTCCACTCTAGGACGAAGCACATTCAACTTGAGATATCATTTCATCAGGGAAGCTTTGGAAGAAGATAAGTTGAAGCTGGAAAAGATTCATACCAGTCAAAATCCTATGGATATGATGACCAAGGTGGTCACAAGGGAGAAGTTGAAGTTGTGTTCAACTTTGATTGCCTTCATGGTTGATAATGAAGGGTTAAGAACTTTGCTCAAAGGGAAACAGCCTCCAAGTGAGAGATTATGGGGTGTGGAGCCTATTTTTGGTCTTCTTGAATCAATGTTGAAGTGTTGGATCTCGAACAGTTAATTTTGGAGACTTTAGGAGTATTCTATAGTCATTTGTTGAGACGTTGATATGCAATACACTATGTTGTTTGCATGACGCTGCTATTAACATTCTCGTTAATTGGTTATTAATGTCGACTATTTTTCTAGCTGATGGGAAGTTGAAAGATCATGACTTTCAAACTTGTAGGTTCATCTTTAGGACTTCTTAAGAGATTTTAATCCTATAATAGAGGTGTTAGGGTATCTTGAAGATATCTTGAGTGTTCAAGAGGTCTTGAGTCTTAATGATCAAGAGGTGATCAAGAGTGATCAAAGCTATGCAATTGGGTGTCAATTGTGGTTTAGATGTGGTTTAACATCTTTGGAATTCTATTTTGAGTTCATAATTGAAAGAAGACTGTGAGAGTTGTTTTACTCTTGTTGATAATAAAATCTAAGCAAGTTCTTGGTGGATGTAGCCCACATTGGGTGAACCACGTTAAATCTTGTCTTGTCTTCTTTTGTGCATTATTTATTTATGTTGTTATATTTTTGCAAGTATAATTCTGCTATATAGTTTCCTACTACTATGGTTTGAGGAATTGTTTCCACATATTTGTTCTCTAATTCCTAACACTTTTTCCCGTGATGTGTGATGATAGAGCGCCCGACCCTAGAAAGTGTTGAAACATGGTTTAAGATCACAGAGGATGAGTTTTCTTAAAGATTCAACACTTGACCTAGGTTTGATGCATGTAGAAGGGTAGATGAGAACCTATACCATGAGTTGATGAGACATTATTTTGTTTCTTCCCAAAGAGAACTAGATGAATGGCTTTCAACATACACATCTAGATTAGTCTAGTACTATAGATCGTGTGTATGGACACAAGATGACTATCGAGGCTCAGGATGCGATCCGACTTGGACACATGTTGTTGATCACCTGGTGGAGGAGATTTTGACCAGTTATACTCTTGAATACACCATTTCTATGTATTCTTACCTTAAGTTAATGAGTTCAAGTTTCGAGGGAACCTAGAGGATCATTTTTCAAGTTATTACTTTGGCTATGAATATCTTGGTCATTACTTTGAGTTTAGAAGCATTCCCATGGTCGGGCTAAGCTTCGAGCATTGGGAGAGAAAGCTAGGTGGAGGAATATGATGAACATTGTGGCTGATAAGGAAAGGGAGGAGAGACGAATCAAGTATAGAAAATATCATGAAAGGAGATGACTAGACAATGTGAGGGTACAAGAGTTATGGGTCTATGGAGGCAGATGTTGTGGAAAGGAGTTGAGGTTCACGTAGAAGACGTGGAGCCCGAATAGTCTATGCTACCGCATCTTGGAAAGCACGAGAGAGAGGCCCTTTTGGCTTATGATGATGAGATTTTCACATGGAGAAAGAAGATCTCATGGTGTGCATATGAACCCACATAAATACCAAACCTTGGCACTTGGTTTTCTATATCAAGGGAGAAGTATTGTTAACCCAGTTGGTGTCGGTGGGAGTAACCAATCGGCACCCAGGAGATATAATTTCTTGTTTGGAAAATCCATGGCTACATAATCCATTCTTGTATTTGGATGAATTTTTGGACAAGGTGTAAGTACGCAATGATTGGGTAATGCATCCGGTGTGGCACGGACACATAACCTGGTAGTGGGACAATATCACAAACCATCGGTGCAGCGCTTAGCGGGATGCTTTGGGAACACTATGCATGAACAATTTTTTTCCTTTTCCAACTATAGGAGGTGGATGTGGTGGGTCAGAAGAATAAGACCCGTGAATCCAAAGTGATTTAGTAGAGGAGGAAACACCAGAGAGGAACCAAGGATAAATATCAATAGGCCAAGGGCCTCAACCATCTCCTCAAATATTTTGAGATGTCTTTACACTTTCCAGATTACCAAGGTATGGAGGATGCCACAGAGCATGTGCATAAGTGTGAATTGATATGGCATGTGAAGGGGATCACTACCCCAGAGTGGAAGGTAATCCAGTTTACAATAATGTTGTAAGGACACATGCATAGTTGGTATAGGTAGTATGACCCCATCGCAGCGGTACAATACACCACATTTAAGAACACCTTCCTAGCAGAGTTCCATATCCCTGAGTTTGAGCAAAAAAGCATCAACGCTATGAAGGATATCCAATAGGGAATGACAGAGAGTGTATGGGAGTATGATGTGCATTTCAAGACTCTCTTGTTAAAACTATCCTATGGCATTCATCCTTCTCAACATAATCAATGGTTTGTCGGAGGATTGATAATACCATTTAGAAGGGCTCTGCTTTCACAAGACTTTCACCGAACCACGTGAAGCATTGGAAGCTTCCTACATGGTGAAGTCATTGAGAGCGCTGACACAAGTGTTAGCCCTTTTTTGGAGGCTCAAATTGCTGCAATGGCCAAGAAGTTGGAGAATTTTTCTACAAACTCAGTGCATGAGGTTTGTAGTGGGTTTTGGTGTATAGATTGTGAAGTTGAGGGACATATAAAGGATAATTTCCCTCAAAATTTGGTACGTGTTATGGCGGTAGACTGTGAGATCTGCCATGGGGATCATGATGCAAGTAGATGCCCTCTACTCCAACACGTAATCCATAAGAATTTTTCTTGATATTGTAAGATCTGTACCTCTACGATCCATGTTACAAAAGGATTGTAGACTTATTGATCAAATACATGATGTTATTGATTTGGGTGTGTGCGCTTACTAGCCTTGTAAGTAATTTAAAGGATGACGATCATTGTTATGAAGGGAATGCGATGGAGGAACACATGGAAGAGGATTTCTTAGATTATTTTGTGGTCTCAAAATAGAATCTCTAGAAATATTTAAATATTTCAAGACACTTGTGGAGAATGAGAAGAACACCAAAATCAAATGCTTAAGATCAGATAGAGGTGGAGAATTCTAGTCAAATGAGTTTGATGACTCTAATGAAAAACATGGAATTAGAAGACAGTTCTCAGCTGCAAGAACACCTCAGAAAAATAGGGTATTTGAGAGGAAAAACATGACTATGCAAGAAATGTTAAAGAATAATAATAAATGAATCTAAAATTCCAGATAGATAATGGAGTGAAGAATTCTCAGATAGGGTGTGTATGATTTAAAAAATCCTAATTGAGAATAAATAGTGACAAGAAACCCTATGAAATCTAGAAGAACATGCCAACCAATGTAAAGCACATAAGAGTCTTTGGAAGTAAATGTTACATCAAAATAGATGAAGACAACTTGGGTAAATTCGATTCAAGATGTGATGAAGGAATATTTCTTGGTTACTCTACACTCAGCATGGCTTACATGTGCTATGATAAAATGTTGCAAAACCTAATTGAAAGCACGAATGTAATATTTTATGAGTATCCTTCTACCAAATCCATCACTCAACACAATGATAGTCATGAAGAACAAGAAGATGATGAATAAATGGATAGTCTCCATGTTGAAATAGAATAAGTGGAAGAAAGACAAGACACCAAGTCACCCTCAAGACAAGTTAAGAGAGATCATCCAACAAATCAAATCATTAGAAACAAAGAATGTGACGTTCTCAAAAGAAGAAGACTAAGAGATCAACAAAATCATGAAGATATAACACTCTTATCCATGATAGAACCAAAAAATGTTTTAGAAGCTATCCAAGATTAGCATTGGGTACACATCATGAATGAAGAACTTGATCAAATTGAGAAGAATTCAACCTAGGAGCTTGTGCCAAGATGCAAGGACAAAAATGTGATAGGAACTAAATGTGTATTTAGAAACAAATTGAATGAAAAAGGAGAAGTGATAAGAAACAAGGAAATACTTGTGTGTAAAGGCTATGCCCAATAGAAGGAATTGAATTAATGAAACATTTGCACCAATGGCAAGGATGGAAGCAATCAAACTATTTCTAACATACGTGGCTTACAAGAAAATCAGTGTTTTAGATGGATGTGAAATTAGCCTTCATTATTGTTTTGCTAAATGAATAGGTATATATTGAACAACCTGATGGATTTTCACTAACTGAAGATAAATATCATGTGTATAGGTTGAAAAAGGATCTATATGGACTCAAACAAGCTCCTAGAGCTTGGTATAGTAGATTGGATTCATACCTCATTGAGAAGGGTTTCAGAAAAGGTGTTGTTGATAGTAATCTCTACATCAAGGAAGAAGGAGATCATCTTCTCATTGTCATTGTGTACATGGATGATATCATTTTGGAGTAGATTATGATAAAATGACTTATGATTTTCCTAATATGATGAAGGAAGAATTTGAAATTTCTATGCTTGAGGACCTCTCATTCTTTTTGGGCTTACACATCAGTCAATCAAACCAAGGTATCTTCATATCTCAAACTAAATATATCAAAGAAATGTTGAAAATTCTTAGGATGGAAGAAAGTAGACCTATACAAACACTAATGGAAGTAGGATACAAGTTAAACAAAGAGAACAACTCACCAAAAGTAGACAAAACTTTGTACATATCCATGATAGGAATTCTCCTCTACTCCATAGCTTCAAGACTAGATATCATGTAGGAGTAAGACTTGTTGGGAGATTTCCAAGAAGAACCAAGGAAACACACTTAAAAGTAGTTAAAAATATACTGAGATATCTCATGGTAACACTTGATTATGGATTGTGGTACCCCAAAATAAATGAATTTAGTATAAAAGCATATACATATGTTGATTGGGAAGGAAGTGTTATTGAAAAGAAGATTACAAGTGGCATAGATTCTTTATTGGAAATTTCTTAGTATCTTGGTTAAGAAAGAAGAAATCATCAGTGGCACTCTCAACATGTGAGGTAAAGTACATAGCTTTCGTAATGTGTTGTACTCAAGTTCTTTGGATGAAATAGATATTGGAAGATTACAAGGTAAAATATGATAGCCCAATTCCTTGTTTTGTGATATCACAAGTGTAATAAGTGTCTCCAAAAATCCCATGTTCCACTCAAAGAATGCATCACCTCACGGGAGCATTGTTAGGAGCTTACAAGGTCATATGGATCAGAAGCATGAGCCTAGGGGGATCTTCTTGAGGTAATAACATGGAATTATCAAATTTATCTGCATCTTCATTATTATGGCATAGATGGCCTTTTTCATTGTTATCAAATGGGGAAAGAGACTAAATCATAAACCAACTAGTAAGGGAGAGAGAATAGTGTTTTAGAAATAGAAATAGAAAGGAAAGAGATCAAATGTTTTTTCCATCAAAGGATTAATATTTCTAAACATGTTGTCATCAATGACAAAGAGAGGAGGTTTTGGACCTTTTTCATAGTCATATGTGTTTTCATTTATGTCAAGTTACATTGATGGAAAAAGTGGAAAAATCATAGTGCAAGTGTTGTGCAGGTATCTCAAGATCAACCATATATGGAAAGAAATACTTGGCAAGATAAATGTGAAGGTTGATTAGTAGTGTCATCTCTCATAGGCTTCAAGAAGACTAAAGATAAGTTCTAAGAGACTTAATCATATTTTTGTTAAAGTCATGGCTATGATGAGTTAGTCACGGAAGTCTAAAAGAATCCATAAAGGTTTAGTGAGATCCGTGAGTAAAAGGCTGAAGCCACAAGGGAAAAATATGAAGCCGCGGATATGAAGGAAAATTCATGGGAGTAAGGATAGTCTGGAGAAAGATGCATATAAAGATAAAATCTATGAAGGACCAGAGTTAGTCGTAGAGAGATATGAAAGCCACAGATAAAAAAAATATCACGGACATATGAACATAGTCATGGAATACTAAAGAAAGTAGAAATAAAGGAAATGCATGAAGACTAGAAAATCCATGAGAAGTAAAGGAAAGCCACAAATAACTCAAAAATATACCATAAAAGAGAAACGTCATTGATCAAAGGATATTGCCACAATGCAAAAGAAAAAGCCAGAGAAGCTAATAAAATCCAGGATTGAAAAAATGTGGATGAGACAGACTTGAGAAAAATCAAATTGTTTTAAACTTCGACAAGTGATACCTTATTCTCTAAAATAAATAATGATTCGATTATTTGATTATTATATTGTGTACATAACTTGTGTTCTATGAATATTCAAACCCATTTGGGAAATCTCCAGCTTCAAGTTATCAACATTTAATTCTTTTGACTTTGTGAAAATGTTGTTACATTCACTATGAAATTCTTAATTTCTAGGTGAAATTAAATATGAGGAGAAAATGGTTCGCTCATTATCTTAAAGTTATAAATCCTAAAACTATGAGAAATATATTTTAGGTATTGTCTCATAAATGGATCCTAAAATAACATATTGATCATAATAAAATCAAGTTGAATATAGAGGGAATAAATATTGAGTTTACGAAATGCATTTAATAGACTAGATTCTCAGTGATAGAAAGATAGAGTGAACAACATGCCAAGGAAGTGATGGGGGAGTGTCGATTGTCTAAAAAAACTCGATGCTTAATACTATGGGAGCTCAAGTAATAAAATTAAGCATTTGAGCTAAAGGAGAAATAGAGGAAGAGGGAGACAAAAGTAGAGCCAACGGATGAAGCATTGAAGATCATATCAGATGAGAAAAACATTAGTGCAGTTTATCCATTGAGCAAAAGAGTTTGACTCATATGAGCAAGAGAGATTGAAAAAGCATAGAAAGATACAGAAAAGTGATCATAATCTATTGTGTAAGCAATCTTGATTCTAAGTGATCAATGTATTTGTAATAAAATTATATTTCTAAGTAGGTGCTTAGATTATAGGGGTGGTACTCCTTGCAAGTTGGTGCTTTCTAAAATTTGTTGAGTGGGTTCTTGAAGAATCTGGAGTGGTTGCTTCAGGGTTTGAGTGGGTGCTCAACCAAAACCATTGTATGCTTTGGAATTGGTGTTCCTAATAAAGCCTTGGTTTCAAAGTGGGTTTTTCTCCCGAAAGGGTTTCCCACATAAATCTTGTATTTAGAGTGGTTATTGTCTAGAATGTGTTTGTTTAAATTCTCATGATATATTTCACACTCTACTAAAGAATTTTGGATTTAAATTCTCATAAAAGTTTTAATCTACATTGATTCACCCCCTCTTAGTGCTTGTGATATCTAACAAAGGGGTTTATACGGAAGGAAAGGCTTAGCTATAAGAGTTACCTCCAATAAGATTCCCAAGATGAATGGGTGGGACATAAATATGTTTATGGTGGTGATGGTTGTGCTGTGAGAGAGGTAATGATGAAGGGGTGATACACTAGGAAAAATATAGTTAGAGGGGTTACCTCAAATAAGATTCCCATGTTGGATGGATAGAAAAATAAGATCTCTTAGCTGAATGGGTGATACAAAAAGATGTTTTTATGAAGATGTTTGTGTTGTAAGAGAGGTGTTTATTAAGGGGATGATACAACAGAAAGTATTAGTTAGAGAGGTTACCTCAAATTAGATTCCCATATTAGATGGATGGTAAAATAAGATTCCCAAGATGAGAGGTGAGGTGAAGAGATGTTGGTGAAAAGAGATACCTAAGAGAGAAGAAGAGATGAAGAAGTATAACACTATGAATAAGGGAGAGAGAATGGTGAGAGGTCATATTTGCGGTAATATGGAATGTTGGTACATATGAATAGGGAGGAGGAATGGAAAAGTACATGTTTTCCATGGTGGTGAATGAGGAATTGCAGGATAACGAATCCATCTCTAGGATTGTCCTCAAGTATGATTCGTACACTACAAAGGTGTGAAAATAATATTACCAAGTTGAATGGGTTGTCAGGATAGGAATAATATGGTTAATGAAAGGGAAAATAATGTTGCAAAGCAATTTGTTAATCATGCATGAAGATACCCACATTGTGAAATCATATTTATTTTAATGTATCATATGACAGAATGCACCATGATATGGAAAGATCATGATGATTTTGCTTTAATATGCATTAAATCATAGAAAATGGCCAATGTGATATAGAAAATAATGATTCCTTTGTATTAATGCATTCACAAGCTACAATCAATGACAAGTTTTATACCAAACATAAGTAATGATCATTTAAGAGGGAAACCATGATATAGAAGATCAATATTCTCTTTAGGATATATGCATAAATAAGATCCAAATTATATTAAATGTCAAAAAATGTGAGTGATACATACAATGTAGAAAAAAAAACGATGAGAATAAGAAAGAAAAAAATAGGAAAGAAAATACTATTGCTATTTTAGTGGATTTTTATCTTTTATGTTTTTGTGCATTTTGAGGATTTACTTTTTTGTGTGTTTAAGGATGGTGTCCAAAATTGAGGCTATAGACTAAAGATGATGAAGGATTCCCCCAATTACTATGAAAAGGTGACACAAAAGGTTTTAGACTATAAAACCAATGATGTTCAAGCTAATCCATGAGTCATCTAGATTATTGATGGACTATGGGGATGATTGTGTGCTATAGAGTAATTGATGGATTCATGCCCCTAGTATAGGGTGCTCATAAATAATGATCCTACCATGACACCAAGAACTAGATTTCATCATGGTACTTGTATTTTCTATTTTTCTTTTCCTTTTATTAAATATTAGGAATAAAAGCGTTTGAGATGCATGATATTCATGGATTCATCAAGTTCTGTGTCATCTTTGATGGCTAATTTGTAAGCTATAGATCCATATTTGGCTATGATGACATAAAGACCAGACCCAATTAGTCTCAAATTTTCCTTTTTCCTCACGTTCCCGAGTGGTATTCCTCTAAATTTTATTTAGGACTAGCTCACCAATGTCAAAATTCATGGGTTGGATAAGCTTGTTATAATTGTGATGCAAGTATTTTTATATACTTTGATGTGAAGTAAGGATGTTTAACACTTTTATCTATTAATTATAGCTCATGGAGGCAAGTGAATGGTTATCTTCATCAATAATGAATTCATGGAGGGAGATACAAAGGAAAGTAAACTCAATCTCAATTGGAATGATGGCTTCATATCCATAAACAAGGGAATATAAGGTTTCCCTATGGGTGTGTAGATGGAGGAAGGGTATCCCAAAGAGCGGGATATATTTACAAATGCCAATTCCTACTAGATTTATCCACAATTTCTTGAGGATGTGGACAAGGTTTTTGTTTGATTCTTTTGTTTGTTTATTAGCTTAAGGGTAATACAAGGTGGAAAAATTAGTTTTAATATGGAATTTATTATAGAAGGCCTTAGTATCTTTATTTTTGAAGGATTTAACTTTATCATATATGAGGGCGAGATGGAATACCATAACAACATATGATATGGTTGAGATAAATTTAGATATTTATTTTCTAGTGGTCTACTCATCCTCATAGATCAAAAATGAAAATTCATATGGGGAGTGTTGTGTAATTCCCATGCATGGACTGTCATACTCCAATAATGGAGTGAGGAGTTATAATGCTAGAATAACATGTAAATCTCATATGACAATGACATGCGCATAACAAGTATGAAATATTATATGATGGAATCTATCATATGTCATATATCTCCCTAAAATATCTATGGTTTGCCATGTGTGAGGTTTAATTAACCAAATAAATGAAAAAATTATGGTAAAATAAACCCTCACACTAACACCCTCTTCATTAAATCTTAGGATAAGGCATGCTAAGTCATAAAGAGAAAGAGGAATCCATAGAAAAACTAAGAAAGATGTGTCACATGGGTCCTGAAAACAAGTCGTGATGAGGTACACATGTATAAACTATAATATTTATAGAAGAATTTAAGAAGAGGAGAAGAGGATAATAAATCCCAATGAAGATGTGTTGTTACAATAGACCTCACCCAATAAGAAAAACAAGTGAAGAAAATTTACTTTGGTGAAGGGTTTGGTAAAGGTGTTTGCAACCTAATCTAAAGTATGAAAGAACTAAAACTAAATGATGTCTCCATGAATCAAATCTCGAATGAATTACATGTGTATCTCAACGTTGATTTTTCCTTTGATGCTAAATCAGATTTCTACTTATTTGGAGAGAGTGTTAAGATTGTTGCAATAGATGATGGTAGGTTGTATGAACTAAATACCAAACTTTGTTAGAATCCCTATTACTAAATAACTTTCATGACAACATTGAATACTCCCATGCATTATTCCTCTATAAAATATAAGAAATCACATTCTTCTTCTTGCTTGACTTAACCGACAAGGACTCAAACCAAGAGAAAATTTGTATCTGGAGGTAGATTTCCAATGTCAAGATCATCGACCTAATCAAAATATGTGTACCCAACTAAATCAATCTCTATCACTCCTAAGTAATAAATTCCATTGGTGTAAGTGCCTATAACATAGTGAAGGATAAACTTCACTACTTTCTAATGCATCTCATGAGGATCTTGCATGAATCTAGACATGATTCCAACAACAAATGAAATATCCAATCTATTATGGGTTAGATAGATTAATCTCCCCACTAATTGGCGATAAATGGTACCATCGACTAAGTGAGTGGAGAAATCAACAACTAAATTGACTCTAGAGGGGAAGGTATTGGGAGATGGCTTACAATCAACCATATTATACCTAAAAAGAAAATAAAGGGCATACTTAGGTTGAGAAATGATGATCCCCAAGTTATATTGGGTAATATGAATCCTAAGGAAATAGTGAAGCAAACCCAAGTTGTTCATGGAGAACTTGTTGGCTAAGGTAGTCTTGACAAAATCAATGATTGAGGAAGAGGTTTCGGTAATTAAAAATTCATCAACTTACAAAACTTAGATAAGCACGAAATCACATTAAAATTTGGGTCAGAGTGACATTTAGTGAACCCAAGAAGAGAGTAAAGGATTCCATCCTGGCATACTAAGAATGATGGGCTTGTTTGATTTCATACATAGACTTCTTAAGTTTGTAAACAAGAGAATAATTCAAACATAACTAAGTGATTGTTTCATATATTTTCTTCCTTTAGGTCATCCTAATTGAAGGAAATCTTACCTTCCATATGTTGGAAATCCCATTTGTTGGTGACAACTATGGTTAGGGTTATTCAAATAGAAGTCATCTTAGCACATGAGAAAAGATATCTAAATAGTCAACCCCATGAACTTGGGAGAAACCCTTAGCTATGTTCCACACCATGTAATTTTTGGCATTCCCATCGACACCATAATTTTTTCAATATATCCACCTAAATGAATCATTTTTCTTCCCTTAGGAAGAGGGGTGATATCCCAAGTATGATTCTTTGTGAGAGAGAAATATTCCTCTTCCATAGTAGAATCTCACTCAAAATCCCATTAGAATCCCAAAAATATTATGGGTCAAAAGAAGAGGAGAAGAAAACATAGGGCCCAATGAAATCTAAATGATTCTTTCTCTCATATAAAGGATCACATATTAAATCACCATTTCTTTGCAAGGTCTACCTAGCCCAATGAGGACAAGGAGGAGAGTCAGGATCAGAATATGTGAATCATCACTTGAATGAGAGGGGACATAATCCTCTTCATCACTACTTGTCATAATCAGTAGATAACAAAGTAGAAGGATTAGAGTGAGAGGATAAGATCATCAAAAGAGTCTAAATCATGGTTAGAAAGGGTTAAAGTGACCTCTTGTGGGTGGAGAAGTGGAAGTAGGATATGTCTCTTGTAATTTCACACTTCTCTCTATATAGAGTTGATGAGTAAAGGGGTTCAAAATTATATAACCTTCATACCTTCAGGATACTCGATGAAGATACAAGGTTTTGATTTTGGTTTCAAAGCCTTGTGTTTATTCTTGGGAATTTGAGCCTTAAAAATTGAATTAAAGATATGAAAGTTCTCAACATCAAGGTTACATCCATACCAAGACTGAAAGGGTTTAATCCTTTTATTAATTTGTGTGGAATGTAGGTCTAAATATAAATAGAAAACTTCATGGCTTCATCCCAATACTGTGGAGGAAGTGATTTGGATTGGATCATGCAAGTGGCCATATCCTTAAGATTTATGTTCATTTTTTTTAACTCCATTTTGTGAAGGAATGTAAGAAATTATACGATGTAAAGTAATTCCTTTAAAGGTGTAAAAATAATCAAACCTATTTCTCACATACTCACCTCCATTGAAAGTTCTAAGAAACTTGATATACCTTTCGGCTTATTTCTCATCGAGATACTTGAAGTCCAAAAAGTGATCAAAAACTTTATTTTCTATTTGAGAAAGTAAACCCACATATAACGTGAAAATTCATTAATGAAGGTAAATATGTATTGAAATCTAGTGAACAAAGGAGATGAAAAAGGGCCATAAATTTCACTATGGATAATCTCAAGGGTATGAGAAATTTCCAAGATTTTCCCTTTCAAAAAATTTCTTTGGGGTGTTTTCCAAGGGCACAACCTCAAAAAGACCCTTAAAAAATTCGCATAAGAAAATCCATTGATTATCTCTTGTTAGCTAAATTTATCAAGGTAACGGTAGTCCAAATGGCCAAATATTTTGTGTCATAATTTACTAACATCATTTGTGTGAGTTGGTAATGTGGTGGGAGAAGAGTTGAAAGAAAATTGGGAAAAGGAAAACAAATGAGCTTGATGGTCTACCTTTCCTTCTTCTACTATACACTCATGGTTCACCTCTCTAATGATCACCAATTAGGGTTGAATTCAACATGGGTCCCTTGGATAATATGGGTGATTTGGTAAATTGATAGTAGATTGGTAGAAAGTTGAGGAACACTAAGGACATCATTGAAGGTTCCAACATCAACTTCCAATGATCCACTACTATCCATTATGATGAACATATCATCACCTAAGGTGATTTGGGACATGCTAAAAGGTTCTACATTGGAAAACATAACGTGTGAAGAACCCATGTGTGTGAGGAACCAAAATCTATATAACCCATATCAATGAAGGAGTTTCTCTATCTATAAGGGATTAACCTTTCTTCTTCTCAATTTTTTTCCTTTACCTTCAAAGATTCAAGTTTTGATTCATATTTCTTGATAGAATAAGGAACACCTATATTATGTTTCTCAAGTAAATGAGTAAGGTGGTAAATTTTATTTCTCATGCATTGATGATATTCATGTCCTCACTTCTTACAATAGGAACACTTCACTTCTAATTATTTGGTTTAGAATTATAAGTAGAGGAAGAAGTACTCATGTTGGATTTGGATTGGGTGGAATTAACTTCTTTCTTAGGTTGGTCCTTTTTCTCTAATTTCTTCTCTTATTTATTCTCCTTTCCTTTACCATTACTTGTTATAAGGGAATGTGAATTGGACTTGATTGCACCCATTTAAATCAACTTATCATATTCTCAAATGAGTTAGGAAGATTTTTTTCAAATGAGCAATCTTCTAAGCAATCCCTAAAGATTATTTCATGGTGTGAAAGGTATAAACAAAGAAAGAGTAGTCATATCCAAGTTTAGAAAGAATGGATAAGATCACTTGGGCATCATTATTATCAACTCATCATTTCAATAGTAGTCTTATGTGGATAAATTTATAGAAGAAGGACTCCAGTTATCAAAGTTAGTAGGATTCAAACCTAGGAGTTCGTTCTCTAACTCATGAGCTCTCATGTCATATTTCTTTCCAAATATTCCATCTAGAATTTTCTAGGCTCCATTAGGTGTTATGGAATAATCAATGTGAAAGATAAGGTTGGAATAAATATACATGCAAAGGAGACATAAGGATTCATCACATATATTGAAATATTTAGATTTCTTAGGTTCATTTGTTGGTTCTTTCTCCACTCCCATAGTTATGTGGTATAACCCTTTACCATGTAGTGTGATTATCATTTTGGATTTCTATTCATGGAAGTTAAAAAGTGTGGGAAAAGGAACATTAACATCTATCACAAGGAAGGAAAGATAAAATGTGGAAAAAATAAGGAAACACATACACACCAAAGATAAATAATTTTTACCCCTATTTATGAAACTTTATAATTAGTGCATAAATTAAAATATGATATGTTCATGCAACATGAAATAATTGGCCACTCGCCTTATAATTAGTGGAATTCATCAAGTGTTGAGACCATAATAAATTTCAATCATGTGTAAAGAGATAACACCATAAAAAGCATTAAAATAAGGTCATAAAACAAGGGATAAGGAGAAATAAAAGGTTTAGTGTGAGAAAAAGTGTCTCACATCACAATTTGGTTCCCTTACTATAAAGTTGTAGTGGATGCACTCAATAACATGAAGGCAATAACAAAGCATGAGGTAAAATGGGACTTTCAAAAAGGCTCCTAAGAAAGCACAATAAGCCTAAAACTTTACACGAAATGGATAAATTCCCTCTATGAGAATCTACAAGTAACTCTTCCGCGCACTCCGACCTCTCGAGGTCGTGCCGAGACAAATGGTGGGGTAGAATATGCGTGGGATGCAGACAAACTAGTTAGGCAGTCTAATGTCTTCGACACGCACTAGTGGAATTTGTGAATCTAAGGCAAAGAAGGCCCTTCTAACTTGGACTGGTGTGATAGATCGATCGGCAAGGATGACTCGCCAAGGCTCCAATCAATATCGAGCTCTGGCGTGATTCGATCTATGGGTTGTGGAATACGTGGAAAATGACCTGGGATAGTTTCGTGTATGTCTCCTGATAAGGTCATATAGTGGATGGTGAATATAATTGACTCTACGGACGATTCTCTGGCCTAGTCCAGAATTCTCTAGCTTCGTTAGCCGCTATATCTAATAAGGACAATTGTTCGATGATGATGGGTGGAAGTGGAGTGGATCTAAATACCAAGGTGCGTAGGGTAGTGTCTATATCTGATTGACTTGTGGACTCGTTGGGCTGTGGGATCTGTGGATCACAACCATAGACTCTTGGTTGTTGCGGTCCTGTTATGGTCATACGCGAAATCAAGTTCTAATCCCTAGTATCCAGTAATCGTATGCTTTCTCAGCTTCTATGTTTAGGACCAATAACTGTGTGATTTTCTCAGAATATCTCACAGGTGTTCACGCAACTTGGATCCTTAAACCGGTGTCTATGTCTGTGAGAGTGTCTCCTGCACCCGGCTGTGGGACCAAAGGATCACAACCAAAGGTTTGTTCTCTTTCGAACCCTTCTACAGTCATGTGAGTGCTTTACCTAGGGCAATCTGTAGTTTGGTTGGTTCGACCAAAACGTGTGTGCTTGGTCGTCTTCTATGTTTAACCCTCTTAATTGAGAACTGATCAGTTGTAAATCAGGGTTGTTCGAATACTTGTATTCTGAGATTTTGGTCTATGTCAACTATTGCTGTGACGAGGTTTGGTTGAGGCACGATTGGCTCAAATATATATTCCCTGGGCTCCTGAGGTCCCGTGATTGTCATACGAAACGAAATGTAAATCTAACTGTAATGAAGCAAATTTTAACTACGTGGACTAAATCTAACATATATATAACTTTTATTCTTCTAAGAAATCTTTTAACAATTTTAAGGAAAGCAAACTATTTTAAGCGTATCTAGGAATAATAACTAAACAATAATTTAAAACAGACAAGATAACCGAGTGTAGTTATTTTCCTGTGCGATTTGTAGAATTATTCTAAATAAATAAAATAGCTCATCTAATTTATCTGCAAGATTCTCGATCCTACCTCAGAAGTGAGGAGTGAATCATAGTTTCTCAGAAACTATCAATCCTCACAGCTTCCCTGGCAATATCGAGAATAGAATTTACTGAAATGAAGCAATTTATCTACTCTATTTGATATGATTCTAACTAGAACTTTGAAAGTTAAAACCTGGATTCCGCAGAACAGTGGCGAATCCGATGGTGTGTGTGATCTTGTCCCCTCAAAGCATGATCTCCTCGCTTCTTTCGTGTTCACGTGATCCGTAAAAGCGTGTAATGCTAGCACCGATAGGAGTAGATTTTAGGACAAGGACAACTCAGAATGCAGACCGAAAATGCGAGTAGGAGAGGGACAACGCAAGAGTACAGAGCTTGGCTTATGCGATTCCTAGCGGATTTTACCGAGTCATGCAACATGAAGAAGCGACTCGTAACCTCGTAAATTATCTTATTCGAAGAGCAAAACCTGCAACTTTAATGGCTTCCTAAGCTATTCTGTTCCAATGGATTGGATAAAATAACGACACTGTTTGCACAAGCTGGATATGTGGCTTACCAACAGCTGAATAAAGCTAACCAGGCATATAATGAACTGAACTAAGAACTCTAAGCAACAATGAAAATTAAATCTACAGCAAAGAGAAAATTCAGAGGCAAGCTTCAGACCGGATTGGATGAAATGACAGCACTGCCTGCACAAGATGGGTATGTGGCTTACCAACAGCTGAGCAATCTAACTAAAGATGCAAGTGAATTGAAACTATGGCTTCTAAACAAGATAACAAGCTAAAATACTAAAATGAGGAGATGAGAGCAAAGATCAGTCTTCAAAATCCAGCCAAACTTCAGCCCATTTGCTTGTGCACAAACCATGCATTTATAGGAATTCAATCACCCAAAAATCAAAACCAAATGGAACTCCTAAACAATAAACAAAGGAAAAACACTATTCCAGGGGACCAAAAACATAAATGCATGCTCAAGTCGGCAAAGAAAGCTGGTGAATCGTGATATTTCACGCGAGTCGCGTCAAAAGAACGTTCTGGAAAACGCACACAGGACCGCCGCCCGAGCAGGTGGCGGCGGCACAGACCGCCGCCCCCGATCAGGCGGCGGCACGAGACCGACCGCCACCAAGGTTTCACACCAAGATCAAGAGGCCAAGGAAAGAGGGAAAAAGGGGAAAACAAAGGGCGCGGGGGCTAAGCGGGGCATGCGGATGTTAACGCATACTCCGAGGGCTTTTCCGATCCCGAACACCTCACGAGGAGACTCATCATCATCAGGGGAACTTGTTACACTGCTCCGCAAAGACAAGACTTACAATTTTGGGTACGTACATATCGCTTTCTGAGAAGCATTTTAGCCATGAAGAGGCATAAAACGGTGGGTCCGAGTATGGCAGTCCCGAAATGGGGAGTTAGAGGTTATACCTTACTCGTCCGTGTGTCGAAACGACGCCATCCGAAATTCCCGCTACCTGCAAAATGAAAAGAGAACTCAAGTGCAGATAGATACAATAACTTGGAAAATAAACGCTAAAATAATAGGGAATGAGAACGTACTATTCGTAAGGGGATAGGAACTTACCTCCATCGCCTCCAAACCTCGCGAAAAGTCTTTTAAAACGAAACAGGTGCTATATATATGAAAGTGGGCCCATTTTCCTATTCATTTCACACGAGTTGATTTGATTGATTTTGAGCTCGGGACCCACGGTGACGGTTTCTTGCGCGTGAGTAGAGTCAAAACGTCCGCAGCAATGAGATCGTGATCATGCCTCCACGCATGAACACCGCCCGCTAGATCACAAGTTGGTTTTCTTTAATTTTGCGTTTTTCCCCCTTTAAATTTGAAATGTTAAATTTGTCGTAATGGGGGGGTTATTTTTGAAAATGTTAGGTTCAAAAGGTCCACCTAGGCGCCACTGGGTAGGCTCCATTTTTAGGTCAAATGGTCACTTTTTGTTAGTTTTAGGCTTTTTAGGATTAAAACCCGCGTGGGTTTTCGAACCACGACCGCCGCCCTGGCCAGGGCGGCGGTTACACGACCGCCGCCCCGCCAGTGGCAGGCGCAGCACACGACCGCCGCCTTAAGGCGGCATACAAAACCGCCTCCCCGCTCAGTGGCGGCGGCGGTTTGCAATGTAATGCAAAAGAACTTAATTTTTGAGATTACACTTGTATTTTCTTGCACTTCTATACGTTTTTATGACCTTCTGGTATTGTTCGATATTAACTTGCTCTGCTTTTGTGTTTTTTGGTGTATGCAGTGCAGAGAGGAGTACATTAGATGGAGCAGGAGAGAGAGTGTGATCGGCTCTCGTGGGTACTGGATGCCCTTTCACAGACGAGGAGGACACACTACAGGGGCCGATATATACGCGTATATCGCGCGTGCCCCATGTTGCACACACATCGAGTCACATCCTTTGTGACTTATTTTCTTATCGGGATGCAGATCGAACACCTTCCGACCGCCAGGGGTCCGTGGTGAGTGGACCATTACACTGAGGATGTCTACCGATTCTCGGGGAGTCCCGATCATCAAGGAGACTTACATTAGAGACAAAGCAGCTCACGGCACAGATTGCACAAGGCAAAGATATATGGGAGATGCAAATATCTCCACGGGGTCAAGAAGGGAGTGAGAGTTCGATCCATTCCTTCTTTGCCTATCCCCGTTTCGACAGCCATCATGGGGATCCTCGCCTCGAGACCGATCGGGACAAGGGAGGGGATACATTGTTATACCGCTGGGCCCCCATCATCACGCAGATAGAGGGGCATGGACGGATATACGCCCGGGGTGCAGATATTCTGGGACCACCTACCATGATTTATACAGGGTGGTCCGCTTACAGGACAAATATCGAGCCACCCGACTTTAGTCATGAGTCAGGTGTATGAGCGCTTTTATCCCTATGGCAGAGGCGTGGAGGTGGCAGATCCCGGGGCCGTGAGGGCAGCCGATGGATGATATGTCGCTCGCTCTCGAGCACCTCACTCGCCCGCCTTGCCTCCCTTACTACTGCAGACATGGAGGCGACACCGTACCGCTTATGGCCGGCATATGGGGCGAGGAGACTCTTACCCTGATCTCCTGCTCCACCACAGGGCAGCTCATTGATCGAGTGGGGCGAGTAGAGGTACATCCTTTCGGCCGGGTTCCTCAGCAGTTCGGCCTACCATATTTGGGCATGCTTCCCCAAAGGGCGCCGCCATGATCACCCCGCGAGGCTGCAGGGGGCCTAGAGGCCGAGGTCGACAAAGATCACTCCCGCATTCCTATCAGCAGCCAGGAGGATAGTTCGCGCTAGAGGGAGAGCCGGTGCGCCTCGGGCACCTTTGCTTCAGATTGCTGCGGGTCCTGCTCATAGCAGCGATGACCCTATAGATATTGATTCCGACTCTGAGGAGCTCACAGAGGGAGGGACAGAGGAGGAGACCGAGGATAGCGATCCTGAGTGGCATGACACTCAGGATATTATGCAGGCAGAGAGGGCTGAGCAGAGCGCAGAGAAGGACACTCTAGTTTCAGAGGAGCCACTCTCTCAGGGCCATGGTGGAGAGGATGAGTCACGGCCAGGGGGGGCACATGTTGCCCCGCCACGAGAGCAGCCCCTCGCCTGGCAAATGCCGCATCCGCGGCAGGCCGCCCCAATGACCCATCTTGATGCCCGGGATCCGAGTGAGTTACCCTTCTCCTTTTAATGTTTATTTAATTTAGGATTTGTTTTAATTGCCATCTCTCCTTGTTTTTATCTTGTATCTTTTTAGCCTCTTGCTTGGTTTCTAATTCATTTTTCTCCTTTGTTTGCAGAGACTGTTGACGAGTGGCGGGATTTGATCCGCAGGGTATGTACCGATTCCCTGATGATCCCCATGGATAGGACCCGCGCGGAGCTATCCGTAGATGCCGGGAGCCCTCAGCAGCCGGTAGGCATACCGATGTCTTCGCTCCCGTTTGGCACGTGGCTAGGATGGTGTCGACCCTCCGCACAGAGTTAGCGGGCTACAGGATGGCTGAGCGCCTCATGAGGAGCCATTCTCGTGGTGAGACCGCGGCTGCCCCTCGGGACCCCGAGCCTCCGTACATTCGCAGCGCGCGCCAGCCGAGTCCTAGGCATGGGCGTGCACCTTCTGAGGGGTCGCGAGGGATTGAGAGGCCTCTTGCCCTCGTGTACTTTGTACTATATATTCTTTTGTATATCACGGCTCTTTGAGCATTTTGACCATGCTAGAGCATGATGGCATCAGATATAAACATTGATTATTTATATATATGCATTCGTTTTTGGATCAAAAGCTTGTCACTCATGTTTTCCTTTCTATTTCCAGCTTCCTCAGTATATACTACGATGTATGTTTATATGCTTTCTAGAATGTATGCAATGGAAAACATGATGCAAATGTTTGCTTTTTTTTTTGTGTTTCATGATGCCGATACATGATATCATATATATGTGATCTTGAATTTTAGCTTCGTGAGCAATTTGGATACCTCATGTTTGTTTTGGCAAAGTGATGAAAATAACCAAGATGATGAATGATTAACTTGCCCCACTCCTAACTCCACGCAACTAGTAAGATGCGAGGGCTCATCACCAAGAGCCAAGAAGGGCGCAAGTTATGAAATGTGGTGAAATGATAGTGATGAAAGATGTAGACAAAGCTTTGGTGAACCAAATTGAAAACTACAAGCTTACTCTACCCCCGAATGACTTCATAGTTTTGATGCAACTTGCTTTGCGGTTTATCTAGACTTAGACCCGTAGATGGCCACATAGTAGACAAAATCTGGGTTTTTAGGATTTTAACTCTCTCGGGATTTTGAACATCCGATTCATTCGCTTTTGACTCAAAGTTTGAATTGTTTGTTTATGACCTTTTAACGCTTGCTTTGTCAAGAGGACCCCTACACTTTGCTTTGCCATGCTACTAGTAAGAAGCGTGGGTTTATCACCGTGGCAAGGCATAGGCAGTAGTAGTAGGGCATTTCCATCCTTTCCCAACCCTACGTCACTAGTAAGAGACGCAAGCTCATCACCGAAGGTCAGGGGGCAAGGAAATGTGTAAAAATAAAATTTTCTGTTTAATCACTTTTTGACTTGCTTATTTGAGTAAAATGTCAGTATATGCTTATTTCCAAAGAGATGTATATATGGGATAGATGTGACACCATGAAGCTTCTAGAATAGACCATAGGCAAGACACCTATCCTAAGAAGAAATCAAAGCGAGAACAAACTTGCAGATCTTGGTATGGTTACCGTTAGGACTTTGTCATGTCTGATTTTATTTGATAAAAGATTCCGAGATGATTCGATGATACATGAAGATGGAGAGGTATGATTAAAGAGCTTTATGCCAAAAACATCACGAGTTTGTAATGAATTGCTTTGAGAATAGATTCCTTGATCACAATTTATGTAAGAAACAAGTGGACAAAATGATCTAAATCTATATGAAGATGCAATGTAGATAATTATACAAGTAGTGCTAGTTGCTTATGCGTAGAATCGCTTGAGGTGCAGGGAATTGACTGTTTCACCAAATTCCTCACCTTCTAGCGTACATAAGAGGTAAGCACCATTTCCGTAGTCCTTCATGACTCGATATGGGCCCAACCATTTGGGCCGGAATTTCCTTCCTTCACCGGCCGGTCTTCTTGTCGATCCGGCTGCCTAGTCTTAGAACTAGATCACCTTCGTATATATCGCGCTCATAGACCTTCTTATACCGCCGCCGCACATCTCGGTCAAAGATAAGCTCTATGCCGTTGTTCAAAGATCTAACCTAGTTTCATCTAGGCTTTCTAGTTGGGAAAGACGTGCTTCTCTCGTAAGCGCCTTCATCCGTAATCCTCAGTAGTGAAATGCGGAGACTCGGGTATTTCGACCTCAAGCGGAGAACTGCTTCGCCCCAAATACTAAGAAAGGAGTTGCTCCCGCTGGTGTTCTTATTGAGGTTCTGTGGGCCCACAAGGCCGGATATAACTTCAAATGCCAATCTCGCTTGTTTTCTTTCACCGCTTTTAAGGAGAATGGCTTTCAAAGTTGTTTTGTTTGTTGCTTCACCTCGTCCGCTTGCTTGGGGAATACAAGGAAGCCGTATGATGGCTTATCTTAAATTTATCGCATAGTTCGCGAACTTCTTCATTTTTAAAAGAAGTTCCATTATCGGAGATAATGATTTGTGGATACCGTACTCGCAAATGATTTGGTTCAAAATGAACTTGCAATCACAACTGTGCATGTAGAGGTAAGAGGCATGGCCTCCACCCATTTGGTAAAATATTCAAAGGGCCGTGATTATAAAATTATGGCCGCCTCATGGATGAGGGAGAGAATTTCCTATTAAGTCTAGACCCCATGTAGAAAAGGGCCATGGAGTTGCGATTGGTTGTCAGAGCTTGGCCGGCATGTGGATCTCGTGGGAGAGAATTCTCGGCACTTATGACACTCCGCGTGCAAACTCTATCGCGTCATGTTCTAGAGTGGGCCGTAAATAGCCCATTCGATGTATTTTTCGAGCGGTGGCATGGCCACCGAAGTGGCCTCCACATATACCGCCGGGATTCATGGAGAATCCTCTCGACTCTTCTCGTGTCGACACACCTTAGGAGCATTCCATCGAATGCTTTTCGATAGAGCACCTGCTCTATAATGACATATTTAGCTACGATTATGCGTAACCGCCTTCTTTGTTGTGGTGTAACTACCTCCGGGTACGTATGGTCTATGATATAATTAATGATATCAGTGTACCAAGGACACTCAGAGATAGCGGGTCGAGTTTCGATGTAGTATACGCATTCATCTGGAAAGTCTAAATCTACTAAATCACCTCCGTCTAATGGGTTGTTAGCTAACCAATCCGCGATGATTTGTCCTTTAACCGACTTCTGATTTACAAATGTTAATTCGAACTCTCCCATTAAGGTTATAAAACGTCCAACCTTTTTAGATAATGACCCTTGTGTGAGAAAAGTCCGTAAATGGTCCGTTTTTACCATGACCTTCGCTTTCGATTCAAAGATATAATGTCTTAGGCGCTTAGTAGAAAAGACTATGGCAAGGCATTCTCGTCTCCTCGTATAGCGTGTTTCATAGTCGAGCAAATGCTCGCTAATGAAATAAATCACACGTTCTCTCTTGTTATCGCCTTCTTGGGCCAACATACAAAGCCAACGAGACATCGTAGCTCGTGAATATAGAATTAACGGGTGATCTAGCTTAGGTGGCATTAGCGTAGGTGGCGATAAAAGGAAACGCTTAACCGCATCAAAAGCTTCATCAGCAATCTTCACCCAATCAAGGCTATAGTCTTTCTTGAGTAAATTGTTGATCGATGAACGGCGAAGCTTAAGTCCGGATAAATCTCCTGATTGCACCCAGCTTTTCGAGAAATGATCTCGATTCCGCATTCACTCAAGGTGGGACCATTTCGAGGACAACCCAATTTTGGTCGATCAACATCAATTCCTCGTGACGATATGATGTAACCTAGGAGCTTTCCTCCTGTTACACCAAAGACGCATTTCTCTAGATTTAGCGTGACTCCGTATTCTATTAGACGTGAAAGAATGACGCGGAGTACTTCGGATGGTCACAACGCTTCTTGGCTTTAGCCAATAAGTCATCTACGTAAGATTCCATGATTTTATGAATTAGATCGTGAAATATGTATGTCATGGCCCGCTGGTACGTAGCACCGGCGTTCTTGAGACCGAATGGCATAACAACGTAGCAATAGGTTCCCCAAGGAGTTATAAACGTGGTTTTAGCTTGATCTTGCTCAGATATTCTGATTTGATTATATCCCGAGAATCCATCCATGAGAGACAAGAGTTCAAAACCAGCTGTTGCATCAACAATAACATCTATGGATGGTAATGGGAAGTCGTCCTTAGGACACGCTTTGTTGATATCTCGAAAATCTATGCAGATGCGTATCTTTCCATTCTTCTTGAGAACGGGAACGATGTTAGATACCCATTGGGAGTAGTCAACCGGCTTGATGAATCCTACCTAAGGAGTTTTATTACCTCCTCTTTTTACCATGAGAGCTACTTTGGGCTTCATGGGTCTTGATTTTTGTTTAATTGGCTTTGATCCGATCTAGTGACGAGGTCAGTGCACCGCAATGTGGGGTGCGACTCCGCCATCTCCTTATAATTAAATGCAAACGCCTTCTCGATGTTCTTTTCGAGAATCTGAGTATGTATTTCCACTTCTTCCGGGGTTAACGAAGAACCTAGTTTCAATATTCTCGTTCATCTTCTCGTCCCGATGTTGACATCGATTGCTTCTTCGATCAAAGAGGCGTTACCCTCTTCGAACTCGTGGTGCCGGAGGTAAATCTAAATCATCCCCATTTTCTACCGCGATATGCTAGGTTCCATTTGTGAGGGAGGAAGATCCGTTACATGGATTTCCAAGTAGGAAGACGAATGTGGAATCAAGGATAAATCTAGATGTGATAGAGAGATGTAGTGCCGCATAGGCATTTAAGTAATCCAAAGTAGCCGCATCACTATCAACATGGTCTAGATGGTAGATTCACTTCCGCTTGAAAGAGGATTTGTCATTATTTTTATCAATGGTTCATCACGAATGGACACCGTGAACTGGGTATCTTCTAACTCATTGCTTGGAGTAAAACGTGATGCTGAGGTTGCTATTGAATCGGCGAGAAGATTTTTCTCTCATGGGATTGCTTCAATGGATATGAAGTTGAACGCCTTGCTTAAATCTAATACAACGCTTTTTTGAGAGTCAAAATGTTCGGCTTTAGTTTCATATACTTCAGAAACTTGATTTGTCACTAATTGCGAGTCTCCCAGGACTCTGATGTTATCAATACCAATTCTTTTGGCTAAGGTAAGGCCAAGGAGGAGGGCTTCGTACTCAGCGCCGTTGTTTGTGCATTCAAAGTTTAATTTAAAAGTGAATGGGAGGACTTTCTCCTCGGGCGAAGTAAGAATTATACCTACCCCCGCTCCATAACGGCATTTAGCTCCATCGAAATGGAGAGTCCAATACTTAGCCGGGAGTATAGATGTTGGGGCATCTGTTGCATTTGCACACTCTACTTCTACCATACAGAGGTCCTCTGCCAGAAAGGAACCAACACCTAGGGAAAATCCTATGCCTACTGAATCAAATGGTAAGAACATTGGTGAATCTTGTTCTATCAACTCAACGATTTTCGCAGTAGTCCCTAATGATACTGTTTCTTTAGTTTTATCTTTAGGGGTTGGAATTGTTTTGGCTATGCTGGTAGTTTCAAGATCCGTCGTAGGTACCAACTTTTCCTCTGGTTTTGGGTCAATGGGTTTATTAAGTTGGTTTGTTGGCAGTTCAAATTCTGAGTGCACCCCTGGTCTTTTCTTTAAATCAGCTAGGTGCAAATCGAAAGGTTTTGGATCGCCTTTGGCTACAAATACCTTTCCTAGATGCAAGAATCTTACTTCTTGAAATAATGTAGAAGGGATTGCCTTCATTCGGTGTATCCATGGTCACCGAGTATCATATTATAATTAGTTTCCGATCTATAATATAAAACTCACCAGATTGTTTTGGGCCCTAAGGTGACCGGCAAGATTATAGTTCCTATCGAAGTGGCTTTAAGGCTATCATAGCCTCTCAATGTATTTCGAGTAGTGGAACAATTTGTTTCCCCATATCCAAGTTTTTGGAGGAAAGAGAAAGGGACTATGTTAATCGCGCCCCATCACAACCATTGCCCGCTTTTACATAGTTATTATAAACCCATACTTGTAAGTGTAAGGCGATCACCTCGGCGTGCGATCTCAAAGATCTCGTGGGCATTTTACTTATTTCGAATATGAATTCGACATCCTTGTCCAGCTGCCCCGGAGGGTGTATATCAAAATCTACGTGATTTACTTGTGTTTCAGGAGGTGGAGTGATGTTAATTAGATGGCCTAGACCTAATGCTTCTAAAAGAGCAGCTCTGTGAGGGGGAGAGTTCTTTAGTAAGTCCAAAAATGAAATGTGTGAGAAGGTCTTTGTTAGGTCACTAATTAAATCATAGGCCACCTACGGGTTTTTCTACTATTTGCTGACTCTTATCTGTTTCTGGCAGAGGACTTGGGCTCGGTTGAGAGAAATACTCTCGTGTTCTTGTTATAGCTTCGATAGGTAGTTCAGCGTCTAATTCTACCAAACTGACTATCTTGGGTCTCAGTTGAGCTCCTAACTGTGGCGCAACTGATGGATTTAATGAAGTCGAGGCTTCATGATCATTGTTTCCCATCATTGCACCTTTGTTTGTTCCAGTTGGATTCAGCCTATTGCTATCATGATTTGGGAGCGGATCGTTAAAGATCTTGAGGGGAGCATTCTGAGGGGAAACTGCCCCTGCGAGCGTATTTGGTGATGATGAGACGGATCTCGCCAAAAACAAATCTGAAGAACTGCGTCTTTGTTCTTCTTCTCGGCAAGCGCGCAGATAAATTTATCAGTAGTCACGACACGTTCTAGTATCGTGACTCTGACTTTTGTGGAAACCACAATAAGAATTGGGATCAGAATTCCTATTTTGTTGGTTAGGTGTGTATTGTGGCCTAAAATTCTGATCAAACTCAAGCTCTATTAGGATTAAAGTTTTGGAATTGTTGTTTCTGGTTTTGACTTTGGTTTTGATAACCAAATGAGTTTTGGCTTGGCCCTCGTATGGGATTTCACCGTTGTTGTTGTTGTTGTGATGGTTAAAATCCACCGTATTGATCGTCGGGTAAAGTTGTTGTTTCGTTGGTTGTTTGTTTGTGACGGAGTATTAACAACATTTACCCTCTCGGGCTGGTCGGCTACCCCCCATCCGTTGTTACCCCACGATTTTTGTTAAGGATTTTGGGTCCTTGATTGACATTTGTGATAGTTGTAGTGTTTTGAGTGGAGGTGATTAACCTCCCGCTTTGTTCCATATGTCTTACGACCACTATCTATCGCCGCTTGGTCTATTCAAGAGCGCTCTCAAGTACTTCATCGTAAGTTCTTAGGGAACTTCTGACTTCTTCCTTCACCTCCTCACGAGAGAATGAAGGAATAAATCACATAGTTCCATCTCGATCCATGTTTGAGCACTTGTCAAGAATAAAGAACCGTACGCCACCTCTCGGATGAAATGGGCGATGATTCGTTGTGTTCTTGCTTTGATGTGCAAGAATTCCCCGATTCCTGCTTCTCAACAGCTTGTTCATGTCGAAGGCTTTGATGAACTCGACACGAGTTGTTTAAATGAATGGATGGAGGCTTCATATCCTCGTAATACCAATCGAGAGCAATGCCTTCCAAGGTTTTGGGAAATATTTTAGAACAACCCCATCCCAAGGGAGTAATTCTCGTATGGTCAGAGCGTAAGCTTTGATATGTGCATTTGATCTCCTCACCCTCGAACTTGGGTAAATCAGGAAGAGGTCTTGGAAGCATGACGCTTCGTATGGTGAAGTCTAAGGGTTCCTTTAGATATTCTGAATAAGTCCCTATCGCATAGCTTTCGACCATTGATGGTGGTTGCTGAGGGAGTGATGGTGGGATAGGTTGTTGATACGGCAGCAGCATGCATGCATGGGGGGGCATAAGGAGGTCCCTGCGTTTGAGCAAACATGCCGGGAGAGGAGAAAATATCTCCTTGTGGTGATTTGGAGTACATGTTTAAGTATGACGGGGTATTGTCAAGGAATGGATTGTTTGACACTAGACCGGGAGGAATAGTGTTAGAGATGATGGGCCTTGTTGGCGTTTGTTGTGGATAGTGAGGCGGCATGCCTAACGTGCCTACTCCTGTGAGGAGATCTACTTGGCCAGAGTGGTATGGAGGATTGGAACTTCCTGCTTGTATGAACGGAGAATTTTGACTTGCTTGAGCAAGTTCTAACCCTCTCACTTTTTCTACTAACGTTGAAATGACTTCATTTGGTGAAGTCACGGTGTTTTTCCGAGCGGCGCTTGTCAGTATACCCCGGTGTCAGATAGGTACATGATATCCTCGTCATAAACCGATCGCTATCTTGCCAAGTTTCTCCGAGAGTATTTCCTATATGCAGTGGCATAGAGGTATTTTCTTGAAAAGAGATCTCGGGTTGTATTTGTAAACCTCCTATAGGTGGGTACATACCCCGAGAATGTTGTTCACTCCTAGGATAACGTATTGACTGTCCATCATCTAAGACCAGGTATGGATCTGATTGCCTACTAATTTGTGGTCTAAGTAGCATTTGAGGAGACGAACCAGATTCTCCGGTAAACGTCATATTGTTCGAACCTGAAGGCTCTGTTTGTTGCGTTCGAGGGGGTTGATCTAACTCCTCAGCTTGAAAAGATGAACTATATCTGATTCTTGGGGTTTGTGTTGACAACTGATTAGTTGAATAGTTGTCACCCCATACTGAGAGCGAGGGTGATGATTGCCTATTCTGTTGGGCGTAGTATGCCTCAAGACCCAAGAGGGGTCTGCCATATGCATCGAATCCCGACATATTCGGGGGGTATATGAATACCCGCAGAATAATGGGAAGGAGCGAAGGTGATTTGTGAAAGGAAACGTGATATTATGACTCCGAACGAGAAAGTAGGAAGTTTTACGTCAGCTTCACTAATTTCGTTTGTTTCACGTCGGGTTCACCAATTTTGTACGCCGAAAAGCGACAAGCGAGCGTGAGAATCTACAAGTAACTCTTCCGCGCTCTTCCGACCTCTCGAGGTCGTGCCGAGACAAATGGGGGGGGTAGAATATGCGTGGGATGCAGAAAAACTAGTTAGGCAGTCTAATGTCTTCGACACGCACTAGTGGAATTTGTGAATCTAAGGCAAAGAAGGCCCTTCTAACTTGGACTGGTGTGATAGATCGATCGGCAAGGATGACTGCTCGAAGGCTCCAATCAATATCGAGCTCTGGCGTGATTCGATCTATGGGTTGTGGAATACGTGGAAAATGACCTGGGATAGTTTCGTGTATGTCTCCTGATAAGGTCATATAGTGGATGGTGAATATAATTGACTCTACGGACGATTCTCTGGCCTAGTCCAGAATTCTCTAGCTTCATTAGCCGCTATATCTAATAAGGACAATTGTTCGATGATGATGGGTGGAAGTGGAGTGGATCTAAATACCAAGGTGCGTAGGGTAGTGTCTATATCTGATTGACTTGTGGACTCGTTGGGCTGTGGGATCTGTGGATCACAACCATAGACTCTTGGTTGTTGCGGTCCTGTTATGGTCATACGCGAAATCAAGTTCTAATCCCTAGTATCCAGTAATCGTATGCTTTCTCAGCTTCTATGTTTAGGACCAATAACTGTGTGATTTTCTCATAATATCTCACAGGCGTTCGCGCAACTTGGATCCTTAAACCGGTGTCTATGTCTGTGAGAGTGTCTCCTGCACCCGGCTGTGGGACCAAAGGATCACAACCAAAGGTTTGTTCTCTTTCGAACCCTTCTACAGTCATGTGAGTGCTTTACCTAGGTCAATCTGTAGTTTGGTTGGTTCGACCAAAACGTGTGTGCTTGGTCGTCTTCTATGTTTAACCCTCTTAATTGAGAACTGATCAGTTGTAAATCTGTGGTTGTTCGGAATACTTGTATTCTGAGATTTTGGTCTATGTCAACTATTGCTGTGACGAGGTTTGGTTGAGGCACGATTGGCTCAAATATATATTCCCTGGGCTCCTGAGGTCCCGTGATTGTCATACGAAATGAAATGTAAATCTAACTGTAATGAAGCAAATTTTAACTACGTGGACTAAATCTAACATATATATAACTTTTATTCTTCTAAGAAATCTTTTAACAATTTTAAGGAAAGCAAACTATTTTAAGCGTATCTAGGAATAATAACCAAACAATAATTTAAAATAGACAAGATAACCGAGTGTAGTTATTTGCCTCGTGATTTGTAGAATTTCTAAATAAATAAAATAGCTCATCTAATCTATCTCGCAAGATTCTCGATCCTACCTCGTAAGTGAGGAGTGAATCATAGTTTCGTAAACTATCAATCCTCACAGCCTTCCCCGCAATATCGAGAATAGAATTTACCAAATGAAGCAATTTATCTACTCTATTTGATATGATTCTAACTAGAACTTTGAAAGTTAAAACCTGGATTCCGCAGTAATGCTGGCGAATCCGATGGTGTGTGTGATCTTGTCCCCTCAAGCATGATCTCCTCGCTCTTTCGTGTTCACGTGATCCGTAAAAGCGTGTAATGCTAGCACCGATAGAGTAGATTTTTTTGGACAAGGACAACTCGTAATGCACTCAAAATGCGAGTAGGAGAGGGACAACAAAGAGTACAGAGCTTGGCTTATGCGATTCCTAGCGGGATTTTACCATGCAGTCATGCAACATGAAGAAGCCACCGTAACTCAGAAACTATCTTATTCAAGAGCAAAACCTCAACTTTAATGGCTTCCTAAGCTATTCTGCTCCAATGGATCGATAAAATAACACACTGCTTTTGCACAAAGCTCGGATATGTGGCTTACCAACAGCTGAATAAAGCTAACCAAGCATATAATGAACTGAACTAAGAACTCTAAGCAACAATAAAATTAAATCTACAGCAAAGAGAAATTCAGAGGCAAGCTTCAAGGCCGATTGGATGAAATGACAGCACTGCCTGCACAAGATGGGTATGTGGCTTACCAACAGCTGAGCAATCTAACTAAAGATGCAAGTGAATTGAAACTATGGCTTCTAAACAAGATAACAAGCTAAAATACTAAAATGAGGAGAGCAAAGATCAGTCTTCAAAATCCAGCCAAACTTCAGACCATTTTCTTGTGCACAAACCATGCATTTATAGGAATTCAATCACCCAAAAATCAAAACCAAATTGAACTCCTAAACAATAAACAAAGGAAAAACACTATTCCAGGGGACCAAAAACATAAATGCATGCTCAAGTCGGCAAGGAAAGCTGGTGAATCGTGATATTTCACGCGAGTCACGTCAAAAGAACGTTCTGGAAAATGCGCACAGGACCGCCGCTCTGAGCAGGGCGGCGGTTACAGGACCGCCGCCCTGATCAGGGCGGCGGTCACGAGACCGCCGCCCCCCGGCGGGCGGCGGTTTCACATCAAAGATCAAGAGGCCAGAATTTAAGAGGCTAATAAAAAAATAGTTCTATCTTATTTGTTATGAGGAAGAGAGACGTCCATGTGTTAGAAATATCTCGCATAGAAACAAGCCCATACCATGTAAGAGTATGGTAGTGAGTTCTTGAATAAAGTTGTCCAGATGGAAAAAGATGTAGTAGACCGGGACCTTCTGATGAAGTAAATTGGTGGACTCCATAGCCACTTGAGGAGACTAGTTCTCTAGGCCAATTCGGGTGATGTAGATGAGGCTTGTTCTCAAGCCTACTATTTAGAGATGGATAAGAAGAAGAGTTCATCTACATTTCAACATGATTCAACAAATAAGGTGACACCAAGAAAAAGGAGAAAGGTAAAGGTAAGAAAAATGCTACTTCTATTTCTAACAAGGATACTAAAGTTCATTGTGGTCCTTGTCATGTTTACTCTTATTACCAAGAAAAATGTTGGAAGATCCATCAGAATTATATCCCTTAAAAAAAAAGAAAAATAAGAAGGCCATGTATTCCCTCCAGGGAGAGGAAGTATTTTGTAGTGAAGATGTGGATAAGACTATGTGTTTACCTCTATCCATAGAGAGGTATGTTTGGGTAAAAACAACACTGTTCAGGGAAAAGGAACTAACTAATATTTTTCATTTAAAAATTTAAGTGAAGAAAGCTAAGGTGGATGCTCTTTTTTTATGACATGTGTTATCAAGCTAATTTGGTTAGTAAATATTTAGTGGATAGGTTAAAGTTGGAAACTTATAAGCATCCAATCCCATAATGATTGGTTTGGATAAAGAAAGGTATAGACATCAAGGTTACTAAACAATGTAAAACTATGTATGGTATTGATAAGAAATTCATTGATGAAGTTACTTTGGATGTTGTTCTCCTTAATGTGTGTGGTGCAGTGTTTGGAATCCCGTATTTTATATCAAGGATAATATTTTCATGTGGAGATATTACCAGCATTGTTTCATGAAGGATGGTAAGAGTTACATAATTTCAAACTTTGCATAGGGAGACTCAAGATGTCTTTAGTAATTGTATCAAAGCCCGAAAGCTTATTAATGTAAGTGGGAATTTTTCATTAATTATTTTGAGAGATATTACGAAAGATGAGGTTATTTCATCTAAAACATTTTGTATAATGTTTTCTAAGGAGTAGACATAGATAAAATGTTTGGTTGATTAGATCGGGGAATTTTCTAGGATCCTTGGGGCTGCCCCAATTAGACCAATTAAAAATGAGAAACACTTCTTTCCCGATAGTTTGCTTCCAAACCTAGGATTTTACATGCATTATTTGAAATATTCCAATGAGGTAAAATAATAGTTGCAACCTTTAATTAAACAAGGTATAATCCATCCTATCACTTCTCCATGTGGTTTTCCTATTATTTTAGTAAATAAGAAATATGGTTCATGGAGAATGTGTGTTGATTATATAGCTTTGAATAAAATAACCATCGAGAATAAGTACCCTCTTCCACACATTGATGATTTGTTGGATCAGTTACAACATGATAAATATTTTACTAAGATTGATTTGAAATTTGGGTATCACCAACTGCGGATTAAGGAAGAGGACATTTGGAAAATAATGTTCAAGACTAGGAAAGAAGAATTGTATGAATGGTTAGTATTACCATTTGGGCTATGGAATGCACCAACTACCTTCATGAGGTTGATGAATGAGGTAATGAGGCATTTTATTGATTCCTTTTTCATTTTGTACTTGGATGACATTCTGGTTTTTAGTAGAACTTTTGAAGAGCATATTAACTATTTGCATCAAGTTTTGCAAATTCTTAAGGAGAACTAGATAGTGTTGAATGAGAATAAGTATGAGTTTTCTCAATAAGTTGTTGTCTTTTTGGACATTTGGTTAGATATGAGATTTATAAATTGATCCAAATAAGATAGAGGCCATTTTGAGTTCTCTAGACCATCGAATTTGATCGAGACTAGGAGCTTTGTTAGTGTAGATTAATATTTGAGTAAGTTCATCAAGAACTTATCATCAATAGTAGCGCCATTGTATTCGGTGACAATAGGGGGTAAGGATTTTGATTTGGGTAGTAAAAAATATTATTTTGAGAATTTAAATACAATATTAGTCATGCTCTAGTTCGGCACTACCTAACTTACATCTTCCTTTTAAAGTGGAAACCAATGCCAATGAATATGTTATGGGGGTTGTCCTACCTCGGGAGATAGGCCCATATGTTATCATTATGAATTGTTACATGGTGTTAAGTTCTAAATTATTGTACAAATGATAAGGAATCATATGATATAGTGTAAGTGGTCAAGAAATGGAAAAATTATTTAATGGTAAAGAAACTATCATACATGTGGATCACTAACCTCTTCAAAATTTATAGGCTCATAATAAAATTTAGTTGGCTAGACACTATAAATGGATGGGTTTATTGCAGAAATTATTTTTTATTATAAAATATAAGTAAGGTGTGACTAAAAATTAGTTGATATGTTATCTATGCCTCTTTTAATTTCAGCTATGGGCACGTTAACTCTTCTCGAGCCTTTTTGTGTTAAACAAGTCAAAAAGGTTATGAGCATGATCCATATTTTATAGAGATATTTTAGTAGAAACCTCTAAATGAGGGATTTGAACCTAGGAGAGAATAATACTTCCAATATTCATTGCTCTACAAGAATGAGAAAATTTTTGCTCCTAAGGGGGAGAGATTTTAGTTGATGAAGGAACCACACACTTCTAACATAATGCGAGTCACTTTGGTATGAAAAATACTATGTAGCACACATACGATATGTATGCTTATTGGCCAAAAATGAAAGCATAAGATATTAAATTTATCATGGGTTGTGTTTTGTGTAGTACAAGAAATCCTAATAACAAGAGGTTGGGGTTATATATGCCATTACTAGTTCCTTCCCAACCATGGGAAAGAATCTCCCTAGATTTCATGGGTTGTTTTCCTACTTCCAAAAAAGGCATGATTACATTTTTGTGGTAGTGGACTAATTTAGTAAAATGTGTATTCTCATTCCTTGCAGGAATACCATCAAGGCCAACGATGCAACTGATTTATTTTTTTCTAATGTGTGGGTTCATTTTGTTTTTCCTAATTCTATTATGTCAGAAAGGGACTCAAAGTTCATAGAATTCTTTTTGTCTAATTTGTTGATGTTTGATGCAGAAACATAATCAAAAGGACAAAAAAATGCAAATTTTCATTCTTATCATGGTTATGAGGTCAAGTTAAGTATGATATGGTGTGATGGAGTCATAAAGGAAAGACCTGAGTGGTTAAGTGGTTTAAAGTCTCAAAATTGTGTTTTCCCTCCAAAATTGTAATTCAAATTTTAAAAGCATGTAAAAGAGAAAAGTGGCTTGTAAATGGTGAAAGGAGAGAGATTTTATGGTCTAAGAGTTTAGTAGGGAAGATGAACATGCTATCATAGGTCCTAGGGTGAATTATAAGTCATCAAAATGTTAAAAGATGTTAAAAAGCTCCATTATGGTGTATGGGCATGTGAAGAGGCATAAGAGTTAGTAGGCTATTATGAAAGGAGTGCATTAAAATAGTGATGGATTCAAATGAATGGGGTAGTTATGCTCCTAAGGAGTAATGATATAAAATGAGACCATCCCTTAAGGAAAGGAGCTCAAGAGTAAGAAAAAATGATTTTGAATGAGAAATATAGTTTTGAAGAAATATAACATTATTTTGCATCATGTCTTCTCCATTAGAATTATGATTTTGATTTGCATGGGTTAAGAATTATATATTTTTCCTTATGAGTGCATGTTAAATCTATTGAAATTACCTCAGGAATATTATTAGAGAGTTTATTTTGAAAACTATCTTTCTTTAATAATGATCAATACATTAATTGAGTAAAAATAATGAATCTATATTTTGCAAGAATTATGTGATTTTACTTGATCTGTGAAACCATGCATGAATTTATTTAATAGTTAAATATGTGATTAGAGGTGGTTTATGTGCTAATGTAAGGATTTAATTACATATACATTGTTCGCTACATTGCGATACTTAAACTTTGATTAAATAGGACTATGACTTCGTATTTCTTAGTTTGAGAAATCCTAATTGGTTAGCCATTGTGAAGAGTGTATGAAAATTATCTCATCTTTATAGATATCATATGGGAGTGGTATATTTAAAAAATGATAATTTTTATTCGAGCAAGGTTCTAATTTCTTCAAGTTGAGTAATGAGGGTTTCTTCTACCCACTCCAATGTGCATACATGTGAAATCCTATATTTTTAACCCGTGCTTATTATCATTTTTAACTATTAGAATGCTTATTATCACTTATCACTATTAGAATAGAAATGAGGAATAAGTCATTAAATACCTCAGGAAATAAGTTAGGTCTTGAAACAAATTATTGTTTGTTTTATGAACTTTTAATGCTTCTCGGGCTGAAAAGATACTCACCTCAAAGGTCACTGTTAGGGTTTGGTGGAAATTTAGATTTGGAATCTTTAAACATAAAAGTTTGACCAAAAAATTTGAATGAAGAATATTTATATAGCCATAAGTCATATTCAATAAAAAAATTGTGAATCTAGAGGAAGAAAAGATGATAGTATAGCTAGAGGATAGTGGTCACAGTTGGAGACCTAATTGGAAAGGTCAAGTTACTAAGGAAATAGGGTTTAGAATCGTGTGAATCCAACCTGGGTCAAAAATTTTCTTTAGTTAAAAAAAACAAAATATAATATATGCTAGGAAATATCTTTATTATGGTTTTACACCTTATAATAAAAAGATATGCCTAAAAATGCAAGGAAATAAAGCTAGTAGGAGGTTTGTAAACTAGGAGAGAGAAATAAGGATTGATTTTGATGATAAAGAGTTGGGTAATGAAATTTAAGGCACACCATATTGAAGGTAAAGGGTTTTTAAGGAAGTTTATATATTGTTCTGGGTATGTAGAGAAGTCCCCAACCATGAACCATGCAAAGTGATTGTTCTCAAGAACACTAGAGCGTTGTTTTGACAAGATAGGGGAAAACTAATGTATTGACCTTTTTGAATCAAGATTAGTGATTTATATGACATTGATTTAAGTATGCGAAAGGTTAAAAAGGTGTGAAGGATCCATTGAAGGATAAAAAGCTAAAATTTGACTGATTTTGTGCTAAGAATAAAGAGATCTAGTGAAGGTGAGATGAAGGTAAGAACCAATGAAGGTTTTCATGAAAATTGGTCATCCTAATAGTTGAATTGGCATGTTATAAGGTGTGTGAAATAGGGTATAGTGTTTTTGGAGTAATTATTTTCTTAAGAGATCAAAATTTTCAAATTTGAGCCATTCTATGCTACTATTGAAGATCCTCACCAAAAAGCATTTGGGTATGAATTGATGTTTGGTCTTCTTAACTTGTTGAATGCATTGAATTTTTTTAACTCGCATTAGATTTAATGGATACGAAGCGAAGAGTTTTACCACTTTTTATCCATAGAAAAATGGGAAACTAGAAGTGGTAAACCATACCTTGGTCCAACTATTAAGAGGGTACAATAGGAAACATATGAGGACTTGGGATGAGAACTTGGTATATATATGACATTCTTATAATATGGAAGTTTAGGCTTCTACCAATATGAATCCTTTTGAAATATGTTTTGGTTATTTACCTAAGAGTTATTTTGATTTTTTTGAGATTAACATGCAACAAAAGTGGAAAAGTGGAATTGAAAGTCCACAAAGTTGATAAATTCATTGATAAAATTCAGAGATACTCATCCAGTGTAGGAGAGGTTGACAAAGTCACATGTCAAGTACAAAGCACAACATGATCAACACGAGATTGAGAATCCCTTCCTTGTTGGAGAAAAGGTATGGTTATATGTGAGAAGAGAAAGGATACATGGAATAGCTAAGAAACTCAATCCTCTTTGGTATGGCCCATTCGAGATTCTAGAACAAGTGGATAAGAATGCATTTCACTTGGATTTTCCTCCTTATATGAGTATCTACTCAGTTTTTAATGTTGAAAATTTACATATTTTTGAGTCGTCCATGTTGCATGAAGAAGAAGAGGGAGTTTTGTTACCATCTATTGAGGATCTTTCTCTAGACAATCAACTAGAATTAGAGGAAGATATGGTATTGTAGGGGAAAGAGAGCACAACACACAGAGGAGTGTAAGATAGGTTGTTGATTGGGATAAAATACCAGTTTCCTACCAATACCAAGTGGTATTCTAGAGAATATGTGGGGAATAAATTTCCTCACCTTATCAATCATTGAAGCTTTTAGGGACTTAAAATCCTCAAATTGGTGAGGTATGATCCAAAAATTGGTGAGGAGTGAATGATAGAGTTGGTGATTGGCATAAAATAGAAAAATATGTTATAACTATCGATCGGGATGAATGATAGGAACTTGTCATTTTGAGGAGCCAAAAAAAAGGTCGGTGTCGCATAATAAGGAAATATGGATAGAAAATATTTAGTTCACGGAATTTATGAAAATAAATTCAAATTTGAGTTTGAGTGGGAAGTTTTGGAAGTTTCGAAGGATCTATCCTTCTCAAAGGAGGACTAAAATGAGGAGAGAGAAGAGAGAAATTACATTGCTATATAATAGGTGTTGAGTTCACCATTTTGAGGCTATTCGGTAAAATATTTGGGTTTGGCTAAGTTTTAGAAATTTCAAGATAAAAGGATTTAAAGTTCTTTAATGTGCATGTAAGGAACAAGTAAAACAATCATAGGTAAAAGCTCCATAGAGATCAGTGCATGTAGATGATGTGAAGTCTTGACATTAATCAATTTTAAAACTTATTATGTATCTTATTATGTGATTTTAAGTAGAGATAAGAGTACCACCCCTACACCCAGGTGGTATTAGAACATTCTACTTTCTATGAGGAATAAGTTGAAAAGATGGAAAAACACCAAATGTGAGGCAATTAACAAGGAAATTGTGTTTTCCACGAGAAAACGGTGGGTATATAACACAATACAAGATCCCAAAGTGTAAAATCCATAGGATATTGAAATATTACACATGAAGGAAAGATGCCACCAAAAAGAAGGGACATGTCGGATGTAATATTCAAGGATATTTTGGAGAAGATGTTTGAGGATATAAATGGTGTAAGGACTAGAATTGAACATGCAAAATAATACCACCATGAAAAGAGGGATTGTATGGCTTGAGATGCTCAGAAGAAGGAGAAGTAATCATTAATGATTTGGGAATACAAACAAGATTTTTGAAGATACCATTAATTGAGTGCCAGGAGGAGAAATTATTTCACAAAGGTAAAACTAGAGATTACACAATAAAAGTGTAAGAGATAAGAGAAATTGTGTGTAGGAATACCATTGAAGACTACACAAAGAAGAACACATGGAGAAAACTCATGATTTGAGAAAAATGTGAAGAGATAATTCACCTAGAGGCATGTGGTAGTGTGTAAGAGTATTACACTAAGAAAATATACTTACGAAATGAGAATATGTTATATAAAGGCCATAAGATGACATAATATTGTGCAAGCTCATTGATAGAGGAGAAAGGAAAAAGGAAAATAAGGGTGAGGGGATTACGGATTTGGAGAAAGAAGAGTATACATAAAGAGATTCCTAGAAAAGGGTCAAATAAGACAATGGATTACATAGAAGATGATGTCCTAGAAAGTACAAATGGAGTGTGGCGCTGATTGCATGGGATATGAGAACCCGATGGAAAGGTGGAGCACAAAATATTACATGAGAGGAAAAAATCAAAGAGGAGTTGAGGAATGCATAGATGAAGACACATGCTAAGATGGCGATACCATTTTAGAAAAACTAAGGAGGATGATTTTACATTGAAGGAAAATAAATTAAATTAGTCCATATATGAGACTTTATAAGTGTGCATTGCAAAAGGCACAAAGGATAAATAATGTGTGAACATAGAAGGTTGAAATAACACTACATAATAATGTCAAGAGATAGGAAAGTCACCTTGTAGGAAACAAAGGAATAAAATGAGGAATGTGAGGAAGCTACATAAGTTTTCATAATGAATAAGGAAAAGAGAAGAGATGGAGGATAATGAAAGAGGAAAAGTAAATCTACCTTGTGAAAAGGAAGAGGTTATTTGGCCTCAACCTCAAGAGAAGATTAAACGGTGAAGAAGTATGAGTGTAGTCAAATATATTTCTCTAAGGTAGTGGTTCATGATGAGGAACACCAGAGAAGATAAGTATATGGTAAAGTAGCCACAGGTAAGCCAAAGATGAGAGATTTTTTTAGAAATAGGATAGTGGCATGATAATGCATAGGAATATGGAGAACATCCCAATCGAGGTCAAGAGAAAAGAATTGAGTAGAATCCAACAAGAATATATTTGGCTATGATAAGATGACTATATAAAAGAAATATGTAAAGAATAGAATGTAAAAGTAGACATCAAAGGAAGGAAATATCTAAAGGATTTAGGTGAGGATAGATGGACATAAGTGAGTGCGAGACTTGCATAGGAGAGAGTTGAAGGTGACTTCAGAATTGTAAGAGAAAAGGATCAGTAGATAATCCTTAGGAGGAGGAGGAAATCTCATGATGAGCTAGGGCTCACACATGGGAAGTTTTGTGACATGTAGAGTCTTGCAAAAGAGAAGTATTGCAGTGAGTAGAGACTCAAAAAGAATCAAGGAGAAGGATCCATTTGGAGGAGGGTGTCGGGATATAGTGGGTTGGAGCTCACTAAAATGTGTAAGATCATGGAGAAATCATCGATAAGTGATTAAGGAATAGAAGAGATGTTGGAAAAAGTGTCATAACCAGTATAAGGCTCATAGGATGAAGGATTTAAGAATATTAACCTCAATACTTTGAAGGTTAATTCTACTACCCACTCTGTCTACTTGAGGTAGACCTCAAGTTCAAGTACCTAGGGTTTTTAATGATGCAAGAACATCTAGGGTTCAAGTAAATATTTCATAATTTTGGTTAAGTGTGGGTGTGTATGAAGGTGGGAAGCATGTGAAAAGTAATATGAAGCACTAAAAATGGAAATTTGTATAGAAGTGTGTGATAACTTTACGTAGTAGAAATTAATAAGGGTGTAATACATGTGGAGTGCATAATAGAAGTGGGTATGTAACTAGTGCATTACATGTTTTTAAAGCGTTTAGTGGAATAGAATAGGCCTAGAGAATAATGCGTGATATGAAGTATCGAAGGTATTTTGTGCCTCGTGGAAATTTTTAGTTTGAGTTATTCTTGGATAAATATTTAGTTATATGACATTATGATGATAGAAAAAATATTATACATTTTCCTTATTTTTTTCCTTTTCTACTTTATTTTGATCTTGAGAGAAAGAATTATAATCTAGAATTGGAATGTATCCATGTATAAATTATCCCAAAATCCTTTCCAAACAATAATACTCTTCAATCAATTTCTCTCATACTCAAAGTTGGCTCTTTTAAAGATGGTAATACTCATTGAACTAAAATTCACTCAAACCATGATTCTCCTAATGATTCACTCAAACCATGATTTTAAAAATTATTGAATAAAGGCTATTATACCAAATGTAGGTAATTATTATGGAATGGATTGAAAAGTAGATATTAAATATATATGAAATTAGTGTTCATTGAGTCATGCCTAGAATTACTAGTTTTCTATCTAGTATCATTGTAAGAGAGATTTCTATCAAATTATGAACTCCATAAATTCAAATGGAGTTCTCAAAATTACAACATTTCCCTTCCATTTTACTACTCTCATTGAATTCCTCGATTATCAAGATGAATGGATGACTACTGATATTAGTAATGTCATAAGGGATATTAGATCCTAAAATAAATTTTTAATTATTTCACTTCATTGAGGAAACGTAGTCGAATGTTGGGCATCTTGAGTTAATCAAGAGAAAGAAAGAAAATAACTATTCTCCATAAGCAATTCCGATGATCCTTTACACTTTACTATTTTTATTCTGAGAAATATCTTAATAACTTTGGGGAATTCAATCTTTGTGAGCCTCCAAATAAATATTTTGATTGTAGTGCCCACTCTCCTTTGACAACTTTGTTGAGATCTTGATCCGACACTATTGATCATATTTTGGATATTATTATATTTTGATGTAGTATGATGTATCAGGGATTATTATGGACATTATTATGTTTTGATTAGTATTATGGTTAGATATTAGACTATGGATTAATATTGACCGGATTGATTATTATGCTTGAGGATCATTGAGACATTATTATTATTATGTGGATGATGATATACTTAGTTGACATGGACAGTTATTGATGTTGATTTTAGACATGTGACATTGATATTATGAATAGCTCTAGTATAGAAATCTATTGGATGATGATATAGTTGCAAATTGAATTTAAATGATAAATGTTAAATTCTTGATAATGTTGTGATTTGGATTTAATAATTGTATGTTGCTTATATCATTTGGATGTTCGATATGGCCACGAGGCGAAGGAGGTATTTTGCATTTTCAGGTTAAAATCACAACAATGTCGGGGACCGGAGACTAACCATATTGGAATTCAGTGTGAAATCAACAAGGTCACCATGGAAACCGCTTTGTGTTTTGTTAGGATTTCCCATGGGGGGGATTTCCATTATTGTGACCATGGGGTATATGTGTGCTTTATTTGTTGTGTCCCTTTTTAAAATTATTGTTGTATGTATTTTATTTGTAATGTGCTCTTTATTTTAATTATTTTAATGTGATAGTATAATGTGAGAGTCTTATAGTTAAATTTCAATTATATTAATTGGGATGTGGAATATAAATTAAATGTTATTGTCTTGGTTGAAAATGAAAATTGACTTATATATATTATAACCATGTGGTAAATAAATAAATCTTTATAAAAGATTGTAATAAATAAATGTCATAAATATAAATACATGTGTAAGAAATTGTAAGAGGATGTAAGAGTTGTGTAAGTAAAATGATAGATTGTGTAAGGAAAATTTTGGAGTGTAGAACACTCCATCCTCTTTGAAACTCGGATTTGGTCTTGGGAGCCTAAATTGGAGGCTTGTGGGACAAGTTAAACTTGTCCCACACCTCTCAAAAACCTCCACCAACCATGATTATTGATTTGGAGTCAAAATCAATCTATTTTATTGTATTTTGATATTAATTTGGGCAAGTTTTGATTGCACTTGTCTTTTAACTTTAAATGCATTCCTTTTGGGGTATGGGCTACATTGTGTGTGTAAGTGATTTTGTCATTTTTCTTTAATGGTGATTTGTTGTTGATGTGGATTGCACTCTTGGGGAAGGAAGAAAAATGATGTGGCATCCCACTTGGAATCCACATCATCCTCTTCCACCCTCTCCTTTAAAATTTGAATTCCTCCTCATTTTGAGGTTGTTGAAGGTTGGAGATTTCACTCTTGGGTCAAATTTCTCTTGCATTTTGGAGCTTGCTTGGTGGAAGAAGTGGATTTACTTGTGCATACATTTACCTTGCTGATTTGGGACTAGTTTTGGTGAAATAAAACTGTTGCTTTGGAAATAAAGTCTCCATTATGGAGAGAGGGCTCTCACTTTTTTAAAATTGTTGTTTTTCCCTCTTTTAGCATGAATTTTTAATGTATTTGTGTTTGCAATTCTTAGAGGGATGGGTAGAATGCTTAGGGCATGGTGTGGAGAGAAGACTATGAGGTTTATCAAAGGAGGGATAAGGGATTTACCATTGGCACTTGTCTTGTGGAGGGAGTGTTGGTTGGGATCCACCTAGGAAAAAGAATATGCTTGCATTTCTCACTTTGGGAAGGTATAAGGGATAAATTTGGAGGATGGATATGGAGGGGTTGAGGAGGATAAGGTTTATGGGATGGTTATGTTTTGGCAGTTTTTTTAGGTGGATGCCCAATTTCAACATGGGAGGCATAAGGAGACCTCCATAGTTCTTGCTCTTGATTGGATTGCTTGCTTGGAGTAAGGAGCCTTTGTTTTTATTGAAATTGTTGTTGTAGTTGAGAAATACATCTTTTTGTTTGTGCATTTCCTTGTGCATGTGAATGTATGTTATATGTGAAAGAAGCTATGTTGCCATGTGTTGTTTTATCATGTTCCATTCCAATATGGTTGGGGCTCGGGGGCCAATGGGGAAAGATGGCTTCTATTTTCCCATTGGGTATCTTGGTTGGGTGGAGAGTGTTGCCTTTCCCCTTCCTTGTTGTGATTAAAAGATAAAAGATGAAGAAATCAACCTGTTGCTGTTTGGAGCTTGGAGAAATCAGTTTGACAGTCTTTTCCTTTTAGCAAGTTCATTGTAACCTTCCCACTTTGAAGTGGATGATTTGTATTGTTAATTGTAATGAGAAGACATCTTGTATTGAAATTAAAAGGTTGAAAGTGATAAGTGAATTGTAAAGAATTATTATTCCATACTGTGTTATGAGAAGAATGTGAAAGAAAGAAATATGTATTGTGCATTGTAACTTGAAATTCAAAGAAAGAGATAAACTGTTGAATTATTGTTGGAAATAAAATAAAGAATTACATTCCTTTCTCAAAATTTCATTGTTGTATTAGATCTGAGTTGCTGTTGTGAAATGAAAACTCTGTTTTGAAAGAGATTAAGAAATAGCATTATTTCCTTGTAATGTCTTGTTTTGAAATCAAAACTAGATTTTAAACTTTGCATATGATTGTCAATCGATTAATTGTTTGAATCAATTGAATGTCTTAGATAATATTTGAAATGCCTCCCCATATTTGGAAGATGCAAATTGGTTAATAAACTTGTTAGCAAATGATCTTTGTTTCTTTCTTTAATTCTAGCAATGAATTCCATCAAAAATGTACAGTTCAGATTTTTAGTTAAAATTGAGAAAGGAAACAAAGTATTATAGATGTATTAGGTCCTATTGAACCCACATTGAACTTCATATTTAAGACAATATCTCAAAAACTCTATCAAATCCAATTTTAACTTCACAATCCAACTTACTGTCAAAAATGTAAAATTTACCAAATGCAACCCAATATCCAAATTGGACCTTGAAAATATACTTAAACTTACCCAAGACCATTTCCCAATGCTCAATTTACATGCTCAGAAGAAGAAATATCAAAATTGAATCAAATCTTATAAGTTGAAAATTGCCAGTTTTAAAATTATAAACCCTGCAGATTGATTTCTTAAAATTGACTTCACCAAATTCTAAAATTGATGATTTCTGTGCAAAGAGGACTCTGAGAGATTTCCAGAAAGTCCTCGTTTGCCTAAAATGGAGCTTCCTATCAAAAGTTATGGCCATTTGAAGTTTTACTTCAAAATGGCCATCCCAAACCAAAAATGAAATAATTCGACCTTAGAAAAATTTAAATTTTGAACTTTAGAAAAATTTCTCAAAATTTATGCGGCCCCGCCACCCTCTCATCCTATTAGAATTCACCACATGGCACTTTGGAGGGGTGGACCCTTAATAAAACTTAACATTTTGAAAATTTTGCCTTGGGAAAATTTTCCCTATTTTCCCCGCAACCCCGCGGCCCCCAACCAATCACGTGCTGACACGTGGCAAGAGGGGAGGGGGGTGCACAGATCAAAATGGAAAAAAAACTTAACCATTTTTGCCTTTGGAAAAATTTCACTTTTTCTCCATGGCCCCGCACCCCCACATCCAATGGGGTGATGACATGTGTCCCCATGGGTGCGCGGGTCCATGTAATTCTTTTAACCTTTTAACCCCATGGGCGAAAAATCTAAATTTCCTCCGCCGGCCCACGGCCAATCACAAAGCGCCACGTGGCCATTTGAGCAAGTGTGGAGGCACGGAGGAAAATTTTCCTTTGGAAAATTGAAAATTTGGTTTTGGGAAAAATTTCAAAATTTTCCCCACGACCCACTGGCCCGAACCAATCACGTGATGACACGTGGCATTTGGGAAAATTTTCCCAATTTTCTCCCTAACCCCGTGGACCTCCAAGGGAAAATTTTCCCCTAAAACTCCGCCCGGCCATAACTTGAGTTTTACAAGGAGTTAGGAGGACTTCTTTATATGGTTGGAAATGTGAGGAAATTTTCTATCCAATGAGCCTAGTTTAGGAAAGTTTTGATAAATCTAAGTGTCTGAAAAATCCAGTTGAAGTTCAGGGCTTGATAGAGAGCAGGCCTAGCGATAAATTTCTCCCTGAACCTTAGTAAAACTTGTAACCTCCAAATTGGAACCTTGTAAACTTGTTATAAGATAAAAATGGAAATCTTGTGTTTGGATAATCAGAATTTGTTCTGAACCTATTTAGTTTCAAACTAGTGTCTTGCTACTTGTTTGTAGACCCTTCTTACAAAAAAAAATTTATTCCATAATTTTCCTAGTTTGTTTCTTGGTCTCAAGTGGTAGTTGAAGTGGGCATTACACTTGGTATCAGAGTAGTGGTTCAAAAGCTTGGACCATTGGGCACACTAGAAACATTGAGACTTGAAACCTAAAACCAACAAATTGATAATCTAGAAAACAAAACCGTTTGAAAATTGAACATGTTAGTAAACTTAGAAAACTGAAGGAAACTCAAGGTAATGAACTAACTCCCACTGCAGTCATGCGGGGAGCTCGAGACGGAGCGGGAGGAATGTTCACGAGACTTCAAGTCACCACCACCACCACCTCCACCACCACCACCACTACCACCACCGGATCAGGTTTTAGCAGACTATCCTACCACATATTTTGCAGGACCCTCCAGGATGTTAATGATGCCCTACGTGGAGGATTAGTAGGAGGAACTCGGGCGGACATGATAGAGATATTTCCATTGAGGACATGCACCCCTCCACTCGGTGAGGAGGATGGAGGAGAGAATTTTCATGTAGAGTCAATCAGAAGAAGATTCACCACCTAGGAGGTAGGGTGACAGAGTTCTGGAGCATAGAGAGAGGTCTCAGAGCCCTAGGCTTAGGGATGAGCTTATAGAGAGGCCCAGAGGCCGTCAGACCATGGCTACAGATCACATCAGGGAAATCCTTAAGCTTAGGCCATCTCATTATTTAGGTGACACCTGGGATTCCGAGGTAGAGGCTGGGTGGTTAGCTTGAGTGGTTGCTTCAAGCTTTGTCCTTGTTCTAGCAACACGAAAGCTTGTGTTGCGATCCATCTACTGAAGGATGGAGCTAGAGTATGGTGGAGGAAAGAGGAGCAGAAGCTCCATATAGACTCAGAGACAGTCACTTGGGAGTTGTTTGAGGAGAGATTTAGGAGCAGATACTTGCCACGAGAGATTCATACAGTAGAGGATAGATGAGTTCCATGACCTTCGACGAGGCTTCCCTTACGGTGGCCGAGTATGAGAGTAGGTTCTAGACCTACTTGATGCGTTGATTACATGCGGGATGAGCGGTGCAGATCCACGAGTTCATCCGGGGCCTTAATTTGGACATTGGAGGTGCAGTTTGGATCCAAACCCACGAGACATTAGCGAGAGGCCATTGAGAAGGCCTACATTGCGGAGAGGAGACTCGGGGTAAAACCCGGCAGGCTAGAGGCCAGGTCGGGAGCCGTATTCAGCGATGCTACAAGATAGTAGAGTGAGGGGGTCAGCTCCTCCTCCCATGGTGGTCAACATTCTTCACGAGTCATCTTTCGAGCCATAAGAAGAGGTAAGTATTCCCACCCACCTTTTAGGCCTCCTCGGAGATTGATGCACGAGAGGTTGGAGCATGGGGCCTCTAGGGGTCCCACCAGGACACAAGGGTGGAGCTAGAGCTCATTCGGTAGGGAGCTCGACCACAGGCCCACAACAGGACTATGGTTGGATCATCGAGATCCCAAAGACACCTACCTCTAGGGCACCTTACGGCGGTGCTTTGCGGTTTGGAGGACTTCGGTGGTTGCTTTCGGGTGTGGAGTAGCGGGACACTTTTGGAGATATTACCCCTAGAACCATAATAAGGGTAAGGCACCCATCTCGAGCCTATAGTCGAGACATGGGACGAAGTCACGGGATCATGCAATGGTTGAGAACCACCAGGCCGAGCACTGGAGCACGGTCATTGAGACTACGGTAGTATTGGAGGTGTTCCTAGTTCTATATTGTTTGATTTTGGTTCTTCGATTCATTTATTGCACCATCCTTAGTAGAGTGATATAGGGCTGGTGGTACATTAGACGGGGTCATAGTTGGGATGTTGAGATGGCTTTGGGAGCCAAGGTCTCTGTAGACTCCTTAGTAAAGGAGTGTGTTGTTAACTTAGGACCTTTCACCACCACTTCAGATCTCCGCATACTTCCTTTGGGCTCGTATGGAGTCATTTTAGGCATGGATTGGTTATCTACACATAGGGCCAGGATGGATTGCTATCATAAGACTATATCTTGTGTAGATGATCTTGGAGTTGAGTCGGTGATTTTTGGGGTCAAGAGACCTATTTCTATTCACACTATCTCCACTATGCAGCTCAAGCGGTGTGTGCAACGGGGTTGTCAAATGTATGCGTCACAGTCAGTGATAGGGAAGAGGATGGGTCTAGTGGGCCATCACTAGATGACCATCCCATTTTGAGAGAGTATGCAGATGTTTTTCTAGGGGAGCTACCAGGATGCCACCCCCACGTGAGATTGATTTCCATATTGATCTAGTTCCAGGATCGAGCCTATCTCACGAGCTCCTTATCGGATGTTTACCCCGCAGCTCGTGAGCTCAAGTTGTAGCTGGAAGGCCTTCTAGAGAAAGGCCTTATCCATCCTAGTGTATCCCCTTAGGGCACCACTTTATATTTGTTAAGAAGAAGGATGGATCCTTGTGGTTGTGCATAGAATAATCACCAATTTGAATAAGGTAACGATCAAGAATCGTTATCCCCTACCTCACATTGATGACTTGTTTTATCAAATGAAGGGGGCCACTATGTTCTCTAATATTGATCTCAAGTCGGGGCACCATCGGTTGAGGATTACGGAGGAAGACATTCATAAGACTGCTTTTCGTATGAGGTATGGGCACTATGAGTTCACAGTGGTGCCTTTTGGTTTGATGAATGCCCCGCAGTAGTGTTTATGAGTTTGATGAATGGGGTATTCAGGACCTTTTTAGATTGCTTCGTGCTCATCTTTCTTGATGACATTCTGATTTACTCACATACGCGTGAGGAGCACAATGAGGCACCTTCGTTAGGTTCTTCAGTGTCTTCGTGAGCAACTTTATGGGAACTTGGAGAAGTGTGCTTTCTTTTAGTCAGAGATTCAATACTTGGGTCATATCATCTTAGGTGAAGGTATCGCAGTTGATCCTTCCAAGATTAGAGCCATTATGGATTGGCCAGCACCCACTACAGTGACAGAGGTGCGTAGCTTCATGGGGTTAGCAGTTACTATAGGAGATTTGTGCGAGGAACTTCTCTTGGATAAAGCACACCCCATCACTTCCCTTCAAAGGAAAGGGAAGAAGTTTTGTTTGATGATAGTGTGAGCAGGCCTTGAGACACTAAGGAATATCTCACTACAACACCCATTCTTGCGTGCCGGATCCACGGGGAGTTCTTTGTTTGCACAGAGATGCTTCTTTAGCGGGGCTTGGAGGTGTGTTGATGCGGGATGATGGGGGTTGTAGCTTTTGAGTCTCAAAACTCAAGGATCACGAGCTTAATTATCCTACCCATGATCTTGAGCTTGCGGAGCGTTGTGCATGCTTTGGTTAGATGGAACATTTTCTTCTTGGACGAGATTCACACTCAAGATAGACCATTTGATCTTCGCCACCTCTTCACGCAACCCAATCTAAATGCTCGTCGAGAGCATTGGATGGAGTTGCTTTGTGAGTATGACATGGAGATAGAGCATGTGAAGGGGAAGGAGAATGTGGTTGTAGATGCCTCTCGTAGATAGAGGCATTTGAGCATGGCTACTTAGTGAGCACATGCATTTATGGAGCAGGATTCTTTAGCGCTTCCTTCCTTGATAGTTTCTACATTGCAGCTCGAGCAGAGATTGAGTCCCGAGACCCCCTTGAGGGGAAATTTGATGGTTTCTCACTAGAGGCAGATGGTCTTCTTAGGCACAGAGGTCAGATTTATGTTCCTAGAGATGGAGGCTTGAGGTAGGACATCTTGACAGAGGCACATCGTGCACCCTATTCAGCCCATCCTGGGGTGAAGAAGATGCACACCACCTTGAGATAGTTATATCACTGGAGAGGAATTCACAGGGACGTGGCTCAATTTGTGTCACACTTGTTTAGAGTGCCAGAAAGTGAAGGCTAAGCATCAACATCCAGCTGGCCTTCTCTATCCTCATGCTATACAGAGTGGAAATGGGACACCATTTCCATGGATTTCATTGTTGGGTTACCGATGTCGAGATATCACCACGACGCCATCATGGTCACGGTTGATAAATTGACAAAAGTAGCTCACTTTTCTTTGGTAAAGACCACGTATAAAGCTAGTGCAGTGGCACGTGTCTACTTGGATGAGATCGTCAGGTTACACAGAATCCCGCGGAAGATCATTTGTGACCGTGATCCTTTGTACACTTCCCATTTCTAGACTACCATGCAGTATGTTCTCGGACGAAGATTAACTTCAACACAACTTATCACCCGAGAGATGGATGGACCGGCCGAGAGGTGAATCAGATTTTGGAGGATATGCTCAGGATGTACGTGATGGATCAGCAATCTAAGTGGGAGGAGTATCTGTATCTTGTGGATTTTTCCTACAATAATAGTTTCCAGAGTTCTATAGGCATGGCTCCTTTCCAGGCCTTGTATGGTAGGGAGTGCAGGACACCCCTTAGCTGGGATAGGTTGGAGGATAGAGTATCTCTCGGACCAGCTCTTTTGCAAGACATGGAGCAGCAAGTAGTGTTGATCGGCGAGAGAGATTACAGGAGGCACATGATAGGCAGAAGAAGTATGTTGATTAGCATAGAACCGAGCATAATTTTGATGTGGGCATGAAGGTATTCCTTCGTGTTAGGCCACATAAGAGCCCGATCCATTATGGAAAAGGTTCTAAGTTAGCTCCTCGGTTCGTTGGACCTTTTGAGATCCTGGAGCGTATCGGCCCGTTGGCTTACCATCTAGCATTGCCACCCAGCTTGTCTCGCGTACATGATGTGTTTCATGTTTTTGTTCTTAGGAGATACATCACAGATCCTTCTCATGTGCTTGGATTGGACATCATTGTAGGTGTAGGATTACGGAAAGTGATGGTGGAGCCCATCTCAGTATCATCGATCGCGAGGACCTAGGGCCTTCGAGGCGAGAGAGATTGATCGTGCACGGGTGCGAAAGTGGGACAGATATGATGAGAGATTGCAGCCACTTGGGAGGATGCTACTTGCTTTACGAGTGCGGTTTCACATTTGTTCCAATGACTTCCAGGGAGGAAGTCAAGTCTAAGGGAGGGAGATGTAGTGCCCACTCTCCTTTGACACTTTGTTTAGATACTGATCCTGACACTATTGATCATATTTTGGATATTATTATGTTTTGATGTAGTATGATGTATCAGGGATTATTATGGACATTATTATGTTTTGATTAGTATGATGGTTAGATGTTAGACTATGGATTAATATTGATCCGGATTCGATATATTATGCTTGAGGATCATTGAGACATTATTATTATTATGTGGATGATGATATACTTGGTTGACAGTTATTGATGTTGATTTTAGACATGTGACATTGATATTATGAATAGCTCTAGTATAGAAATCTATTGGATGATGATATAGTTACAAATTGAATTTAAATGATAAATGTTAAATTCTTGATAATGTTGTGATTTGGATTTAATAATTGTATGTTGCTTATATCATTTGGATGTTCTGATATGGCCACGAGGCCGAAGGAGGTATTTTGCATTTTACAGGTTAAAATCACAACAATGTCGGGGGACTGGAGACTAACCATATTGGAATTCAGTGTGAAATCAACAAGGTCACCATGGCAACTGTGTTTGAGTTGTATGTTGTGTTTTGTTAGGATTTCCCATGGGGGATTTCCATTATTGTGACCATGGGGTATATGTGTGTTTTATTTGTTGTGTCCCTTTTTTAAATTATTGTTGTATGTATTTTATTTGTAATGTGCTCTTTATTTTAATTATTTTAATGTGATAGTATAATGTGAGAGTCTTATAGTTAAATTTCAATTATATTAATTGGGATGTGGAATATAAATTAAATGTTATTGTCTTGGTTGAAAATGAAAATTGACTTATATATATTATAACCATGTGGTAAATAAATAAATCTTTATAAAATATTGTAATAAATAAATGTCATAAATATAAATGCATGTGTAAGAAATTGTAAGAGGATGTAAGAGTTGTGTAAGTGAAATGATAGATTGTGTAAGGCAGATTTTGGAGTGTAGAACACTCCATCCTCTTTGAAACTCGGATTTGGTCTTGGGAGCCTAAATTGGAGGCTTGTGGGACAAGTTAAACTTGTCCCACACCTCTCAAAAACCTCCACCAACCATGATTATTATTTGGAGTCAAAATCAATCTATTTTATTGTATTTTGACATAAATTTGTGTAAGTTTTGATTGCACTTGTCTTTTAATTTTAAATGCATTCCTTTTGGGGTATGGGCTACATTTGTGTGTAAGTGATTTTGTCATTTTTCTTTAATGGTGATTTATTTGTTGATGTGATTGTACTCTTGGGATGAGGAAAAATGATGTGGCATCCCACTTGGAATCCACATCATCCTCTTCCACCCTCTCCTTTAAAATTTGAATTCCTCCTCATTTTGAGGTTGTTGAAAGTTGGAGATTTCACTCTTGGGTCAAATTTCTCTTGCATTTTGGAGCTTGCTTGGTGGAAGAAGTGGATTTACTTGTGCATGCATTCCTCTTGCTGATTTGGGACTGGTTTTTGTGCAACAAAGAATCTGTTGTTTTGGAAACAAATCTCCATAATGGAGAGGTAGGCTCTCACTCCCTTTAAAATTATTGTTTTCTTCCCTTTTAGCATGAATTTTTAATGTATTTGTGTTTACATTCTTAGAGGGATGGGTAGAATGCTTAGGGCATGGTGTAGAGAGGATACTATGAGGTTTAATCAGAGGAGGGATAAGGGATTTGCCATTGGCACTTGTTTCTTGTGGAGGGAAGGTTGGTTTGGGATCCACCTAGGAAAAGAATATGCTTGCATTTCTTACTTTGGGGAGGTATAAAGGATAAATTTGGAGGATGGATAAGGAGGGGTTGAGGAGGGATAAGGTTTATGGGATGGTTATTTTTGGTGGTTTGTTTTGGTGGATGCCCAATTTCAACATGGGAGGCATAAAGAAGACCTCCATAGTTCTTGCTCTTGATTGGCTTGCTTGCTGAGAAGAAGAGCCTTTATTTTGATTGAAATTGTTGTTTTAGTTGAGAACTACATCTTTTTTTTTGTGTGCATTTCCTTGTGCATGTGAATGTATGTTATATGTGAAAGAAGCTATGTTTCCATGTGTTGTTTTATCATGTTTCATTCCAATATGGTTGGGGCTCGGGGCCAATGGGGAAAATGGCTTCTATTTTCCCATTGGGTATCTTGGTTAGGTGGAGAGTGTTGCCTTTCTCCCTTCCTTGTTGTGATTAAAAGATAAAAGATGAAGAAATCAGCATGTTGCTGTTTGGAGCTTGGAGAAATCAGTTTGAGAGTCATCTCCTTTTAGAAGTAGAATTCATACGTAAAAATTGTAACCTGTCCCAACAATGTAACACTTTCCCCAAGTGATATATAGATTTTAATGCTCGCAAGGTGTTCATCCGGTAAAAGCTCCTAAGTTGTAATTCCCGAATTGCTTTGTTTAAAAAAATCTTTTCCCCTCTTTTCTTTGTATTTTGCTCTTGGAAAATGAAACCGCCGCCCTTCATACCATCTCGTGACAAATCTGACAGGAAATCAGGCGGTCCTGTAACCACCGCTACTCAATGGTGGTCCTTCACACATTTTCCAAAATTTCTTTTAACGTGACTCACATAAAAATTCAACGTTTACCAGCTTTTTCACCGCTTTGGCTTTTGCATTTGATGATTAAGGTTCCCTGGAATAGTGTTTTGGCATTGTTTATGGTTTAAGAGATCAATTTGGTTTTACCTTTGGGTAAATGGAAATGATATAAATAGTTGGCTTGTGTTCAAGCAAATGGCCCCTCAAATTTGCCTCTCATTTCTCATTTCAATAGCTTAGTCTTCCATTTTGTCTAGGATTCATAGTTTTGTTCATTGCATGCTTAGTTAGTGTTATTTTGCTATTAGAAAGCCACATATCCATCTTGTGTAAGTTTTTTCATTACTTCATCAATCCATTAAGGTAGATAGTTTAATTTTCATAGGAAGCCATTAAAGTTGTAAGTTTTGCTCGTCAAACAAGATAGTTTCAGGTTACTCAGGCGTTTTATGTTGCATGACTCAAAATAATAAATCCCGCTAGGAATTACATAGGCCAAACTCTATACTCTTGCGCTATCCCTCTCCTACTCACATTGTATTCGATCAATCTAAGCTTCCTTTGTTCCAATATCTACTTTTGTTGATCTTAGCATTACACGCTTTTAGGATCCATGTGAGCACGAAGGAATGAGGAGATCACACTTGAGGGGACAAAGCACACACACCATCGATTCTCCACATTGTTTGTTAAAATCCAGGTTCAAGCTTTCAAAATTCTAGTTAAAACATATCAAATAAAGTAGTCATCATTTCATTTCAGTAGTTTCACTTTCGATATTGCCGGGGAAGTTCGTGAGGGTTGATAGTTTACGAGAAACTATGATTCATTCCTCACTTAAGGTAGGATCGAGTCTTTCAAATAGAGTAGATCGATTATTTCAAAGTTATTTAGAATAGATCTATAAACTACTTGCACAGACAAGTAGCTATACTCGGTTGCTTTGTTTGTTTTAATTGCATTATTAGTTTAGTTGTCAATTTTAGATACATTAGATAATTGTTCTTTAAATTTTGTTCAGTAGTTTATCCATAAACTATCAGATTTAGGAATATACATAGACATATCTTTCATGGTTAAATTATTTTGTCATTAGTTAGATTTGTATAATTTCCTTTTGTATGACAATCACGGGACCTAGGGAACCCAGAGAATACATATTCGAGCCAATCGTGCCTCAACCCAATCTCATCACAAATGATAACCGACATAGATCAGAATCTTAGAATCCAAGTCTTCCAACAACAACAGATTTGCAACAGATCAGCTCACAGTTGAGCGGGTTAAACATAGAAGACGACCAAGCGCATACGTTTTGGTCAAATCAGCCAAACTACAGATTACCCTAGATAAATATCCATGACTGTAGAAGGGCTTGAAAGAGAGCAAACATTCGGTTGTGATCCTTTGGTCCCATAGCCAGACACAGGAGACACTCTCACAGACATAGATACTAGCTTAAGAATTCAGGTTGCACGAACGCCTGTGAGATACTCTGAGAAGATCACACAACTATTAATCTAAATATAGAGGCCGAGAAAGCATATGACTATTACTACTAGGGATTAGGGACTAATTCCACACATGACCATAGCGAGTCCACAACAACCACGAATCTATGGTTGTGACCCACAAATCCCATAGCCCAACGAATCCACAGGTGAATCAAATATAGATGTTGGCTTACGCACATTAGTATTCATATCTACTCCACTTCCACCTATCATCATCGAATAGTTATCCTTGTTAGACGTAAGATAAAAATGGAAATCTAAGGAGTTCTTAACTAGACCGGATAATCACCCGTAGAATCCACTGTATCCATCATCCACCTTATGACCCTGTTTGGAGACATACACGAAACTATCCCAGGTCATTTTCCACGTATCCCACAACCCATAGACCAATCATGCCAGAGCTCGATATTGATTGGAGCCTTCGAGCAGTCATCCTTGCTGATCGATCTATCACACCAGTTCAGGTTAGGAGGGCCTTCTTTTCCTTAGATTCACAGTTTCCACTAGTGCGCGTCGAAGACATAAGATTACCTAACTAGTTTTCTACATCCCACACGTATTCCATCCCCACCAGCTGTCTCGGCATGACCTCGGGAGGTCGGGTGCGAGGAAGAGTTACTTGTAGATTCCCATGCTCACTTGTCACTTTTCCATCGTACAAAATTGGTGAACCCAACGTGAAACTTCCTACTTTCTAGTTCGGAGTCATATTTCTACTTGCTCTTCCAATTAAAATACTTTTTGTCTTTTCCACCTCATCACTTTCACCATCAGCTTCACCAACAAAATTGGTGAACCTGACGTGAAGCACACAGTGCTTTTCCTTACCTCTTTCTTCCACCTTCGCTCCTTCCCATTATTCTGCGGGTATTCATATACCCCCCGAATATGTCGGGATTCGATGCATATGGCAGACCTCTCTTAGGTCTTGAGGCATACTACGCTCAACTAAATAGACAATCATCACCCTCGCTCTCAGTATGGGGTGACAATTATTCAGACAACCGGTTGTCAACACAAACTCCACCTCCAAGGACTAGATATAGCTCATCCTTCCAAACAGAGGAGTTGGATCAGCTCACTCAAACACAACAAATAGAGCCTTCAGGCTCGAACAATATGACGTTCACAGGAGAATCTGGTTTCATCTCCTCAGATACTACTTAGACCACAAATTAGTAGACAATCAGACCCATACCTGGTTTTAGATGATGAACATTCAATGCGTTATGCCTTGAGAATGAACAACGCTCTCGGAGTATGTACCCACCCATAGGAGTTTACAAACACAACCCGAGGTCTCTTTTCAAGAAAATACCTCCATACCACTACATATAGGAAATGCCCTCGGGGAAACTTGGCAGGGCAGCGATCAGTTCATAGCAGGGTATCACATGCCTATACAACATCAGGATATACAACAAACGCCACTAAGGAAAAATATCGTGACTTCACCAAATGAGGTCATTTCAACTTTAGTAGAAAAAGTTAGGGGGTTGGAACTTGCTCAGAAAATCACCATTCTCAATTCATGCGGGCAGGAAATTCTAATCCTCCACACCATCCTAGCCAAGTAGACCTCCTCACAGGAATAGGCACGTTGGGCATGCCTCCTCAGTATTCACAACAAACGCCAACTAGAACCACCATTTCTAACACCGTTCCGATACCTCCCGGTCTAGTACAAAATAATCCATTCTGGACAATACCCCTTCATACTTAAACATGTACTCCAAATCACCACAAGGGGATATGTTCTCCTCTCCCGGCATGTTTTCTCAAACATAGGGGTTTCCTTATGCCCCTACCAATGCATACGCTATGCCATATCAACAACCCATTCCACCACCGCCCCCTCAGCCAAGCACCATCAATGGTCGAAACCTATGCGATAGGACTTATTCAGAATATTTGAAAGAGCCCTTAGATTTCACCATACGAAGCGTCATGCTTCCAAGACCTCTTCCCGATTTTCCCAAATACAAAGGTGAGGGAGATCCGAATGCACATATCAAGGCTTACACCACAACCATTCGAGAACTACTCCCTTGGGATGGGGTTGTTGCTAAAATATTCCCAAAATTTGGAAGGCATCACTCTCGATTGGTATTATAGAATACCTGAGGCTTCCATCCATTCATTTAAACAACTCGTTTCAGAGTTCATTAAGGCATTTGACATGAACAAACTATTAAGAATAGGAATCAGGGAATTCTTGCACATTAAGTAGGAACATAATGAATCTATCGCTCATTTCATCCAGAGGTGGCGTACAGTTCTTTATTCTTCAGCCAGTGCTCCAAATATGGACCAAATGGAACTATGTGATTTATTCCTTCATTCTCTCAGTAGAGAAGTAAAGGAAGAAGTCCAGAAGTTCCCACTAAGGACTTATGATGAAGTACTTGAGAGCGCTCTCCGAATAGATCAAGCGGCAATAGATAGCGGTCGTAAGACATATGGAACAAATGGGAGGTTAATCACCTCCAACCAAATACATACGACTTATCCTACTACCACAAATGTCAATCAAGGACCTAAAATCCTTAATAAAAATCACGGAGTGACAACAGATGGAGTAACTGATCAGGCTAAAAAGGTAAATATTGTGAATGCTCCACCACTAATGAACAACCAACGAAACAACAACTTTACCCCAACAATCAATGCAGTGGATTTTAATCATCCAACAACAACAACAACAACAACAATGAAAAACCCTACACACGGTCCAAGCCAAAACTCAACTGGTTATCAAAACCAGAATCAAAACCAAAAACAACAAATGCAAAACTTTAATCCTAATAGGCAACGGTTTGATCAGAGTTTTGGGCCACAATATACACCAAGCCAACAAACTAGGAATTACAATCCTAACTCGTATTGTGGCTTCCACAAAATTCAGGGCCATGACACTAGAACATGTCGACTACAATAAATTCATGCAACGTTTTCCAGAGGAACAAAGACAACTTTTCATAGATATGTTCTTGGCGAGATCTACATCACCTATGCAAATACTTTTACAGGGGTAGTTTCCCCTCAAAATGCACCCCTTAAGATCTTCAATGATCCACTCCCAAATCACAACAACAACAAGTTAAATCCAAATGGGACAAACAAGGGTGTAATGACAGGAAACAATGATCATGAAGCCTCAACTTCACTAAATCCATTAGTTGCGCCACAATTAGGAAGTCAGCCGTGACCCAAGATAGTCGGTTTAGTGGAGTTAGATGCCGAACTACCCATGGAAGCTTGTAACAAGGACACGAGAGTATTCCTCTCAGCCAAGTCCAAGGTACCTACCAGAGACAGATAACATCCAACAAATATTGGTAAAACCCGTGGGTGCCTATGATTTAATTAGTGATCTAACAAAAACCTTCTCGCACATTTCATTTTGGACTTACTGAAGAACTCTCCTGCCCACAGGGCTGCTCTTTTAGAGGCATTAGGTTTGGGTCATTTAATTAACATCACTCCACCTCCCGAAACACAGGTAAACCATATAGACTTTGATATCCACCCTCCGGGGCAGCCGGATAGGGATACCGAGTTTATATTTGAAATAAACAAAATGCCAACAGATGCTGAGATTACACGCAGAGGTGATCCAACCTTACATTTGCAAGTATGGGTTTATAATAATTATGTGAAACGAGCAATGGTTGATGATGGGGCAGCAGTTAACATAGTCCCCTTCTCTTTCCTTCAAAAGCTAGGGTATGGAGAAACGAATTGTTCCACGACTCGAAATACATTAAGAGGCTATGATAGCCTTAAAGCCACTCGATTGGAACTATAATACTACCATTTCACCTTAGGACCCAAAACAATCATGACCACTGAGTTTTATATTATAGATCGGAAACCAACTATAATATGATCCTTGGTGACCATGGATACATCGTATGAAAGGAATCCCTTCTACATTATTCCAAGAAGTAAGATTCTTGCATTTAGGAAAGGTGTTCATAGCGAAGGTGATCCAAAACCATTCGATATACACCTAGATGACTTAAAGAAAAGACCAGTTCACTCGAATTTGAACTCCCAACAAACCAACTTAATAAACCCACCGACACAAAACCAGAGAAAAGTTGGTACCTACTGACAGATCTTGAGACTATGAGCCTAGTCAAGACAATCCCAACCCTCAAGGATGAGGCTAACATTGTAGAAACAGTATCATTAGGAACTACTACAAAAATCGTTGAATTGCTAGAACAGGATCTACCAATGTTCCTACCATTTGATTATGTAGGCATGGGATATACCCTAGGTGTTGGTTCTCTTCCAGCAGAGGATCTCTGCATGGTGGAAGTAGAATATGTTAACACAACAAATATCCCAACATCCAATATTCCTAGCTAAATATTGGACTCTCCATTTCGATGGAGCTAGATGTCGTTACGGAGCTGGGCAGGTGTAATCTTTACTTCTCCCGAGGGAAAAGTCCTACCATTTTCCTTTAAACTAAATTTTGAATGTAAAACAACACCACTAAGTACAAGCCCTCCTCCTTGGCCTCATCTTAGCTAAAAGGATCGGTGTTAATAACATCAGGTGTTAGGAGACTCACATTGGTATCAAACCAAGTCTCTCGAGGTATATGAAACCAAAGCGAGCACTTACAGCTCTACAAAATAGTTGTATTGAATTTAAGCAAGGAGTTTGACTTCATATCAATTGAAGAAATCCCACGAGAACAAAATCTTCTCGCCGATTCAATAGCAACCTCAACATCATGCTTCACTCCAAACAGTGAGTTGGAAGATACCTGTTTCATGGTATCCCTTCGTACCAAACCATTAGTGAAAAAATGTCAAACCCTCTTTTAACGAATAGAGATGAGAAAAAATCTACTATCCTAGACCACATTGATAGTGATAGGTCACTCTTGAATTACTTAAACACCTATGTAGGCGTTACATCTCACCCATCACGCAATAGATTTATCCTTAATCCCACATTCATCTTCCTACTTTGGAAATCCCATGACAGAGCTTCCCCCACAAAAAGACCTCAGCATATACACAGTCGAGAATGGAGATGATCTGGAACTACCTCCAGCCCCGCCTGAGTTTGAAGAAGGTAACGCTTCTCTAATCGAAGAAACAATCGATATTAACATCGGAATAGAGGATGAACCAAGGATATTGAAGTTAGGATCCTCGTTAACTCCATCAGAAGTAGAAATACACACTCGAATCCTCAAAGAACATCATAAGGCTTTCACATTTAATTATAAAGAAATGACAGGGGTTGCACCACACATCATGGTACATAACCTCGTCACTAAATCAGATGTAAATCCGATTAAACAAAAATCAAGACCAATGAAACCTAAGGTAGCTCTCATGGTGAAAGAGGAGGTAATGAAACTCCTCCAAGTAGGATTCATCAAACCAATCGATTACTCTCAATGGGTATCTAATATCGTTCCCATTCTCAAAAATAATGGGAAGATACATTTCTGCATAGACTTAGATACATTATCAAGGCATGTCCCAAGGATGACTTCCGTTACCATCCATAGACATCATTGTTGATGCAACAAATTTGGATTTGAATTTTGTCTCTCATGGATGGATTCTCGGGATACAATCAAATCAGAATATCTGAACAAGATCAAGCTAAAACCATGTTTATAACTCCTTGGGGAACCTATTGCTATGTTGTTATGCCATTTGGTCTCAAGAACACTGGCGCTACATACCAGCGGGCTATGACATATATATTTCATGATCTTATTCATAAAATTGTGGAATCCTATGTAGATGACTTGTTGGCCAAGGCCAAGAAGCATTGTGACCATCCGAAAGTGCTTCGTCATTCTTTCACGTCTAATAGAATACGGAGTCACGCTAAATCTAGAAAAATGCGTCTTTGGTGTAACAGAGGGAAGCTCCTAGGTTACATTATATCATCACGCGGGATCGATGTTGACCCAACCAAAATTAGGGCTATTCTCGAAATGGTCCCACCTTCGGATGAATCTGGAATCAGGTCATTTCTCAGAAAACTTGGTGCAATCCAGAGATTCATCCCGCACTTAAGCTTTTCCATTCATCTAATCAAAAATATACTCAAGAAAGATTATAGTATTGATTGGACCGAATCTGCAAATGAAGCTTTCGATGCGATTAAGCATTTCTTTTTATCACCACCTACGCTAATGCCACCTAAGCCGCATCACCTGTTAATTTTATATTCGCGAGCTACCAATGTCTCGCTAGCTTTGTATGCCGCTCAAGAAAGACGATGACAAGAGAAAACATGATCTATTTCATTAGCCAAACATTGCTCGACTATGAAACATGTTATACACAGGCAGAACGAGAATGCCTTGCCATAATTTTCGCAACCAAATGCTTAAGACATTATATGCTAAATCAAGAAACAAGGGTCATTGTAAAGACAAACCATTTACAAACTTTCCTCACACAAGGGTCCTTGTCTAAGAAGGCTAGACACTTTATAACCTTAATGGGGGAATTTGAATTAACATTTGTAAATCAAAAATCCATTAAAGGACAAATCATTGTGGATTGGTTAGCTGATAACCCACTAGATGGAGGCAATCTAGTAGATCTGGACTTTCCTGATGAATGCGTATACTACATCAAAACCAGACCTCCTATCTCTGAGTGTCCTTGGTATACTGATATTATTAATTATATCATGGACCATACATATCCAGAAGGTGCTACACCACAAAAAGAAGCGGTTACGCATTATCATAGCTAAATACATCATTATAGAGTAGTGCTCTATCATAAAGCATTCGATGGAATGCTTCTAAGATGTGTCGACACGAAGAATCTAAGAAGATTCTCCATGAATCTCATGGTGGAATGTGTGGAGGCCACTTCGGTGGCCATGCCACCGCTCGTAAAATACATCGGATGGGCTATTTCGGCCTACTATCGAACACGACGCAGTGAGAGTTTATACGAAGGTGTCATAAGTGCCAAGAATTCTCCTATGAGATCAACATGCCGGCACAAGCTCTACAACCAATCGCTACTCCATGGCCTTTTTCTACGTGGGGCATAGATTTGATAGGGAAATTCTCTCCCTCGTCTATGATGGCCATAATTTCATAATCACTACCACCAAATATTTTACCAAGTGGGTAGAGGCCATGCCTCTTACTACTATATCGTGTTCCTGTAATCACCAAGTTCATTTTGAATCAAATCATTTGTAGGTACGGTGTCCTACAAATCATTATCTCGAATAATGGGACTTCTTTTAAGAATGACGAAGTTTGAGAATTGTGTAAAAATTTAAAATAAGTCATCATACGACCTCCATGTATTACCCTCAAGCTAATGGACAAGGAAGCGACAAACAAAACATTAAAAGCCATTCTCCTTAAAATTGTGAAAGAAAAAAATGAAATTGGCATTTGAAGTTATATCTAGCCTTGTGGGCCCACCGAACCTCAATAAGAACACCAACAGAGCAACTCCTTTCTCACTCGGTATTCGGGGCGAAGTATTTCTCCCGCTTGAGGTTGAAATACCCGATCTTCGTATCTCATTACAAGGGATTATAGGATGAAGACGCTTATAGAGAAGCACGTCTCTCCCAACTAGAAAGGTCTAGATGAAGCTAGATTATATGCCGAAACAATGCACATAGAGTCTATGCTTTGACCGGATGTGCCAAAGTATAACAAGAAGGTCTATGAACGAGACATATATGAAGGTGATCTAGTTCTAAGGCTAGACATCCGGATCGATAAAAAGACCAATGAAGGAAGTTCCGACCCAAATGGTTGGGCCCATACCAAGTCACGAGAGACTATGGAAATGGTGCTTATCTCTTATGTACACTAGAAGGTGAGGAATTTGGCAAAACAGAATCAATTCCATACACCTTAAATGTTTCTACACATAAGCATCAACATTATTTGTATAATTATATCTACATTACATATTCATATAGTTAGGTTCATTTTGTCTCGCTTGTTTCATAAATTTTGTGATCGAGGAATTTATTCTTAAAAGAAATTCATTACAAACTTCCCGATGGTATTGGCATAAAAACTCTAATCATACTTCTCATTTCATGACATCATCAACTATTTTGGAATCATTTCATCACATAAAGCTAGATATGACAAAGTCTTAATGGTAACCATACCAAGGTCTGCATGCTTGTTCTTACTTTTGGTTTCTTCTTAGGATAGGTGTCTTGCCTATAGTCCATTCTAGAAGCTTCATTGTGTCACATCTATCCCGTATGTATATCTCTTTGGAAGTAAGAGCATGCTGACATTTTGCTCAAATAAACAAGTCAAATATAAATCAAATAGAAAATTTTAAATTTTACACATTTCCTTGCCCTACCAACCTTCGGTGATGAGCTTGCGTCTCTTACTAGTGACGTAAGGTCGGGAAGGATGGAAATGCCCTTACTGCCTATGCCTTGTCCATGGTGATAAGCCCATACTTCTTACTAGTAGCATGGGGCAAGGTATAGGGGGTCCTATTGACAATAAACGTTGAAAGCAGTCAGTAATCAAATTCGAATGAACCTTTGAAATCCTGAGTCAAAAACAAATGAATCAGATGCCCAAAATTCCAAGAGGATTCAAAACCCTGAAACCCAGATTTTGTCTACCATGTGGCCATCTACGGATCTAAGTCTAGATAAACTACAAAGAAAGTTACATCCCAAACTATGGAGTCACTTGAGTAGAGTAGCCTTGTAGCATCCTAATTTGGTTCCACCAAAGCTTTGTCTATCTTTCATCACTATCATTTCAACACATTTCATAACTTGTGCCTTTCTAGGTCTCTCGATGAAGCCCTCGCATCTTACTAGTTGTGTGGAGTTAGGAGTGGGGCAATTTTATCTACTCATCATACAGGTTTATCATCACACTTTGTCAAAACAAATATGAAGTACCAAGAATTGCTTATAAAACTAAAATCAAAATCACATTGTGTCTACATTATCATATGTCAACATCACGAAATACAAAAAAGAAAGTAAACATTTGTATCATTTGTTCTCCATTGCATACATTCTAAAAAGCATATAAACATAACATCATAGTTTACATGTGGAAATGGAAACAAAGTCATAATACCAAGAATCTGATCCGAAAAGAGTATATATATAAATGGTCAAAATTCCTGTACAATGCCATCATGCGCTAAGCATGGTCAAAATGCTCAAAGAGCCCAGAGATACAAAATACATCATAAAAATAGTCCAAGAGAGCCAAGTGGCTTCTCAACCCCTATGAGATCCCTTTGAGGGTGCACGCCCATGCCTAGGACTTCGGCTACGCCAGCACTCTGAGTGCACGGAGGGCATACGATCCCGAGAGGTAGCTGCGGTCTCACCATGAGAATGACTCCTCATCAGGCGCTCTGCTTTCTCCTATACACTGCCAAACTCCACACGGAGGGTAGATACCATCCTGGCCACATGCCAAATAGGGGCAAATACATCGGTATATCTACAAGCTATTGAAGGCTCCCCCGCATCCATAGAAAACTCTGCACGGTCTTCTCCATAGGATCATCTTGGTATCGGTGTATACCCGGCCGAATTAGGTCTCGCAACTCATCGGCGGTCTCTACAACCGCCATGCTCAAGGTGGTAGTCCTTCACGTGTTTTCCAGAATGCTCTTTTAACGCGACTCACGTAAAAATTAAACGTTTACCAGCTTTTTTCACCGCCTTTGTCTTGCATTGATGATTCTGGTTCCCTAGAATAGTGTTTTGGCATTGTTTATGGTTTAAGAGATCTATTTGATTTTTACCTTTGGGTAAATGGAAATGCTATAAATAGTTGGCTTGTGTTCAAGCAAATGGCCCCTCAAATTTGCCTCTCAATTTCTCAATTTCAATAGCTTAGTCTTCCATTTTGTCTAGGATTCATAGTTTTGTTCATTGCATGCTCAGTTAGTGTTATTTTGCTATTAGAAAGCCACATATCCATCTTGTGCAAGTGTTGTCATTACTTCATGCAATCCATTAAGGTAGAATAGTTTAATTTTCAGTAGGAAGCCATTAAAATTGTATGTTTTTCTCGTCAAATAAGATAGTTTCAGGGTCTAGATGTTTTATGTTGCATGACTCGCAATACATCCCGCTAGGAATTACATAGGCCAAACTCTATACTCTTGTGCTATCCCTCTCCTACTCGCATTGTATTCGATCACAGTATCCTAAGTTTTGCCATTGTTCCAATATCTACTTTTGTTGATGCTAAAGCATTACACACTTTTCTGGATCCACGTGAGCATGAAGGAACGAGGAGATCACACTGAGGGGACAAAGCCACACACACCATCAGATTCACCACTTTTCAGTAAATCCAGGTTCAAGCTTTCAAAATTCTAGTTAAAACATATCAAATAAAGTAGTCAATCATTTCATTTCAGCTAGTTTCACTTTCGATATTGCCAGGGAAGCTGTGAGGGTTGATAGTTTCTGAGAAACTATGATTCATTCCTCACTTCTGAGGTAGGATCAAGAGTCTTTCAAATAGAGTAGATCAGTTATCAGGTTATTTAGAATAGATCTATAAACTACATAGACAAGTAGCTATACTCGGTTGCTTTGTTTGTTTTAATTGCATTATTAGTTTAGTTGTCAATTTTAGATATATTAGATAATTGTTCTTTAAATTTTGTTCAGTAGTTTATCCATAAACTATCAGATTTAGGAATATACATAGACATATCTTTCATGGTTAAATTATTCTGTCATTAGTTAGATTTGTATAATTTCCTTTTGTATGACAATCACGGGACCTAGGGAACCCAGAGAATACATATTCGAGCCAATCATGCCTCAACCCAATCTCGTCACAGCAATAACCGACATAGATCAGAATCTTAGAATCCAAGTCTTCCGAACAACAACATATTTGCAATGCATCGGCTCACGCTTAAGTGGGTTAAACATAGAAGACGACCAAGTGCATACATTTTGGTCAAATCAGCCAAACTACAGATTATCCTAAATAAATATCCACATGACTATAGAAGGGTTTGAAAGAGAGAAAATGTTCGGTTGTGATCCTTTGTCCCACACCGAGATGCAGGGAGATACTCTCACGGACATAGATACTAGCTTAAGAATTCAGGTTACACGAACACTTGTGAGATACTCTGAGAAGATCACACAACTGTTAACTCTGAATATAGAGGCCGAGAAAGCATATGACTATTGGATACTAAGGATTAGGGACTGATTCCACACATGACCATAGCATGTCCACAAAAACCACGAATCTATGGTTATGACCAACAAAACTCACAGCCCAACGAATCCACAGGTGAATCAGATATAGATGTTGGCTTATGCACATTAGTATTCAGATCTACTCCACTTCCACCTATCATCATCAAACAGTTATCCTTGTTAGACGTAGCAGCTAATATAGCTAAGGAGTTCTAGACTAGACCAGATAATCACCTGTAGAATCCACTGTACCCATCATCCACCCTATGACCCTGTCTGGAGACATACACGAAACTATCCCAGGTCATTTTCCGCGTATCCCACAACCCATAGACGAATCACGCCAGAGCTCGATATTGATTGGAGCCTTCAAGCAGTCAACCTTGCTGATCGATCTATCACACCAGTTTAGGTTAGGAGGGCCTTCTTTGCCTTAGATTCATAGTTTCCACTAGTGCGCGTCGAAGACATAAGATTGCCTAACTAGTTTGTCTGCATCCCCCATGTATTCCATCCCCACCGGCTGTCTCGGCACGACCTCGGGAGGTCAAAGTGCGGAAGAGTTACTTGTAGATTCCCACACTCACTTGTCACTTTTCCATCATACAAGAACCTTCCCACTTTGAAGTGGATGATTTGTATTGTTAATTGTAATGAGAAGACATCTTGTATTGAAATTAAAAGGTTGAAAGTGATAAGTGAATTGTAAAGAATTATTATTCCATACTGTGTTATGAGAAGAATGTGAAAGAAAGAAATATGTATTGTGCATTGTAACTTGAAATTCAAAGAAAGAGATAAACTGTTGAATTATTGTTGGAAATCAAATAAAGAATTACATTCCTTTCTCAAAATTTCATTGTTGTATTAGATCCGAGTTGTTGTTGTGAAATGAAAACTCTGTTTTGAAAGAGATTAAGAAATAGCATTGCCAGTAAATGTACTTGTGTTTGAAATCAAAACTAGAGTTTAAACTTTGCATATGAACTGTCAATTAATTGTTTGAATCAATTGAATGTCTTAGATAAGATTTGAAATGCCTCCCCATATTTGGAAGATGCAAATTGGTTAATAAACTTGTTAGCAAATGATCTTTGTTTCTTTCTTTAATTCTGGCAATGAATTCCATAAAAATGTACAGTTCAGATTTTTAGTTAAAATTGAGAAAGGAAACAAAGTATTATAGATGTATTAGGTCCTATTGAACCCACATTGAACTTCATATTTAAGACAATATCTCAAAAACTCTATCAAATCCAATTTTAACTTCACAATCCAACTTACTGTTTCACTCGGAATGATTCGTTCCTTTTAGAAATAGATAAGGTTAGGGGCTAGGAGGAATACCTGTAGAATGTCAAGATGGTGTGCACGTCATCAGTAGAGAAAGATCAAAGGTCCGACCGCAAGAACTCCTTTTTGTCTTGGAAGGACTACCTGCAAATAAGAACACAAGACCACAAGATTTTGATTAGACAATAAATGAGGAAACTGCCTTGGGCCCAGGAAATATAAAACTTCCTTTCGAAGGTGGTCAGTTTCCCTGCTAATATGAATTAACACAAAAGACTGTAAAATATCAATTAAGTTGCTTCGTTGAACTGGGTAGGGGAAAGGCTGGTTTTCTGGTTTTGATCGGAGGAACCGATGCCGGTTACTGATAACCGATGCCGGTTACTGATAACCGATACCGGTGGGTTCTAGGATCTGTAGGTTGGTTGCTTTGTGGGGTAGTTGTGTTGTTTGTAAGGCTGTATATAGGTGTTATTAGGAAATGAGGTGATGAGAGGTAGATGAATGATAGTTAGAGGTAATATGCATGCTGGGTAGTGGATTCAGGGATGGATTTATGAGGACTGTAATTCAAAAGGCATAAGAAATGTTATAACAGAGGACATGCAAGATGTGACTTACTGGTTTTGACGAAGATGCAAGCTGATCTCCTTTGCTGTAAACACTTCTGGTATTTCCACTGTCTCTGCTCGGTCAAGTGAAGATCTGGACTCTCTTTTTCGCTCCCAATGATCTCTGTTGATTCAAAAATCATTCGACCTGATCCCAAAAATGAAATTCCGATCCTTTGTTTTTGGTTTGGGGAGGCCATTTACAGGGAACCGATGGCGGTTACGTAACCGACGGCGGTCGAGTAGGAACCGGCATCGGTAAGGAAAAAGTAGGCTATTTTTAGTAAAATGTACCCACCTTCCCCTGCTTTTCTCTTGAGAGATCGGTTGTGGGATTGGTCAAGTGGCTAGAAGGTCGAGTTTTGGGTGCGAGTAAGGAGGCATTAGTTATGGATGTGAGTCTAGACCAAGTCATAGGTCTTAATTAGGTTAGTTTAGGGTTAGGGCTAGGTCATGATGAGGTGGCAAAATGAGGTGGGTGTAAGGTGATGTGGATTTATCAATTACAAGGTAATTAATAAATAATTGTGTAAGGTTTAGGTGATGAGGTTAAGTTGCGAGATGAGATGTGGGTCACAAGGGGTCGTAAGACACAAATTTGGTGTCTACATTAGCCCCTTATTGTCGTGTAGCTTGTGTTGTAAAGTCATGCGACAATAATATGAAGTGGTTTCTCCTGTTAAGGATATAGGTAATCCCCCTCAAATCTAGCACAGATTGAGCGAACGGGAAATCAGGGATAGGGTTGATAAAGGGTAAATGTTGTAGAGGGGATGGTAAGGTGGTGGGGTAGGTCCAAGGAAGCAGACGCATGTTGAAATGCAATCGTACGACTAGGTACATGATTTGACGAAAACCAAAGAAAGTGCATAGGCAAAGGTCGATAGTTTATCCAAACAAGGGTGATATAATCCTGGTATCCAAGGCATAGGAAGTAGCTCCAGGGTATATAACAGGTAAGGTACAGGAACGCTTAGGCATGTTCGGCAGTACCAAATGGTTGGTTTGGTTGAGATAAACGTCACGGTCTAGGTCTAGGCAAAGTTGGTCGACAGATCAAGTCAAGGACCCTAATCATGCTAAAACACGAACAGGTGAGCTCGATGGAACAAAAAGCTACATGATGGGTGGATAAAAGTATATGTTGTTGATGTTGGGTGAGGTATCGAAGTGGTACGGCCTTGGGTCGGGCCAAATGGTTGGGGTGCGGCGTTGGGTCGGGCCAAATGGGTAGGTTGAGGCCTTAGGTCGGGCTGGTTAGGTAGGTTGAGGTCTTGGGTCGGGCCGAATAGGTAGGTTGAGGCCTTGGGTCGGGCTAAATGGGTAGGGTGAGGCCTTGGGTCGGGCCAAATAGGTAGGTTGAGGCCTTGGGTCGGGCCGGATAGGTAGGTTGAGGCCTTGGGTCGGGCCAAATGGGTAGGTTGAGGCCTTGGGTCGGGCCGAATAGGTAGGTTGAGGCCTTGGGTCGGGCCGAATAGGTAGGGTGAGGCCTTGGTCGAGCCGAATAGGTAAACAAATGGTGTTCAAAGAAAGGTGGATATAGGCGATATGTGGTTAAAAAGGGCAAATGCTTAAAAACCCATAAAGGGCAAATGCAAATAAGGGTAAAAAAATTGGGGAAAGTTGGCGTAAAAACCGATGTCGATTCTACATGACCGATATCGGTTAAGGGACCGACACCGTTCATTAGGGAAAATAAATGGATGCGCAGGAACGACAGAGGCCTATAGATTATGGTGGGTAAAGCAGAATCATGAGGGTGTACGTGATCGTCCCGACATAGCGGTGATGACAGAGAGAGGATCGTCGGCAGCTTTTGGTTCAAGCAGCTCCAAACGCAGTGAATGAGACAAGAGGATTGTTGGTGGTCATGCGGAGTCACGGGCGAGAGAGACTAGAGGCTGGAGTCCTCCATGCGAGAGGGCGTATTCATATGTTACAGGAGAGATCGACAGATCGCTGGCGGTACCAATAGCCGTGGTACCATTGAGGACAGAGAGAGGCTCGGCGAGAGGGGGTCGACGATCACGATCATCGCCTAGTTCCTGGATGAGGCGTGAGGGTCTAAATAAATGTTAGCAAGGTATAAGAATAAATAAGAGTACCGACTGCACGCGTGTCGATGATAGAGAAGATGTATTTGGTTAACATCTAAAATAAAACTGAATATGTATGTTGATTTGAGTTATAATAATAAGAATGTTTTCGTTTTGACTTTTTGTGTTTTGAAAAAGGATAAAGAGGAATGTGATTAAATAGAAATACACAAAAATATTTATATTTATCACACATGATAGGTTATGGTAGGGGATGGTCGAGCTAACCTTGGGGAGACCCCATGTCTCCGAAGTGCTCCTACATATCCCATTGCACAAAGCAAGGAGGGGCCTCGATCGATGTAGTTCTCCCTTAGGACCAGGAGGGCGAATCTGTGCAATTTGGTACGGTTTAGGAAATTGGTTGATTGGTAAGAATATTGATATTAATATTGGTAAGGTAAGGTTGTTGTGTCGGAAATGAATTGGTGATGTTGTAAAAGGTATAAGGAAGCAAAAGTTAGCCTACCCAAGTGGTAGGGAACTATGTCCCGATTAAGATCAACACACAATCCTAGATGCGAGGCAAAGCGGAAAGAGTGCTCCGTAGGTGAAAAGAGCTAAACAAACCACCAAACGTAGAACGAGCTTGAAGCCCTAGGTACCGTGCATGAGGCGAGAAGTCCATAGGTGAAAAGAGTTGTATGATCACAATATATCGGGTGTACGTTACGTCCCTTGAGTTGAAACAAATGGTGAGGTGAGGTGGATGATATAGCTGAGGTACGAGAGAATTTATTACAAAGTGAGTGTTACGACGAAGAGAACCTACCCTAAATAGACAAGTCCATGACCCAAAAAGTTCTTTTTGAATGAGGCTTTTATTTTACTTGAATATAAGCGATCGATGCGGGAAGTCTACAAGGGATATTGATTGTGCTATTCTTGAGGTCTTCACGAAGCTGATCAATGCGAGAAGCTTCGATAAAGGTCGACTGTGTATAGCTGTCCTTTGAGGGAGCAGTCTATTTATAGTAGCAGATATGATTTTAGTGTATAGCCGTCCTTCGGGAGCAATCTATATGGAATAGCAACAATAATTTGGCATATAGTCATCCTTTGAGGGAACAATCTATATATAATTTAGATAGCTAGATGTTCTTTTGGCGTGAAGCATCTAGTTTGGTAGGAAGTTTGACTCAAGAAAATCCCATAAGAATACGGCTTATTTTAAAACTTTGAAGTCATGGACTAGACTAAAAAGGGGAAGGCATCGTTTAGGTGAGGTGAGAATCAAACTATGTGAGCTTGATTTTTATTATGAGGTGTAGGAAACGAAGTGCATGTGGTGGTATGTGAGCTCAAGGGACGAGCGGCGAGTGTAGATAAGAAGTGATATAACGCTAAATTCAACAAGAGAATGGTCGAAGATGCAAGGCATTAAGGGGTTCAGGCTCAGGCTTACCATTAAGCGAAGCTAAACGATAAGCGCCTGATCCATAGGTGTGAGTGATTATGTAAGGCCCAATCCAATTGGGAGCAAATTTTCCACGTTTGCTCTTTTCTAGTTTGGTGACATGTTGATTCTCTTTGAGGACAAGATCACCAACCTTAAAGGTACACTCATGAAGTCGCTTATCATAAGCACGTTTGATGCGTTTTTGATAGATTTGAAGGTGATCAAGAGTTGTAAGACGACGTTCGTCAAGAAGCTCCAATTGGGCTAACCGCTCTTGGCGGAAATCATCGTTGGTGAGAATATCCTGAAGAGATATTCTAAGGGAGGGTATTTGTATTTCGAGAGGCAAAACAGCCTCGGTACCATATACCAAAGAAAAAGGTGTGGCATTAGTAGAGGTACGAATGCTAGTACGATAAGCCCAAAGGGCAAAGGAATGTGATCGTGCCAATTTCTTCCGGATTCATCGACAACTTTCATTAGGATTTTGGTTAGGTTTTATTAGAAGATTCAAATTGACCATTGGCTGCATGGATAATAAGGCGATGAGAAACTAAGTTTGATACCAAAGTTGTCACAAAGGTCTTGTAACAACTTGTTTTTAAAAGATTTACCATTATCTATTATTAGGCGATGAGGAATACCAAAACGACAGATAATGTGGTGGTTAATGAATTCGACAATTTTTTCTTTTTTAGTTGAAATGAGTGGAATAGCCTCCACCCATTTTGTGTAATATTCAGTTGCTGTGATAATCCATCGGTGACGTTGTGAAGAGGACGGGTGAATCTCACCAATAAGGTCTAAACCCCATTGTGAGAAGGGCCAAAGATCTCGAGCGACCTGGAGCGGGTGGCTAGGAGTATGTTGAAGGTTGGCATGTTGTTGACACATAACACAACGCTTAACATATTCGTAGTAGTCGTTATTGAGAGTAGGCCAATAATAACCGAGGCAAAGGATTCATTTGGCCATGGCAAGGCCACTAAAATGACCACCACAAATACCGTCATGGACTTGTTGGATGGTATGGGTGATCTCCGCACCGGTGAGACATCGAAGGAGGATGCCATCAAAGCCACGTTTATAAAGGAGTCCCCCCATAACTACATAACGAGAAACGCTTGCGTTTAAGAAAAGCACGCTTACCAAGTCTAGTAAGGTCGAGAAGGGAGAAACAGAGGTTGTAAGGTAGTCATGGAATTGGTGATACCAGGTATCCTACGAGTTAGCGGATTACGGTATTTATCGTACAAACAATCGGGGCTGAATAAGATGGGGCAAAGAGTTGTTGGACCAAGACAAAAATGTCGAGTCGAGTTGATGAGGCTGAATTTGCGAGGCTAAGCAAGCCATAGTATCCGCAAATTTGTTAGTAGAGCATGGAATGGTTTGGATAGAATAGTGAGTAAATAAGGCTAGAAGCGAATCCACGTAGTGTTTGTATTTTTGAAGTTCCTCATTTTGCATTGGTAGATGCCCAAAACTTGATTGACTACCAATTGAGAGTCGCCAAAAATATTGATAGATTTGATACCTAAGTGCAACGCAACCCGGAGACCCAGTAACAAGGGCCTCGTATTCATTTGTATTATTAGTGCAAGGAAATCGAGTCGGAATGAAAGAGGCATAGGCTCGCGTCAAGAGGAATGAGAACAACGCCAGCTCCTCCACCGCGCGTTGGCATTTAGATCCATCGAAGAAGAGGGTCATTTGATACGACTCTTCCCGAGTGAAAGAGTGGCAATGAGTTCGTCTGGGAATATAAAATTGGTAAATTGTTCCCAAGTAAAGGGGCTTCCATAAGTTGGTCTGCAATGGTTTGTCCTTTGATTGATTTCTCGTGGACGAACTCAAGGTCGAGGTCGGCGAGGAGCATGAGCCATCGGGTGATGCGTTGGTTTAGATGAGGTTTGGCATACATTATATGGATGGGGTCCATGTTGGTGATGACAAAAGTTTTGTGATTCGAAGGTAGTGTCGAGTCTTGGTAGCCACGAATGATAGGGCTAGGCACAACTTTTCTACATGTGTATACCTAGTCTCATAATCCACCAAAGTACGACTTATATAATAAACGGCTTGTTCTCGATTTTCGTGAGAGTCACGATGTGTGCAAGCATGGCCCCTACAGCAGGTGGTCGGTGGCGAAGGTAAAGGTAAAGGTAGAAAGGGCGGTCGTCTTGAGGTGGGATAAGCACGGTGGCTGCAAGAGATAAGTTTTGAGAGCTTCAAAGGCTTGGTGGCACTCTTCACTCCATTAAAACTCAATTTCCTTTTAAGGAGGTGATGGAAAGGTTGACATCGATCCGAGAGTTGGGAGATGAAACGTCGGATAGATTGTAACTTACCTTGTAAGCTACGCAATTGTTTGAGATTAGTAGGTGGGGCATTTCTATGATAGCTTTGACTTTAGATGGATCGACCTCGATGCCACGCAAAGAGACGATAAAACCAAGAAGCTTTCCCAAAGGACACCAAAGACACATTTCTTTGGTTGAAGACGACATGAGTAATATTGTAACAAAGCATCAAAAATAATGGTTAAAACATTGAGATGTTCACTCGCGATGTTTAGACTTGCCAAGAAGATCGTCGACGTAATCTTCAAGGATAGTGTGCATAATGTCATGAAAAATGTAGGTCATAGCCCGTTGATAGGTGGCACCAGCATTCTTAAGGCCGAATGGCATTACACGGTAACAGAAGGTTCCCCAAGGAGTTATGAAGGTAGTTTTGTGTTGATCGGCAGGGGCAACCAAAATTTGGTTGTATCCTGAAAAGCCATCCATGAGAGAGAGCATCTCATGGCCTGCAGTGAGATCAACAAGTTGGTCAATGCTAGGTAGGGGGAAGTCATCCTTAGGGCAAGCGAGGTTAAGATCCCGGAAATCCGTGCATATCCGAAGTCCCCCCGTCGCTTTAGTGACAGGTACGATGTTAGAAATCCATTGAGGATAGTCAATAGGCAAGATGAAGGAAACAGAAAGAAGTCGTTGAAGCTCTTCTTTGACCAAGAGGGCAATGCATGAATGCATTTTTCTCGCTTTTATTTGACTGGTTTGGAATCGGGGTTTAGAGTGATGTTATGGATGGAAATGGTAGGATCAATTCCTGGCATGTCAGCGTAGGACCAAGCGAAAGCTTGGTTGCGAGCACGGAGGAAAGTAGCAAAGGTGACTTGTTCTGATGCGTTAAGGGATTGTCCGATCTTCACAATGTGAGGATCCTCCTCCGTGTGGATGTTGATTTCTATAGTAGATTCGCTCAAAGATGGTTTGGGTTTCCGTGATGGTAAGGCTCGTTGAATATAAGAATCATCCGTGCAAGGTAAGTGAGGATGGATTCGTCATCCCGACACTCAACAAAGATTAATCAAAGGCGAATCCTCTTCGATCATGTCCGGATACGTAGGGGAAGAGAAGATGGGTCCTCATTATCGCGTTGATAAGTGAGAGGACCTATGAAGATAGCATTTATGAAAAAAAAAGTTAGGAGGGATAGATTCGTGGGTCCATAGATTCTCGCCCAGGTGATGATGGCAAAGTGGGTGATGATGGTTTGGTAGGGGTGACGCTGTCTTCTTCCGTAGAATATAGTTGACACGATGTGTCTCTGTGTAGGTGTTTCAGAAAACCGAGACCACCGCGATCATTGTGTTTGCGGGTAGTCACGGAATGAGTGTATGTCGGCCTTGTTCAGAAGACCAAAACCAAATCCTTTCCAAGACAAATGAGTCAAGAAGGTGAGGGAAACGACGATTTGTCAAGTATTGAAAATCGGATTGAAGGGAACCACACCAAGAGGAGGTTCTGGGGTAATGGAGGATGTGTCGACACCCCCATACGTTAGGTTGGTGCGGCAATGGGTGGTCCGTAAGAGATTACCTCCCCACGCGATGGTCGTAGGTGGGATGTGCATGTAATTGTCCGTACTCTCGGGTAGGAAAGAACTAACGTTATATAGGCGGTACTCCCCCAACGTAAGGCGTTGAAAAACATCGACTAAGGGGTCTGGAGGTTGGGATGTTAGTCATGGGAAGGGAAGTGGTTTTTGCGACGCAGTGGTTTCATCGGTTGAAGGCGTAGGCGCGGTTGAGGTGGATGGTTGAGGTACATTCAAGAGGATGGTCAGGTTGAATGTATGGGTGTCTTGATTGGTATAAGCACATCGTTAGGGCGGTATAACATATTGCAGGTTTTAAAGGGGGAGGATCAGCTTTATGGTGTAGGACTTCCCTCGTACTCAAATTTTATGCATCTATGTAATGTTGAGGGAACGCATCCCATGGCCCTGGATCCAAGGATGACCCAAAGAATATATTATATCGGAACTCTCCTCAAGGACATAGAAGAGTTCGGGTAAAGTACGTGGTCCTACCAATGTTGAGGATCACGGTGCCTAAGGTAGAGGTAATAGCGTCATTGAATGACCGCAACATGATGGGGTTGGCACACATGTAGCTAGAAGGGATATTCATTTGTTGAAAAGCTTTTGAAGAGATGATGTTTAGGCTAGCACCCCCATCAATCATAACACGACGTACACGAATGTCCCGGACGTAAGCTGAGATGAACAGGCGAGGGTCAGGATCTTCTGTACAAAATCGACAATTTCATCTTCAGAGAAACTGACTGCAGCAGCTTGTGGTACAGAGACAGAAGTGGTTGGGGCGGTGGGTTGTTTGGTGAGAGAGGCAACGTGATTGGGTGTTAGAATGGAGGCAACGGGCAGGGTTTCATTAGGTAAGACCTCGATCCTTGAAGAATTTCAACGAGAGCTTGTCGATGAGATTCGGAGTCCGAATGAGATCATATAGTGTCATTTTTACGGTGATTGGTGAAGTGCTTAATCATGGCTCGATGGGCGGCTCCATTAGAGACAGGTAAGTTAGGTCCACGAATAACCACTTTGGGTGGTGGTGCAATCGGGATGCTTTGACGGAGAGGAGGAGAGGCGCAGTGTGCTTACTTTCGCTTTCTCATTGTTTTTCCATCGTGCTCGAGTAGCAACACTAATCATATTAATCTCAGAGACCTCGAGATGAAGAAGATGATTGGGATAAATCATGGTCTTGAGGGGGTGGGGTTGAATGATGACAGATCTTGGTGAGGCGGGGACAGATGGTATAGGAGAGGGAATGGAAACTAAAGGTCTCTCCCTTCGTAAGTTGTCTTTCTTTAACCTTCTATCCGGGAGAGGTGACTCGACGAAGGATGGTTTTAAAGCTTTGCATCCCTCCACATCATGTCCCGGTGTGCGGTGATAAGCGCAGATCTTAGACTCATCATAACCTATAGGTCGAGGTTTAGGCGGGTCATAAGGTCTAAGTGGGGGTAGGGAAATGGTCGCATTCTCTACTAACATAGCAAGGATTTTGGTAAGATCCTTTGAGTGGGTCAAAATCGAAGAGGATGAGGGTATTGATTGCGCTGGGTTTTGGTAATGTTTGGGCGTGGTTAGTTCGTATGGGTGGTGGTTTAACCGAGGGGTGTTGATATGTGTTTTTCACTAAACGTGGTTTCTTTGGCGCAGAGCTACGTCACGGTGGTTAGATGATGAGGCTACAGATGACATGGTAGCGGGAAACAACCACGGAGAAAGGGGAGTGACAAAATAAATCCTTTGATGATGGAGTTTGTTTAGGGTCATGGGTGGACAGGATACGTGGGATGATAATGTTGATATACCCTTCGATCCCCGTATGGGTGCAAAAGGCGTAGATCGCTTTGAAGAAAACGCAGGAGGTATGATATATTGGTGCAAGGTGGAAGGATGAGGTCCTAATATGGAAGGTAGGTATGATGATGATGGTTTGGATTGTGATAGAGGCACGGGTTGAGTGTGTCTCCTAGGTGGCGGGCGGCTTTATTCTTGGACAAATCTAGTCGCTTAGCGGGTGTGTTAGAATGGGTATGGGTAAGGTCCCAAGCGTAGGGAAGATTTGGCTAAGTTAATAGAAGTGGATGAGGCATTTGGTAGAGGTGAGGGGGTGAAGGTGAGAACATGGGTGTTTTAAGCTTCAGTAAACACTTCGGTATATGGTGGAGTTCTCAAGATCGGTCATTTGCATTTGAGTAGAATATGGCATACTCAAACGCTCCTATAGGATTTGTCTATCCTCCTGAGAATGACAATCTTCGGAGTGCTTGAATTGTAAATTTGGTACGGAAGAAAGGTGGGTTGTGATTCCAAACATCCGTGGGTGTGATACAAAGTGAGTAGATGAGGTATCGTATCAATAGATGTTAAGAGGTCAACCGTCGTTGAAAAGATTTAGGCGATGAAGAACTAATAGGTAAGAGGGCGTGTTCGAGAGGATCCGTCATGGTTAAAGAATTTGGTGATGTCGGTGTAAGAGATTTCTTCGTCTAAGGATGTCAAAAGGAGTGGCGTATCTCCCTCTTGTATAGCAAGAGGGGCAGAAGGGGAAATCTGGGAAAGAGATAGGTTAGATAACATCCGTTCGCAATCTTGTAGGGGATGTGGTATAAGAAGACTCATCGATGGGAAGAGAAGTCTCGGGAAGTTAACTCCTTTATGGGTAAAGGAATGATTTCGCTTTTGTTTGATGGTGGTAAAGGAGGTTCGGCCTCTGTGTTAGTGAAGAGGATTGATTCAAAATTTTCTCGATAGAGGCTTTGGGTCGGGAATCAAAGACTCGCATGGATCTCATGAACACTCTCTCTGCTAAGATATCCCGGTTTGTGTTATTGTTGGGAGAGTGATTCGGGAATGGTTTGTTGAAGATTTTAAAATTTCTGGCGGGGGCATTAGGATTATCTAGGTTATATCCTCGTGACAACCATTTCCTGCACTATGTTTTTCAACATCTTGCAGTTTTCATGACTATGTCCTTTTACACGGTGAAAGTTACAGAAGTCATTTTCTTTGTACCAGGAAGGTATGGCGCGAGTGGAATCAAACCCGGAATGAGGTTTAACAGGAGGTAATGTAATGGCTCCTGCTTTGAGCAATTTTTCCAATATCACACCATATGTTTCTCCCAAGGGAGTGTAGTTGATGGGCTCGGCTTTGTACTTATAGGTGGTTTTTGGTGGGGCATTAGACGGTGTTTGAGATTTAACCATCACCGCGTGGACAGCTCCTTTTGATTTAGAAGAAGTGGACGCGTGAGGAGTGGTGGTATTTGGTTTATTGGTAGAATCAGGAGTTCGGAAATTGGGGTTTTTGTTACGCAACCGCAATTTCTCTTCCTCTAAGGCTCGAATTTCTAGTTTCCAGAGCCATGGTAAAGGCTTCATCGAATGTACGGAAAGTTTGAATTTGAGAGTAGAGAAATGTGCTTAGCACATGCCCGTGTGAAAATTTTGATAAGTTCACTGAGGCAAGGCATATGTAAGTTGGTTGATAAGGCCACGCCATCGTCCAACGAAATCTGCGATAGATTCGCCTTTCTAATTGTCGGATGGCATAAAGGTCGGTGATGGATACTTTCTTAAGCAATGTTAATGGAGAAGTGATCCAAGAAAGATTGGGCTAGTTGGTTAAAAGAGAAGATTGAGTGCTTTGGGTTAAAGCACCATGCACAACCTCAAGGGGGTCTTGATAAGGACATGGAAATGTGCGAGTAGCAAGGCATCGTCATGGGCAATCAAATAACAAGCATGTCTAAATGATCGCAAGTGCTTGTTGAGGATCCTCTTTACTATTAAAACGAGTAAATTTCGGCATCTCCTATTGAGGAGGATATGAATGAAGGGGGACAAGGGTGAATGGGCTCCCGACAAACTTGCTCGTATGTCAAGGCGCTACGACTTCCCGACTTACGTAGCCTTTCCAGATTTTACATTTTGTCCATCATTTGTTTGATGAAATCTGTGGTCGGATGAGATGATGATGCGGTTGTGGCAAACGGAGGCAAATTGGGCCAAGGGCCTCCAATCGGACAATGGTGGAGTTAAGTGTTGATAAGGTATGGAGGATGATGTTTCGCCTCGGAATGTTTCGGCTTCCGGGAATAGAGTTGTTTCTATCCTTTCATTCCTTTTAGAAATGTATGAGGTTAGGGTTAGGAGGAATACCCGTTGAATGTCGAGATGGTGTGCGCGCATCAGAGAAAGATCAGCCGATCAAGGAGAACTCCTTTTTGTCTTGAAGGACTACCCGCAAATAAGAACACAAGACCACAAGATTTTGATTAAACAATAAATGAGGAAACTGCCTTGGGCCCAGGAAATATAAAACTTCCCTTCGAAGGTGGTCAGTTCCCCTGCTAATATGAATTAACACAAAAGACTGCAAAATATCAATTAAATTATTTTGTTAAACTGGGTAGGGGGAAAGGCTGGTTTTCTGGTTTTGATCAGAGGAACCGATGGCGGTTATTGATGACCGATGCCGGTTACTGATAACCGATACCGGTGGGTTCTAGGATCTTCTTGGTAGCTATGGTGTTTGTAATGGCTGGTTTTTGGATGGTATTAGGAAATGGGATGATTAGAAGTGAAAGAATGACAGTTAGATGCAATGGCACGTTGGGTAGTGGATTCAAACGGATTTAGAGGACTCGAGATTCAAGAAGCATAAGAAATGTTATAACAAAAGGACATGTAAGATCCGACTTATCGGTTTTGACCGAGATGCAAGTTGATCTCCTTGGTCAGTAACACTTCTCGGTTTCTTTACTCGCCTCTCTCGCTCTCGTCAAGTGAAGATCCGACTCTGCTCTCGCCGCAATGCTCTCTCGCTGATCCAGAACCTTCGACCGATCTCCAAAATGAAATTTCGATCCGTTGTTTTGGTTTGGGAGCCCATTTACAGGGAACCGATGGCGGTTGCGTAACCGACGGTGGTCGAGTAGAACCGCATCGGTAAGGAAAAAGTAGGCTATTTTTACTAAAATAGCCCACCTTCCCCGCTTTCTCCCGAGAGATCACCATGGGCTTGGTCAAGTGGCTAAAGGTCAGCTTTGGGTGCGAGTAAGGAGGCATTAGTTATGGATGTGAGTCTGACCAAGTCATGGGTCCCAATTAGGTTAGTTTAGGTTAGGGCTAGGTCATGATGAGGTGGCAAAGTGAGGTGGTGGGTAAGGTGATGTGGATTTATCAATTATAAGGTAATTAATAAATAATTGTGTAAAGTTTAGGTAATGAGGTTAGGTCACAAAATGGGATGCGGGTCACAAGGGGTCGTGGAGACACGAATTGGTGTCTACATTAGCCCCTTATTGTCGTGGTAAATTGTTTTGTAAAGTCGCGCGACAATAATATGAAGTGGTTTCTCCGTTAAGGATATAGGTAATCCCCTCAAATCTATCATGATTGAGTGAACGGAAATCAGTGGATAGGGTTGATAAAGGGTACATGGTAGAGAGGATGGTAAGGTGGTGGGTAGGTCCAAGGAAGCATTTACGCATGTCAAATGCAATAGATTTACTAGGGTACATGATTCGACGAGCAAACCAAAGAATGTATAGGCAAAGGTCGATAGTTTATCCAAACAAGGGTGATATAATCCCGTATCCAAGGCATAGGAAGTAGCTCCAGTGGTATATAATGTAAGGTACAGAACGCTTTAGGCATGTTCGGCAAGCACCAAATGGTCAGGTTTGGTTGAGATAAACGCCACGGTCTAAGTCTCAGGCAAAGTTGGTCGACAGTATCAAGTCAAGGACCCTAATCATGCTAAAACACGAACAGTGAGCTCGATCAACAAAAAGCTACATGATGGGTGGATAAAATTGTATTGTGTTGATGTTGGGCGAGGTATTTAATGGGTGCGGCCTTAGGTCGGGCCAAATGGTCAGGTGCGGCCTCGGGGTCGGGCCAAATGGGTTGGTCATGTAGCCTTGGCCGGGCCAAATGAGTTGGTCATGCCTGGGTCGGGCCAAATGAGTTGGTTGCGGCCTTGGCCGGGCCAAATGAGGTTAGGCGAGGCCTGGGTCGGGCCAAATGGGTTGGTTACGGCCTTGGTCGGGCCAAATGGGCCGGTTTGAGGCCTTGGCCTCGGGCCAAATGGGTTAGGTCGTCAGGCCTCGGGTCGGGCCAAATGAGTTGGTTACGGCCTGGTCGGGCCAAATGGGCCTTGGTGTGGCCTTGGGTCGGCTCCGCCAAATGGGTTGGTTACGAGCCTGGGCTCGGCCAAATGGTTGGTTGCGGCATTGGGTCGGGCCCTTGGGCTGATTGGGTTTGTCTGCCTTGGTCAGCCAATTGGTTTGTCAGTGGCCTTAGGTCAGCCGAGTGGTCATTGCAGAGGTGAGTGTTATCAATATAAATACGTGAAGATACTTATATTTTTAAGGAAAACACAACACATGATAGGTTATGGTAGGGGATGGTCGAGCTAACCTTGGGAGACCCCATGTCTCCTAAGTGCTACCTACATAGCCCATCGCACAAAGCAAGGAGGGGCCTCGACCGATGTAGTTCTCCTTAGACCAGTGAGAGGTGAATTCAGCAATTTGGGTATGGTTAGGCAATTTGTTGGTTGATAAGAATTTGATGTTGATAGGGTAATGTTGTTGGTGTTGGTAAGGTATGGGTGATATTGATGTAGGTATAGGTAAAGCGAAAGTTAGCTTTACCCAAATAGAAGGGAACCATGTCCCGATTAAGATCAACACACAATCCTGTGATGCGAGACAAAGAGGAAAGAGTGCTCCATAGGTGAAAAGAGCTAAATAAACCACATATTAACATAGATGAGCTTGAATCCCTAGGTACCTCAGCATAGGTGAGAAGTCGATAGGTGAAAAGAGTTGTATAATCACAATATATCGATATACGTACGTCCCTTGAGTTTTTGTTGCTTTGACAAAGGGTGAGGTGAGGTGGTTGATATAGGCGGGGTATGCCGAGAGCTTGTTGCAAGGTGATTATTCTGACGAAAGAGAAACTACCCTAAATAGACAAGTCCATGACTCAAAAGTGCTTTTGAATGAGGCTTTTCTTTTTTTATTGAATGTAGACCGATCGATGCGAAGTCTACAGGGATATCTGATTGTATTATTCTTGAGGTCTTCACGGCCGATCAATGCGAGAAGCTTCGATAAAGGCCGACTGTGTATAGATGTCCTTCGAGGGAGCAACATTTATTTATAGAGTGATATGATTGTAATGCATAGTTGTCCTTTGGGGAGCAACATATATAATAAAGAAGAATAGTTCGGCATATAGTCGTCCTTCGAGGGAGCAGTCTATATTTAATTTAAATGACTAGATGTTCATTTGCATGTGAAGCATCTAGTTAGTAGGAAGTTTGACTCAAGAAAATCCCATAAGAATACGGCTTATTTTAATACTTTGAAGTCATGGACTAGACTAAAAAGGGAAGGCATCATCAAGGGGAGGTGAGGATCAAACTATGTGAGCTTGATCACATTATGAAGTGTAGGAAACAGAGTGTATGTAGTGGTAAGTGAGCTCAAGGGACGAGCGACAGGTAGATAAGAAGTGATATAACACTAATTTCAACAAAGAGAATGGTCGAAGATGCAAGGCATTAAGAGGTTCAGCTCAGCCTTTACCATTAAGCTTAAGCTAAACGATAAGTACCGCATCCATAGGTATGAGTGATTATATAAGGCCCAATCCAATCGGGAGCAAATTTTCCACGCTTGCTCTTTTCTAGTTTGGTTACATGTTGATTCTCTTGAGAACAAGATCACCAACCTTAAAGGTACGCTCATGAAGTCGCTTATCATAAGCACGTTTAATGCGTTTTTGATAGATTTGAAGGTGATCAAGAGTCAGTAAGACGGCGTTCGTCAAGAAGCTCCAATTGGGCTAACCATTCTTGGCGGAAATCATCGTTGGTGAGAATATCCCAAGAGATATTCTAAGGGAGGGTATTTGTATTTCGAGAGGCAAAATAGCCTGCACCGTATACCAAAGAAAAGGTGTGGCATTAGTAGAGGTACGAATGCTAGTACGATAAGCCCAAAGGGCAAAGGGAATGTGATCGTGCCAATTTCTTCCTGGATTCACGACAACTTTCATGAGGATTTTGGTTAGTGTTTTATTAGAGGACTCGCTTGCCCATTGGCTTGTGGATAGTAAGGTGATGAGAAACTAAGTTTGATACCAAAGTTGTCACAAAGGTCTTGCAACAACTTGTTTTTGAAAGATTTTCCATTATCTCGTTATCAAAGCGATGAGGAACACCAAAACGACGTATAATGTGGTGGTTAATGAACTCGATAATTTTTTTTTTTTTTTGATTGAAATGAGTGGAATAGCCTCCACCCATTTTGTGTAATATTCGGTCACTGTGATTATCCAACGGTGACGCTGTGAAGAGGTTGGGTGAATCTCACCAATAAGGTCTAAACCCCATTGTGAGAAGGGCCAAAGATCTCGAGCGATCTGGAGAGGGTGGCTAGGAGTATGTTGAAGGTTGGCATGTTGTTGACACATAACACAACGCTTAACATATTCATAGCAATCGTTATCGAGAGTAGGCCAATAATAACCAAGGCGAAGGATTGTTTGCCACGGCAAGGCCGCTAAAATGTCCACCACAAATACCGCATGGACTCGTTGATGGTATGAGTGGCCTCCGCGCCGCTTAGATAACAAGGAGGATGTCATCAAAGCCACGTTTATAGAGGAGTCCCCCATGACAACATAACGCAAAACACTTTTAAGAAAAGCACGTTTGCTGCTACTAGTAAGGTCAAAGCGGGAGGACAGAGATTGTAAGGTAGTTGTGGAATTGGTGGTACTGTATCCTGTGAATTAGTGGACACAAAGATTTATCATACAAACTACCGAGGTTGAATAGGATGGGGCAAAAAGTTGTTGGACCACTGCACGAATAATTCAGTAGTCAACACGCGGCGGAATTTGCGAGGCTAAGCAAGCCATAGTATCCGCAAATTTGTTAAAGGGAGCGGGAATGGTTCAGTATAGAATAGTGAGTAAATAAGGCTAGAAGTGAATCCACGTAGTGTTTGTATTTTTGAAGTTCCTCATTTTGCATTGGTAGACGCCCATAACTTGATTGACTACCAATTGAGAGTCGCCAAAAATGGTGATAGATTTGATATCTAAGTGTAACGCAACTTGGAGACCTAGAACAAGGGCCTCGTATTCCGCTGTATTATTAGTGCAAGGGAAATCAAGTCGGAATGAAAGAGGCATAGGTTCAAAGCATTGAGAGGAATGAGAAAATGCTGGCTCCTCCGCCCGCGCTGCATTTAGATCCATCGAAGAAGAGGGTCATTGGGTACGACTCCTCCGTGAGGGAAAGAGTAGCGATGAGTTCGTCGGGAAATGTGAAATTGGTAAATTGTTCCCCCGGTAAAGGAGCGTCCGCAAGTTGGTCTGCGATGGTTTGTCCTTTGATTGATTTCTGGTGGATAAACTCAAGGTCGAGGTCGGCGAGAAGCATGAGCCATCTAGCAATGCGTTGGTTCGATGAGGTTTGGCATACATGTAATGGATGGGGTCTCAGTATTGTGATGACGAAAGTCTTGTGATTTAGAAGGTAGTGTCGGAGTTTGGTGGCCACGAATGATAGGGCAAGGCACAATTTTTCTACATGTGTGTACCTAGTCTCATAGTCCACCAAAGTACGACTTATATAATAAACGGCTTGTTCGTGATTCTCAGAGTCACGATGTGCAAGCATGGCTCCTACAAATGTGGTCGGTGGCGAAAGGTAAAGGTAGAAAGGGCGGTCAGTTGTCTTGGGTGGGATAAGCACGGTGGTCTAAGAGATAGGATTTGAGAGCTTCAAAGGCTTGGTGACATTCTTCGCCCATTGGAATGCAATATCCTTTTAAGGAGGTGATGGAAAGGTTGACACCGATCCGAGAGTCGGGAGATGAAACGCCTGATAGATCGAGCTTACCTCAGTAAACTACGCAATTGTTTGAGATTGTTGGGTGGGGGCATTTCTAGGATAGCTTTGACTTTAGATGGATCGACCTCAATGCCACGCAAAGAGACGATAAAGCCAAGAATTTTTCCCGAAAGAATACCAAAGACACATTTCTTCGGTCAAGGTGGTGGGCCGAGAATATTGTAACAAAGTATCAAAAATAATGGTTAAAACATCGAGATGTTCACTACGATGTTTAGACTTGCACGAGAAGATCGTCGACATAGTCTTCAAGGATAGTGTGCATAATGTCATGAAAATGTAGGTCATAACCCGCTGATAGGTAGCACCAAAGATTCTTAAGGCCAAATGGCATGACACGATAATGTAAGGTTCCCAAGGAATTATGAAGGCGCTTTGTGTTGATCGGCAGTGGGCAACCAAAATTTGGTCAGATCCTCGAAAAGCCATCCATGAGAGAGAGCATTTCATGACTTGCAGCTTAGATCAACAAGTTGGTCAATGCTAGGTAAGGGGAAGTCATCCTTAGGGCAAGCGAGGTTAAGATCCCTAAATCTGCGCATATCCGAAGTCCCCCGTATCACTTTAGTGACAGTGTACGATGTTAGAAATCCATTGAGGATAGTCAATAGACAAGATGAAGGAAACAGAAAGGAGTCGTTGAGCTCCTCTTTGACCAAGAGAGCAATGTGTGGATGCATTTTTCTCAATTTCGTTTGACTGGTTTGGAATCGGGGTTTAGGGTGATGTTATGGACGGCGATGGTAGGATCAATTCCCGCATGTCGCCGCGTAAGACCATGCAAAGCTTGGTCATGAGCACGGAGAAAGGTAGTAAAGGCGGCTTATTCTCGATGTGTTAAGGGATTGTCCAATCTTCACAATGTGAGGATCCTCCTCCGTGTGGATATTGATTTCTATGGTAGATCTGCTCAAAGATAGTTTGGGTTTCAGATGGTAAGGCTCGTTGAATATAAGAATCATCCGCGCCAAGGTAAGTGAGGATGGAGTCGTCATCCTGGCATTCAACAACATTAATCAAAGGTGAATCCTCTTCGATCATGTCTGGATAAAGAAGGGGCAAGGAAGATGGGTCGTCATTATCGCGCTGATAAGTGAGAGGACCTATGAAGATAGCATTTATGAAAAAAAAGTTAGGAGGGATGGATTCAGTGGTCTATAGATTCTCGTGTGATGATGGCAAAGTGGGTGATGATGGTTTGGTAGGGGCGACGTCTTCTTCTTCCAGATATACCTGACAGAGGTGTCTCCCGTGTAGGTGTTTCAGAAAACCGAGACCACCGCAATCATTATGTTTACGGGTAGTCACGGAATGAGTGTATGTCGGCCTTGTTCAGAAGGCCAAAACAAAGCCTTCCACGCATAAATGAGTCAAGAAGGTGAGGGATAAACGACGATTTGTCAAGTATTGAAAATCGGATTGGAAAGGAACCACACCAAGAGGAGGTTCGGGGGTAATGGAGGATGCGCCAACACCCCATACGTTAGGTTAGTGTGGTAATGGGGTGGTCCGTAAGAGATTATCTCCCCACGCGACGGTCGTAGGTGGGATGTGCATGTAATTGTCCGTACTCCCGCGGGTAGGGAAAGAACTAACGTTATATAAGCGGTACTTCCAAAAGGGCGCTGAAAACATCTACTAAGGGGCCGAGGTTGGAATGTTAGCATGGGGAAGGGAAGTGGTTTTGCGATGGTGGTTTCATCAATCAAGGCGTAGGCGGCCGTTGAGGTGGATGGTTGAGGTACATTCGAGGAGGATGGTTGAGTTGAATGTATGGGTGTCTTGATTGGTATAAGCACATCGTTAGGCGGTATAACATATCGCAGGTTTTAAAGGGGGAGGGTCACTTTACGGTGTAAGACTTCCCTCGTACTCAAATTTTATGCATCTATGTAATGTTGAGGAACGCATCCCATGGCTCGGATCCAAGGATGACCCAAAGAATATATTATATCGAACTCTCCCTCAAGGACATAGAAGAGTTCGGGTAAAGTACGTGGTCCTACGCGAATGTTGAGGATCACGGTGCCTAAGGTAGAAGTAATAGCGCCATCAATGACCGCAACATGATGGGGTCGGCACACATGCAACTGTAAGGGATGTTCATCCATTGGAAGGCTTTCAAGAGATGATGTTTAGGCTAGCGCCCCGTCAATCATAACCCGACGTACTCAATGTCCCGACGTAAGCGGAGATGAAAAGGGCAGGTCGGATCTTCTCGTACCAAAGTCGACAATTTCATCTTCGAGAAACCGATCACAGCAGCTTTGTGTACAGAGACAAGTGGTCAGGGCAGGGGGTTGTTTGGTGAGAGAAGCAACGTGATTGGGTGTTAGAATGGAGGCGACAGTGCGGGTTTCATTAGGTAAAACCTCTATCCTCAAGGATCTCAACGAGAGCTTGTCGATGAGATTCGTAAGTCCGAATGAGATCATACAAAGGTCATTTTTACGGGTGATCGGTGAAGCCGTTTAATCATATTTCGGTGGCAATGCCATTAGAGACGGATAGGCGGGTCCGCGAATGACCACTTTAGGTGGTGGTGCACCTCGGATGTTTGACGGAGAAAGAGATGCCGCAGTGTGTTTTCTTTGCTTTCCCATTGTTTTTCTCCTCTCTAGCAAATGACACACTAATCATATTAGTCTCGTAGACCCGAGATGAGGAAGATGGTTGGGATAACTCATGGTCTTCAAGAGGTGGGGTCAGTAATAATGATAGATCTCAAAGAGGCGGGGACAGATGGTATAGGAGAGGGAATGCAAACTAAAGGTCTCTCCTTCGTAAGTTGTCTTTCTTAATCTTTCTATCCGGGAGATGTGACTCGCGAAGGATGGTTTTTAGAGCTTTGCATCCCTCCACATCATGTCCCGGTGTGCGGTGATAAGCAGATTTTAGACTCATCGTAACCCATAGGTCGGGCTTAGACGGTCATAAGGTCTAAGTGGAGGTAGGGAAATGGTCGCGTTCTCCACCAACATAGCAAGGATTTTGCGTAAGATCCTTTGAGTGGGTCAAAATCGGAAGAGGATGAGGGTATTGATTGTGTGGATTTTGGTAATGTTTGGGCGTGGTTAGTTCGTATGGGTGGTGGTTTAGCCGAGGGTATTGATACAGGTTTTTACTAAACGTGATTTCTTTGCGCAAAAGCTTATGTTGATGATGAGGTCGCAGATGACGTGGTATCGTAAAAACAACCACTGGAAATAGGAGTGACCGAAAACAAATCTTTTGATGATGGAATTTGTTTAGGGTTGATAGTGGACAAGATACGCAGAGTGGCGGTGTTGCTATACCACGAATTTCTATATAGGTGCGGAAGGCGAGGTTGTTTTGAAGAAAACGCAGGAGGTATGATATATTGATGTAAGGTAGAGGGATGGGGTCCCAATATGGAAGGTAGGTATGATGATGATGGTTTTGATTGTGATAGGGCATGGATTGAGTTTGTCTCCTAGGTGGCGGAGCGGATTTATTTTTGGATAGATCGAGTCACTTAGGCGGGTGCTAGGGACCGGGCATTGTGAGGTCCCAAGCGTAGGGAAGATCCGGTTAAGCTGATAGAAGTGTACGGGGCATTTGGTAGAGGTGAGGGGGTGAAGGTGAGAACAGGGGCATTTTAAGCTTCCGTAAGCTCTTCTGGGTATATGGTGGAGACATCGATCAGTCATTTGCATTTGAGTAGAAAAGGGGTACTCAAACGTTCCCATAGGGCCTGCGTCTCATCTTCTCGGAATGACACTCCGTGTGTGATTTGTAATTTTTGTATCGGAAGAAAGGTGGGTTGTAATTCCACCACTCGCGGGTGTGACACAGAGGTAGATGAGGCACTCGTATCAATAGATGTTAAGAGGTCAACCGGTCGTTGAAAAGATTTAGGCGATGAGGGACTAATAGATAGGAGGGCGTGTTCGAGGGGATCTGTCACACGTTTAAAGAATGTGGTGATGTTAGTGTAAGAGATTTCTCCTAAGGATGTCAAAAGGAGTGGCGAGCCTTCCTCTTGTGTAGCAAGAGTGGTAGAAGGGGACGTTTGGGAAATAGATAAATTAGATAGCATCCGCTCACGCCTTGAGGGATGTGGTGTAAGAAGACTCGCTTGATGAGAAGAGAAGTCCTGGGCGCTTAACTCTTCTATGGGTAAAGGAATGATTTCACTTTGGCTTGATGGTGGTGAAGGAGGTTCAAACTCCTGTGTTGGTGGAGAGGCTTGATTTAAAAAATTTTCAATAGAGGCTTTTGGTAATGAGAATCGAAGATCGCATGAATCTCATGAACACTCTCCTGGCTAAGATATCTTGGTTCACGCATTATCATTGACGAGTGATTCGGGAATGGCTTGTTGAAAATTTTCAGATTTCAAGTTAGGGGCGTTAGGATTATCGAGGGTTATATCCCCATGGCACAACCATTTCCTGCACTATGTTTTTCAACATCTTGCGCTTTTCATGACTATGTCCTTTTACGCGGTGAAAGTTACAAAAGTCATTTTCTTTGTACCAGGAAGGTATTGCACGGGTGGAGTCAAACCCAGAGTGAGGTTTAACAGGGGGCAAGGTGATAGCCCCAGCTTTGAGCAATTTCTCCAGATGACGCCATAAGTTTCTCCCAAGGAGTGTAATTGGTGGGCTCGGCTTTGACTTATAAGTGGTTTTCAAGTGAGTATCGACGGTGTTTGAGATTTGACCATTACCGCGTGGACAGCTCCTTTTGATTTAGAAGAAGTGGACGCATGAGGAGTGGTGGTGTTTGGCTTGTTGGTAGAATCAGGAGTTCGGAAATTGGGGTTTTTGTTACGCAACCGCAATTTCTCTTCTTCTAAGGCTCGACTTTCTAGTTTCCAGAGCCATGGTAAAGGCCTCGTCTTAATGTGCGGAAAGTTTGAATTTGGAGGGTAGGGGAGATGTGCTTAGCGCAGGCCCGTGTAAATAGTTCGATGAGTTCGGTTTGAGGCAAGGCATACGTAAGTTGGTTGATAAGGCCCCGCCATCGTCCAACGAAATCTGCGATAGATTCGTCTTCAAATTGTCGGATGGCATAGAGGTCAGTGATAGATACTTTCTTGGCAATGTTAATGGAGAAATGATCCAAGAAAGATTGGGCTAGTTGGTTAAAAGAGAAGATTGAGTGTCCGGGTTAAAGCACCGTACCACTCCAAGGCAGTCCCCGATAAGGACATGGGAAAGGTGCAGTAACAAGGCATCATCATGGGCAATCAAATAACAAGCATGTCTAAATGATCGCAAGTGTTGTTGAGGATCCTCTTTATCAAGTGTTAAAACGAGTAAACTTTGGCAACTCCCATTGAGGAGGATATGAATGAAGGGGGACAGAGAAGGGTGAATGGGCTCCACAAACTTGCTCGTATGTCAAGCGCGCTACAACTTCCTCAAACGGAAGCCTCCGTGTTTTGCATTTTGTCCATCATTTGTTTGATGAAATCTGTGGTTGGATGAGATGATGGTGCCACGTAATAGGGATGTCCCATATAAGGTGTTGAGGTTACTGGATACGTGTATGGGAATGAAAAGGTAGGCGGAGCTTGAGAAGGAAAGCTTGTGTGAATAGGTGGCAGAGAGTAAGTCATGAATGGAGTGGTCTCAAAGAGAGATGAGATAGGGGCAAACTGGTGGTAACGATACGTGGGGTCCAAGGTTAACCAAAGGAAAGCTAATCGGGTCGTATGAACCTCTCAAGCCGGATCGGGAGACGGGCTAGAGATGCAGAAGTAAGGCGTTGTTATCGGGAGGAGTGGGAGCTAAATGAGCAGCTAGACTAATAGGCATGCCAATAAGGAGCTAACCATCGGCGTACGGTCGTGGGTATGAGACAAATAGTATTGACAAATGGGATTAGCATCCGTAAATTTGGCAAAGTCCTTGTCTCCTACAGGAATTTGGGGGATCTCACTAGTGTCCGTAGGGTTCCCTATAGAATGTGAAGGGGGTGATTCAGGCAAAGACACAGAGCAGGCATGTGAAACCATGGCGGTGGCTTGCTTCCGAGTGATGACAACCATAGACAAGAACACACAGGAAAGTTTTAATCTATCAAGAACAAAAACAACCTCAGAATGATGAATTTGGCAAGTTGCTGGTTTGTCAGGGGCTGATGAAGACAGTAACCGATATTGGTTTAGTAACCGGTGTCGGTCACAGAGAAAATGACGCCGGTCCCTTAACCGATGCCGGTGTCAAAAGTCTAGGATAAGAAGATATAAAAGGTGCTAATTTGATTTTTAGCAACGGTTGAGTATATTTATCAACTTATTGATCACAGAAGACAAAGTATGACAGAGAAAACAGAATTTGGAAACAAGCAAGAGGCACACGCAAATCTAGAGACTAACCCTAGGGTTAATTTTAGTTATCGTGGGCTTATGCCTTTAGACGTAAGATGATGTCAGAATCCTAAACAACAAGACCTAGGGGAAATGTCAAGTTTGTTTTGGCTTATAAGGTTACCTCAATCGGGTGGAGGAATACCATGAAAAGGGGGATGTTTGAGTCATTGTGTTAATTGTGAAGTGATTTGGTATGTGTTGTGCAAAGAAACTAAGGTTAATTTCCCGTCAAATACCGTGGATATCACCCCACGTGTACGACCTGTTACTTAATCTATGTTCACTAGAATTGGAGAACAACAAGCAGGAATGCAATGCACGTGTTTTAAACCCAAATCGAAAATTATATTCGATGAAGCAAGAGAGATGACTTTCACTAATGCGAAACCAGGAAAGCAAGACAAATTCTTTACTAAATATATAACACAAGCAAAGAACAAAGAAATATGCTTCCTAAAATGAAAATAAGCAAGAGAAAGAAACCCAAAATGGGTCCCACCGGCGTGCAAAAATGTTTCGCTTTAATGTTTCTGCTTCCTCAGGAATAGAGTTGTTTCTATCCTTTCATTCCTTTTAGAAACAGATGAGGTTAGGGTTAGGAGGAATACCTGTTGAATGTCGAGATGGTGTGCGCGTACCGTAGAGAAAGATCAGGCTATCACTGCGGAGAACTCCTTTTTGTCTTGGAAGGACTACCTGCAAATAAGAACACAAGACCACAAGATTTTGATTAAACAATAAATGAGGAAACTCGCTTGGGCCCAGAAACATAAAACTTCCTTCAAGGTGGTCAGTTCCCCTGCTAATATGAATTAACACAAAAGACTGCAAAATATCAATTAAATTATTTTGTTAAACTGGGTAGGGGGAAAGGCTGGTTTTCTGGTTTTGATCAGAGGAACCGATGGCGGTTATTGATGACCGATGCCGGTTACTGATAACCGATACCGGTGGGTTCTAGGATCTTCTTGGTAGCTATGGTGTTTGTAATGGCTGGTTTTTGGATGGTATTAGGAAATGGGATGATTAGAAGTGAAAGAATGACAGTTAGATGCAATGGCACGTTGGGTAGTGGATTCAAATGCAGATTTAGGAGGACTGAGATTCAAGAAGCATAAGAAATGTTATAACAAAAGGACATGTAAGATCTGACTTACTGGTTTTGACCGAGATGCAAGTTGATCTCCTTGGTTGTAAACACTTCTGGTTTCTTTACTCGTCTCTGCTCTGTCAAGTGAAGATCTGGACTCTATTCCTCGCTCGCAATGCTCTCTGTTGATCCAAAAATCCTTCGACTGATCTCCAAAATGAAATTCCGATCCGTTGTTTTGGTTTGGGGAGCCCATTTACAGGGAACCGATGGCGGTTGCGTAACCGACGGCGGTCCGAGTAGAACCGCATCGTAAGGAAAAAGTAGGCTATTTTTAGTAAAATAGCCCACCTTCCCTGCTTTTCTCCCGAGAGATCAGTTGCGGGCTTGGTCAAGTGGCTAGAAGGTCGGCTTTGGGTGCGAGTAAGGAGGCATTAGTTATGGATGTGAGTCTAGACCAAGTCATGGGTCCTAATTAGGTTAGTTTAGGGTTAGGGCTAGGTCATGATGAGGTGGCAAAGTGAGGTGGCGGGTAAGGTGATGTGGATTTATCAATTATAAGGTAATTAATAAATAATTGTGTAAAGTTTAGGTAATGAGGTTAGGTTGCAAAATGGGATGCGGGTCACAAGGGGTCGTAAGACACGAATTTGGTGTCTACAGAGATGAATATGTTGAGGCGACGAGAATAAGGATGTCCCATATAAGGTGTTGAGGTTACTTGGATACGTGTATGGGAATGAGAAGGTAGGCGGAGCTTGAGAAGGAAAGCTCGTGTGGATAGGTGGCAGAGAGCAACTCATGAATGGAGTAGTCCTGCAAGAGAGATGAGGTAGGGGCGTTGGTGGTAATGATATGTGGGGTCCAAGATTAGCCAAAGAAAATCCAATCGAAATGTCGTATGAACCTCTCGAAGCTGTCCGGATTGGGAGACGGGCTAGAGATGCGAGGAAGCAAGGCGGTATTATCGTTGAGTGGGAGCTAAATGAGCAGCTATACTAATAGGCATACCAACAAAGGAGCCGACCATCAAAGCGTACGGTCGTGGGCATGAGACAAATACTATTGTACAAAGTGCTAGAATTAGCATCCAGAAACTTGGCAAAGTCCTTGTCTCCTACAGAATTGGGGGATCTCACCGGTGTCCAGGGATTCCTGCAGAATATGAAGGGGTGATTCGTAAAGAAACAGAGCAAGCATGTGAAACCATGGCGGCGGCTTGCTTTCGAGTGATAACAACCATGGACAGGTGTTCACAGTAGGGTTTCAATCTATCCGGAACAGAAACAACCTTAGAATGGTGAAATTGGTAGGTTGCTGGTTTGTCAGGAATTGGAAAAGAGAGTAACCGATATCGGTCTAGTAACCGATGTCGGTTACACTATAGCCGACGTCGGTCAGGTAACCGATGTCGGTGTAAGAAGTCTGGGCTAACAAGATATAAAAAGGCTGCTAATTTGATTTTTAACAACGTTTAGTATACGTGTCCAATTATTGATCACGAAAAAGCAGAGTATGAGAAAGAAAACAGAACTAAGAACAAGCAAGATGCACACACAAATCCAGAGATTAACCCTAGGGTTAATTTTAATTATCGTGGGCTTATTCCTTTAGACGTAGAATAATGTCTAATCCTAAACAAGAGACTTAGGGGAAATTTCAAGTTGTTTTGTCTTATAAGGTTACCTCAATCGGGCGGAGGAATACCGCGGAAAAAGGAGGGGATGCTTGAGTGTTGTGTTAATTATGAAGTGATTCAAGATGTGTTGTGCAAAGGAATGTAAGATTAATTTCACCCCGTCAATACCGTGGATATCACCCCCACATGTATGACTTGTTACTTAATCTACGTTCACTAGAATTGAAAAACAACAAGCAGGAATGCAATGCACGTGTTTTAAACCCAAATCGAAAATTATGTTCGATGAAGCAAGAGAGATGACTTTCACTAATGCGAAACTAGGAAAGCAAGACAATTTTTTTACGAAATATATAACAAAAGCAAAAGCAACAAAGAAGTATGCTTCCTAAAATGAAAATAAGCAAGAGAAACAGAAACCCAAGATGGGTCCCACCGGGCGTGCCAAAATGTTTCACTCGGAATGATTCGTTCCTTTTAGAAACAGATAAGGTTAGGGGCTAGGAGGAATACCTGTAGAATGTCAAGATGGTGTGCGCATACCGTAGAGAAAGATCGAGTGACTGCAAAGAACTCCTTTTGTCTTGGAAGGACTACTCGCAAATAAGAACACAAGACCACAAGATTTTGATTAGATAATAAATGAGGAAACTCGCCTTGGGCCTAGGAAATATAAAACTTCCTTTCGAAGGTGGTCGGTTCCCTCGCTAATATGAATTAACACAAAAGACTGTAAAATATCAATTAAGTTGCTTCGTTGAACCGGTAGGGAAAGGCTGGTTTTCGGTTTTGATCGGAGGAACCGATGCTGGTTGCGATAACCGATACCGGTGGGTTCTAGGATCTAGGGTTGGTTGCTTTGTGGGGTAGTTGTGTTGTTTGTAAGGCAATTTGTATATAGGTGGTATTAGGAAATGAGGTGATGAGAGGTAGATGAATGATAGTTAGAGGTAATATGCATCTTTGGGTAGTGGATTCAGGGATGGATTTATGAGGACCGTAATTCAAAAGGCATAAGAAATGTTATAACAGAGGACATGCAAGATGTGACTTACTGGTTTTGATGAAGATGCAAGCTGATCTCCTTTGCTGTAAACACTTCTGGTATTTCCACTCGTCTCTGCTCGGTCAAGTGAAGATCTGGACTCTCTTTTTCACTCCCAATGATCTCTGTTGATTCAAAAATCATTCGACCTGATCCCAAAAAATGAAATTCCGATCCTTTGTTTTTGGTTTGGGGAGGCCATTTACAGGGAACCGATGGCGGTTACGTAACCGACGGTGGTCGAGTAGGAACCGGCATCGGTAAGGAAAAAGTAGGCTATTTTTAGTAAAACAGCCCACCTTCCCTGCTTTTCTCCCGAGAGATCAGGCCATGGGGCTTGGTCAAGTGGCTAGAAGGTCGGTTTTGGGTGCGAGTAAGGAGGCATTAGTTATGGATGTGAGTCTAGACCAAGTCATAGGTCTTAATTAGGTTAGTTTAGGGTTAGGGCTAGGTCATGATGAGGTGGCAAAATGAGGTGGCAGGTAAGGTGATGTGGATTTATCAATTACAAGGTAATTAATAAATAATTGTGTAAAGTTTAGGTGATGAGGTTAAGTTGCGAGATGAGATGTGGGTCACAAGGGGTCGTAAGACACAAATTTGGTGTCTACACTTACTATCAAAAAACGTAAAAATTACCAAATGCAACCCAATATCCAAATTGGACCTTGAAAATATACTTAAACTTACCCAAGACCATTTCCCAATGCTCAATTTACATGCTCAGAAGAAGAAATATCAAAATTGAATCAAATCTTATAAGTTGAAAATTGTCAGTTTTAAAATTATAAACCTTGCAGATCTATTTCTTAAAATTGACCCTCACCAAATTCTAAAATTGATGATTGTTGTTCAAAGAGGACTCCGAGAGCTTTCTCGGAAAGTCCTCGTTTTCCTAAAATGGAGCTTCCTATCAAAAGTTATGGCCATTTGAAGTTTTACTTCAAAATGGCCATCCCAAACCAAAAATGAAATAATTCGACCTTAGAAAAATTTAAATTTTGAACTTTAGAAAAATTTCTCAAAAAGTTCTGCGGCCCGCCACCCTCTCATCCTATCAGAATTCACCACATGGCACTTTGGAGGGGCGGACCCTTAATAAAACTTAACATTTTGAAAATTTTCCTATTTTCCCATGAACCCGCGGCTGACCCAACCAATCACGTGTCGACACGCAAGGAAGAAGGGGGTGCACGGATCAAAATGGAAAAACTTAACCATTTTTTCCTTTGGAAAAATTTCACTTTTTCTCCACGGCCCCACACCCCGCAGCCAATGGGGTGATGACACGTGTCCCCATGGGTGTGCGGGTCCATGTAATTCTTTTAACCTTTTAACCCCATGGGCGAAAAATCCAAATTTCTCCGCCAGCCCGCGGCTAATCACAAAGCACCACGTGGCCATTTGAGCAAGTGCGGAGGCACGGAGGAAAATTTTCCTTTGGAAAATTGAGACTTTGGTTTTGGGAAAAATTTCAAAATTTTCCCCAACCCGCTGGCCCGAACCAATCACGTGATGACACGTGGCATTTGGGAAAATTTTCCCAATTTTCTCCCTAACCCCGTGGACCTCCAAGGGAAAATTTTCCCCTAAAACTCCGCCCGGCCATAACTTGAGTTTTACAAGGAGTTAGGAGGACTTCTTTATATGGTTGGAAAGGTGAGGAAATTTCCTATCCAATGAGCCTAGTTTAGGAAAGTTTTGATAAATCTAAGTGTCCAACAATCTAGTTGAAGTTCGGGGCTTGATAGAGAGCAGCCTCAGCGTATAAATTTCTCCCTGAACCTTAGTAAAACTTGTAACCTCCAAATTGGAACCTTGTAAACTTGTTATAAGATAAAAATGGAAATCTTGTGTTTGGTTAATTAGAATTTGTTCCGGAACCTATTTAGTTTCAAACTAGTGTCTTGCTACTTGTTTGTAGACCCTTCTTACAAAAAAAAATTATTCCATAATTTTCCTAGTTTGTTTCTTGGTCTCAAGTGGTAGTTGAAGCGGGCATTACATTGATCAAATTATATTTTCAGTTTTTGAATTATTCCAAAATAGTGAGGAAATAAAAATTATTATTTAAAAAATAATATGTAAATAATGTAAAGGAAAATAGTTTTCATTAATTTGACTTCATCTTATCTTGAGGTGGATATTTTTGAAGAAGCAACTTACAATAAAAATGAATATCTTTGTCTCGTGATGAGTGATTTGTTGATTCTTAATGTGTCTTCCCATCATAAACATAAGCACAACTCAAAATGAATTCCTATTCTCTGTTGCAGACCCTTCAAGAGAGTGATGTCAAGGTAAGTGTCAATGTAGTTTTTAATCCTTAATATGATGTGTAAATATTTAAAATTAGAGAATATAACTCCATAACACCTATTATTCTTTATATTAATTGTTTTGATAACAAAAGAACAAATACTCATGTAATTATTGTGGGTGATTATTCTTTCAATTTGTTCTTAGAGGTTACACAAAAGTAACTGATCAAAATCGAAGATTACATGACCATATCCAACATGCTTAAACAAGAAATTTCCTAGTGTCATTCAAATATATCAAGCTGAGAGGTATATGATATCAAGATAAAAGAGGGAAAAAAATCATAAATAATCATGCCATATTATTGGAAAGGGAGATAAATTTATGCCTAAATCATATGAAAATTTCAATTTTGCATTTTTTGGCACATGTAGGCTAATAGAGATAGAGTTATTTGAACAAGAAGAAGATTCTAAAATTATCAATCATCATGAACTTATTATTCCTAAAAATGATGAATGTTTTCTCTATTATTATATGTTAGATGAAGGAGATTATGAGGCTCTTATCAGTACTTCTCTCCTGTCTATTGTTATTGATAAATTACGAATAATTTTATTTTAGCACACTTTTTTTGAAGAGCATGATCTAGTAGAAGTTGAAATTAAAATGCGTGGTTTCGTAAAGATAAAATATGATTATTGGGAATATAAGATCAGTTTGGATATCATCAAAGAAATTCAAGTTCCATATCATCAAAGCAAGTCAAGTTCCTTCCGATGGAAAATGGTTTACAAAAAAACAAGTTGCCAACAACTTCTCACATCTTTCGTCACTCCTCAAGGAGATTAATCTAGGAGGATTTGAATTTATGATTGCACTTGTGAATAATGCTACACACCATGTGTCATCTTCACCAACATCTAAAGGACCCACTATATAAACTACATCACCAGAAAACAAATCTATATAAAATAGGACCATTTACTCATGGTCAAGTTACAAGGCTAAGTAATTGTGATGGTGATGACCCAAGTTCAAGGCCGGCATGGTTCTAATCCTAAAGTAGTCCAGTTAACTCTGGGTAATAAAGATAGGATACATATCATAACTTGTAAACATGAAGGTGATCTAAGCTTAGTGGTGCATTCTCCCTGCATTAAAAGAAGACAACAGGAAAATGCAACAATTTAGAGAGAAAACAAAATCCCAATCAGGGACAGAGTAGAGAACCCACACAGTTTTGACCATTAAAACGCCCGTTTAAAAAATAGAAAACCCAAAAATTTGCACATTTAATTTCTAAAAAATCCAATCGAATTAAATCCTGATGTGAAACATATAACACAAATAAGAGTTATAACTGGGGAGGCCATTATGAATTCACCTGGATATATTTGATGTACTGACATCTTACTGGAAAGTTGTTGAACTTGTGTCTGTATGCATATAAAACATCAAGTACATTTGATTCAGCATCTCTGCCAAAGTCACGGAGTGATCAGGGGTTTCAATAACTACATCATGGGAACCAAATCCAGGCAGAGTGTGAGCACTTAATTACATGTGAGGTTCTTTTTCTTCCATTGAAACAGCTGGGTAAAGATTTTTTATAACTCTTACTCTCCATTCATCGATCCCTTCAGAATTCTGAATATTTTAGGAGCACATTCGTGTTCGTGGTGGAGACAGAATGGGCAGGGGCCTGCAGAATGGTGCGAGGTATTTGTAGTGGATTTGAAATCAGAGGGGCGTTTACCTCTAGGCAGGGATATAATGACCCACTTGTTTAGGATTGAGTTGTGTCTTAACTGGGAACATGGTGATTTGGGGGCTTTGGTTGCCCTCTCCATGGCACGAGAGCTTAGCACACCAGAGACTTACATGAGGGAGGAGGGTATACTCGACTTCATTTTCTCTAATGGCTTTTATATATCGAAATTACTGTAATTTCTGTAATTTTCTCTAATGGCTTTTATATATCAGAAATTACCCACTATTGCAGAAATTACGGTTTTCACAACACCATTATTCTATAGAAGGTATATTTTAAATTTAATATATCATTACAATTTTCTAGAGCACCATTATTACCATGCATTGACACCGAAATTTGTGAAGCCTGGTCATGATAGAAGAGATTTAAAATGGGGTTTTGCAAAAAATGAGAAAATGTTTCAATGTAGAGGTAGATCAAAGAAAAACATGAACAAAGCTCTCTTAAAAACGATTACACAAAAAAACGTCTCCAATTTACTAGGGTTTTGCAAATAAAAAACTAGGGTTTCATTTATTTTATGCCCAAATCCATGGGATCCTCCATTTTCACCAAAAAAACTAAATGCATACCCGGTGCTCGTCAATGGCCTCCTCACTCCTCAGTGGCCACGCTAGTGGGCTCATTGGGCATGGTGGGTGCTTGTGGGCTCGGTTTGGTCTACGTTGGTCAATGGCCATGCTAGTCTCCTCAGTCTCCTTTAACACTACTTGGTGGGCTTGGTGGGCTCTGGTCAGTGGGGTTGTGGGCTCGATCTGTCTGCTCTAAAATTTGCATGAAGGAGGTGGGGTGGATGAAAATTGATTTCCTCCGCATGCCTCCAATATATAAATAGGGGTGTTCGCGCAATTTCCTTCACATGAATCGGTGTTCATGTAAACACCCCTTTGCACGAACCATATTGAACACTATACGTGGAAAAAAATAATCGACGTATTAGTTCGCAATGCGAACCATGTTCGCGCGAACCGACCACATTTACCGCCTGCACACATTCCTCACTTGTGTTTTTGGGACAAAATTGGAACTCAACACCATGCATTGACCGGGTGGAATCAATATGGATGTGTTTTCCAAAGGACATGTTATTAAATATTAGTGCATGTAAAAGGAGGCGGTGGAGCCGCAACCCATGGAGGAGAAGATGAAATGGCATCTACACTATTTACTGAGACCACTGTCGGTATAGTAGCATAGAATTAGTAGAGGGATGGGTCTTCAACCTATATCCACCTCGGGCCATCGGTTCAAAGGTGTCTTGAAAATAAGATTAAATACATGACATGAGTAAAATTGAGTTGTCCTAATGCTTCATCTATAAGCTCAATAGCATCAAATTCATCATCAAAATCCTCAGAACCATCGGTGTGAGCATCATCATGTTGTATCGCACTATCAAGTATGTTGGTAGGTGGCACCATAGATGGAGTAATAAAGGGTGCCGTGATGGGTGGAGAAGGGACATTAATAGGAGCTGATACCATAGGTGAAATAATAGCTGTAGTGTGAGTAGAGATAGTTGGAGCATTTATAGTTGTAGTAGGATATTTTGAAGCGCTAGAATGACTAATGTCATATGTGTCAAGGTTACCATATGGAATACATTGTGAAGGTGGTATGGGCATAAAAGTAATGGGATCTATGCAACAATATTTGAATGGCTTTGGATCGGTGGTGATAGTATGTTCATAGCCATCATGCAAGAACTTGACACATTAGTGAAGATTATATGGAACTGTGTGCATTGTTTAAATCCAAAGGCCTACCTAACAAGAGATTAAACTAAAAGGAGGCATCGATAACATAAAACTTGGTGAAAACAGTCTCAAGCCCAACCCGAGTATGTAATGAGATAGTCCCTAGGCATGAACAAGTGGTAGAATAATAACCACGAATGAGGGTAGAATTCTTAGAAATTAAATTATCGTTAATGGCTAGTAGCTTTAAAAGATAATGATCGCATAAATTGATAGCTAATCCATTTTCAATGAGGACTCATTTAATGCAAGAAGTGCTAATAATGTCAGTAATGAGCCAAGGAGCACACAGATTGCTTTTAGCAAAAGGTGACACATCCTCATCTGTGAAAGATATAACATGTGGTAAATTACGAAGGGATTGTATGAGATGTGAAAAGGCCAATATAGAATTAGCACTTTCAATATGAATGGCACGAAGGATAACTTCTAGTGTGTTGTGACAATCTGCTACATTACATCAGGCAACAAGTCATAAAGAGAGATCTTAGCGGGCATATTTTAAAGTTGTTTAATGATTCCATAGCCCTTAGAAGCAGTGGGAGGAGTTGTTGGAGTAATGGGAAGAGGAATAGACATGAGTAGAGTCATTGGCAGATTAGGAGGAGTACGAAGAGTACTAACTACATTGATAAATGGATCAGCCCTAGGTGTGACAAAGTAAGAAGGATGGTGGGTACATGACGCATGAAATTAACAATAGTAGTAACTATATCGGAGACCTTAGTTGGTGCAAAGGTAGGATAAGAAGATTGAGCCATAACTTGATAAGGAGATGACATGGTCAAAAGGAAGTGTTGAAATGTCGGGTTCACCAAAATGATTAACTAAAAATGGGAATATGTGTAGTTAATCTAATCTAGAATGACATGTAAATACAATAAATAAATGTAGTAAATGATTATGGAAAATGACCCAGCAACTAATCTAATGAAAAAGAAACCCTAATATGCAAGAGAAGTATGGAAGTGACTTAGCTAATTTGAAGAGCTTGCTAGATCATGTCGTAGAATAAATAGAATAATCTAGAAGCATAAATGACTGTGTAGAGGTCCTAAAAGGACATATCTGGACTAATTCTCTAGACTAGGGCACCTAGAGAAGGACTGAGACACCTATGGGAACTCTGGTCTATAAAATAGGCACCATCATCTATTTAAAAGGTCCAAAACTGAGTTTCATAGGTTTTTAGGTGGTCTGAAACCCTTGTTGTGTGTCACATTAGATTCGTTGCACTGCAGCAAGGTGTCATTGATAATCCAAGATGAAAGAAAGATCTGTAAGAGACCAAAAGAAGTATCAAACCCCTAAAATAAGAAGAATGCTCATAAATGTGTTGGACTAACCTTAGCTACCACAATATTGGGCTTACTAATTGAACATTGCACTACATTTCGGACCCAAATGTAGTTCTGGTGTGTGTGTGCATCATGTGCCCTAGGTTCTCTTGTGCTAATCACACTTTGTGAAGTAACGAGCAATAACTAGATGTAAAAATTTAGTAAAATGGTGGATGGAATAGAATAGAATCCCCTCTTATGCTTGTGTGATGCAAATGAACCATCCTTGTCCTTTGTGATGGAGCTAAGTGAATGCAAATGATCTCCAAATTCCTTAGATGAATGCAACCCTAGGTGGATGATAGTAGTGACTAGTGTTTGGTCCTCAATATGGTCTCATAACTTTATATTTATAAGGTTCTCTTGATCTACTTTTTAATTAACCCAAAGTGGACGACCACCAAAAAGATAAGAAGGTGAAACAGCTAAAAAAGTGCCCAAAGAGTGATGGGAAAGTTAAAAAGGATCGGGGCACCCCAGTGGGACCAAGGTTCCTATGGGCACCTCAAGTACTAGCTTGGGAAACCCAATCAAAGATAAAATGATGCAAAATGATGAAAGATGACTAGGCATGTAGGTAGAACAATTCGGTAATGAAGAAAGAAAAGAAAGTAAGATGGCTAAAATACGGGGTTAATAAGTACTTTCTTCACTCAAAACCTAGTAGTATGAGACCGAGACTAAATAATGATTAAAGTACATGATCTTTTGTCTACATTGTGCACCAAAGTCCACTTCATTTTCATGCACTAAATTGGTAGATAAATTTTCCAGATGAGCGGTCATTGTTACAATCTATGCCTCAAGGAATGGTATCACTCCGCTTTACTACACTTCCTACGGGTTTTGCATGTAAAGATGCTTCTAAGAATTCACACAGTTGTTTAACATCTTGTGTGAAATATAACTCCAAAATGGTATTAATAAACCTACCATGAATCATTGTGCATGCCCGCTCCGGTGGATTTCATAAGATATTTTAGACAGTAAATTCTTAAATATTACATCATTTTCTCTAACACTTTCTTGACAAAGTCTTTCTTTCTCCTTGAGTGCACTAATGCTTTGTTGATCAAACTTTATTATGTGAAACTCTTGCAATAAAACACCACAATATGCATCATATTCCATCATTTTCTGGTGAGGTTCATACTTTCTATACCAACTGTGTGGCCCCTGCAATGTCATCGCGAACTTACTTACCTTCCTATTTGAAGCTATTATCCCCTTAACTCTCCATAAAATTTCACACGTGTGCACATGCTCATTGCATCTTCCACACATTGGTACTCTAGTACTTTGTAAATTAAGTGACATCTCAAAGGAAATATATGGGTGTTTTTATTTTGGTGGGTTACTTCCTTGTCCCGTATTTCTTTGGGGCTATTGTGATGGTGGGCCAGATCTTGACCCCAACCTTTACTAGAGTTACATCTAATTCAGAGCGAGGACTAAATCCTCCTAAGCCTCTTTCTACTACTTGGGGACTTTTAGAAGTGCTACTTTTTGTCCCTTTAGTAGTGTTAAACTACACCTTAATAGTTTTCCCTTCTAGTCAACCGATGGGATTACCTCCAATGGGAAGCACGCCACTACTCTTTCTTGACATTAAGCCTACCAGATTACTCCAAAATTGTTTTTTACAAATATGGGAGAATGTTATGTGGCCATATGTATCCTTGATTTTTTTTGCCTCTTGAGTGGACACCAGTATGTATCTACCTATATCTCCAACCCAACGTGGTGATTCTCCATTACCCTTTTACTCTTTGTCACTATGATTATCTTCTATAACAAATTCTAGATTCTGAACACCATGTGTAATGACTAGTGATATTGGGGTGGGTAAGATGTGCACCAATGGTTCTTAATATTTCATTAGAATCTCCGTCCTCAAATGACAAGGGGGTCTTACTTGCGTGCTTCCCAAATATTTAAGAGACATGGTTTTGTGGTCCCTTGCCTTCTATAGGGTTTCTCAACACTTCCTCTCGACCCCATTCCTCTCATTATTAGTGACATTCTCTCTCTCTCTCTCATGGGTAAATTTTCCATTCCCAATTCAATCGAAGATCTTTACGGCTAAAGGTAATGCGCGTAGATACTAAACCCCTTGATCATGCAAGAACCATAAATCTACTTCCTCTCAACACAATTATGTTGAAATCATCTATTCCAAGATATAAACACATAACACTCATCCTCACTAATGATCTATAACTCAATTCCATGGTTCATCCAAATATCCCGGCTCGAAACTTGTTTCCTTCCCAAATGGCTCCCTCGATTATGTGTGTAAGATACTAGCCAATCGTATAAATATTTTATGAATAAATTGAAGAATGTATTATATAATGGGTCATATAAGTTTTCCTCTACCCATTTGCACTGAGATCAAAACTATGGCAATTTGACCTTGTGTAAAAAAATTCATTTTATGAAAATAATTGTCTAATTTATGGGTGGTGTCCCTTCCAAATATTCTCTCAAAACTTGGATTAAGAACAAATGGGGATCCATTTAGGTAAATAACATATGCAACATGACCAAGGCTTATTTCATGTTTTCCATTTTAAAACTATCACAAGTGCTCTCCTTCTCATAAAATTACAATCTTAGTTATTTAGGAACACACTCTTGGTTATTGCACCCTTGGTTATTGCACCTAGTTAAGGAACTTTCATGGTAGTGACCAAGTAGACATACAAGTGTCTATCTAGGTCAAGTTACTAGGTCTTATGTGGAAGACAATATAGGTTTTTAAGCAATCTTGTGCTACCCAGAAATACATAGAGCTATCAAATAAAAACATTCACAATGGTGCGACATTCCTAAGAAAGTCATGTAAGCCCCCATTTCCTTAATAGTTTTTCAAAATCTGAAAAACTTGTTTGAATCTGCACAATGCTATGAATTTCATACGCAAGCTTAACCAAATTAGGAAACACTACAATTTTTCGAAAAATTATCCAATCCTAGTAATATTATGAATATCATGTAAAATTATCAAATTTACATAACACTACGTACATCATGCAGACTAAATCAAACCACACGACACTACAAATATGTCGTGAAAGTTTACCTAAGTGATGAAAAATTGTGAATATCACAAGAGAATATTTGAAGTTACGCAATACTATGGAAGCCACAAAATACTATCTAAAGTCGTGCACCACTATTAATGTCATGCAATATTTCCCAATAACGTGATATACCGAGAAAGTTCCCAAATACTAGAAACATTTCCAAATATTATATTTTTCTAGAACGTTCTTATTCAATTCCATTATGAGATTTATGTTTAATAGGATCATTTCTAAACATTAATATAGTTAGTAGAGAGCACACGTGGTCCTTGATTTGCCTATTTCATCTTAGGACTAATATAATAATTGTATTGAGCTTGATCTAATGGATAAAAACTTCTAAGAGTTGATCAATGGATCTGGAGGAAACCTAAGGAATATTTTACAAGGAACCTTTACTTGATAAGGGCATATTTTTATCCTATCAAATCTATTTGAATTATATAAATATTATGAGCTACAAAATTGTAACACATTTAAAAATTAGGCATTAAGGTCAAATTCCTAGTTAAGAAACTAGATTATTGTCCTCGAGAGTTTGAGAAAAGTACAATTCTATAAAAGCTTAGTAAAGTATGAAAGAAAAGGATAGGTCTAGGAATTAAATCCTTACAAGAAGTATTATTCCATAGTCTTGTTCCAAGATTGTAATTAGAGTTTTTAACTATTGTTCCAAATTCTATAATATTTTCTTACATTTATAGAAACATTATTATTTTATTTTAAATTGGTGTTCTTGCGATCTTGTTTCACCGAATTTTAACTCTAATAAGTGGTTTCATGGTGTAATATGTCCCTTAAGTTGGGAAACCTAGCTAGAATGTACCATTTCTAGTATCATAACATGATTTCTAGAATCCAAACTATGTATTTTTCCTTAATTGATATTTCTTATTGCTTGAACTTCTCACATACTTGAGAAGATCCAAGCTTCTTAAGATTCTAATGTATTGATTAGAAGTACCAAGTCTTTACTAAATCCTTTTTTCCCCTAGTGAATTTTCCACGACCCCCACCTCATGGTGGTGGTGGTTCATTAATGAAGGAAAATAGGGATAAACACCATGTCATCTTGTTATATTCTTTTTCCCTTCATACTATAACTAATAGCTACACAATGTTAGACTCTAGAAAAGATTTTAAGAAAGGGAAAGGAGGACTTCAAATCGAGGATCCCTCCAAATGAATAGTATCTTATTGAGCTCAATAAAATTCTCTATGAGCTCTTCCTATCAACAATTTAATAATTTAGATTTGATTTGTTTATAATAAGTTGATGTTTTAAATTTCCTTTTGCAAATTACTCTAAAATATCTTTCCTAAACACCACTCATGTTTCCACCATGCATGAAGATGGCCATAGATGTCCCATTATTTTGATCTCCCACAAATTTATATTATTCATTTTTTCCTCGGGAAAAGACCCTTCACCTTATGCATTTTGGGTTACATTTGATATTAATTTTTCATTATTTAGGGATTTGTAATATCTATGCATATGCTTCTAATGATGGTTGTAATAAATCTAATTAGCAAGAACTAGTAAATACCTCTCACCAATCGGTTGAAGAATCTATGAATTTGATTTGGTGTAAACTATTGAGGACAATTAAAAACATATGCACCTTTTTTCTATTGGGTTAGAGAATAAGATGTGTGGTAATAGGTATAGTTCGTCAAAATAACTATTTTGGTAATAGAATCTTCCAACTCACCAACTATGGTTTACATAGTCTAATTTTTAATTATGTGAGGACAACGTTCTTTAAAATCTCAATCGTCACATGTTATCTAAACAACATGTCTTCTCTTTTTTACATGTTTGGAAATAATTCGGGTGTCTATCTATACAAAGTGTCACGTTCGATCATTTTCCCATCACCTACCATCGATATGGAACTCGTAGCACATTAAAGTCACCCATAACTAATTTTTACTAAACACTTCACCGATCGACCATGTAAGTACCACCCGACTCATTTCCCAGAGTGTGGAATCTAGTGCGGATCCATTGCTTATAAATGGTCTGATCGAGTGTTAAAATGACATAATGCCACTTTTTTCTACCAAGATGCACATAAGTGGTTTAGAATTTGAAGTGGATTGAGGAATCCCTTACCATGAAGTGTTAAAATCTCATCTCTCAACAAGAATTTTATGTTTTCAATATGTGGTTATAAGTTATTCTTGCATACTTCAAAGCACGTACTTAATATTTTGAGCTTCATTTTTTTCTGGCAAGGTGGGGGAGGCGGGGAAATTTGAGCAGGAATGCATTGGTTCAATTTTTTGATGAAAAATATCTTATATTATATTAATGCAATAAGATACAAGATAACTTTCAACAAAAGCGGGCGGTATGAAAGCACACCCCAAAACCACGAACAAACTAGGCCGAGCCTAGAACAACAAAAGTCAAACTAGGCCAAGCCTAGGAAAGTACAACAAAGCAAAAACCATCTTTCCCGAAAAAAACAAACGCAAATTCAAGCAGCAACTACAAACATGCCCGAGGCGAGCGGATCCTTATCATCTGGACACCCCAACCGGAAGATATCTCGCGGTGTATGGAATCTCCTAGCTAACAACAAGCTCTTCCTCAGGCTCTGCTTCTTCATGCGTAGGAATGGCGAGGCTGAGACGCAGGAATTTTCTAAAGGATGGTAGGGGTGGCGGCAGTTGCCAAGTAGCCTGGTGTGAAGGGATGGCAAGAGGAGAACCCCCCCTCTACTGGTGAGCCGAGAATGCAATGCGGAGACCCCCACCCATATTTCCAAGTGGCGATCCCCAACCCCGCCACCAAGCCGCGGAATGTGGCGATGAGCCCAGACTACCATGACGACGCACAAGAGAATGACTATGACAATGACTTGGTCTTGGAGAGCGGCGGGTGTGGTGAAGGCATGATGTTGGGATCTGTTGTGTCGGCCTCCATGGGATGAAGGTGAGGAACGCCTAGTGGGAGATGGAGGCACTCAGGAAACATTGCATGGGGCTTCCCAGGTGTTGCGGCCAGATCACGGAGGTGGCCCACCTCCGGTGCCACCTGTTTGCTTAGACTTGAATCTGCAGAAGCACATTGGAGACCACCATAGATTTATTATAAATAGAGAAAGATTGATCAACTACATAATTAGGAAAGAAAAAGTATTTCTTTCTTTCCATATCCAAAATAAAATTTCCCCTCTAAAACATGCCAAATCACGGGTGAACATAGGTAGAAGTTTGGGATTGTCTCCCGAAGAGGATATCTTTGAAGTGAAACAAAGTGGGGCAATGTGAGGAAATAAAAATGTATGGATCTAGTTCCGAGGCAATTTGAGCTTTGAGACGAACCGTAAGACATGCAAAAGCGTTTCCAGATGCCCACATAAGAGGCATTTGGGAGTTGGAATCCCAATTTGATCATTGGTTCAAATTTGGATATTGTTCCTCTAAATTTTTTAAAAAAATTAGTCAACAAATGCCAACAAAAAAAAATCTATTCAAACTACATTTTTGCCTCACTGGTCTCCCTAAAATTTCCATGATCATTGTAAACCACTATAATATGGGGTTTTACGCACATGAAAATATAGCTAAGAGAACTCAATCATTAAAAGGAAACCTTGTTGTCATTCCCAACAAGTTAAGCATTTCTAATAAAACATTTTGTGACTCCCCTCTTACTATTGATGATCTATTTTCCAATGTTCAAAGAATCACTGATGAAAAAGTCCCTAGCTTGAGAGTTCACCTTGTGAGGTTTAAAAATCAGCTTAAGAATTATTTGGAATAGACTAATTCTAGGTGTACAACGAGGCACTTGGAAAATTTTTATTAGGGAACATTTTTATATAGGCAATACCAAGATTGTTCACAAAGCAAATTTAGAGTTACTTACTAGTTAATGGTTGATTACTCTTCTAAATTTCTTTTAGAATATTACTTCAAATTTTAGCTATGCGCCTTTAACACTTTATACTTGTCTTTATTAGACCATAACAAAACAAATTCACAAGGAGTTGATGCATTCTGAAAATCGTTGTTATTTGGGAGGGTATGGAGTTAGTACATCTTAAAATAGAAAATAATATTCCTCAAGCTTGGTTTTAAAAGGTATGTGATTTCATAGATATGCTCAAAGTATTTTGATTCAAGGAATCCTCTCTCCATAGTTCAAAACATTTTTTTTGTTGATACCTTCACTTGTTTGACTATCAAAGGAAACTACTATGAGGCTTCTAGTTATTTCGCTCCATCTCGAAAGAGTGCCTCTTATTTCTTTATATGTTCTTGGATTAGAAGTATTTGGGTTCTTTTTGCAAACTTTGCGTGGAAGGGTTTGGTTCCTGGACCGTACCTCGTGGATCAACAAACACATTTGATTAATGTCCACTTTGTTAGTGATTATTTTCTCACTGATATGTGAACAAGATGCCTCTTTTTAAGAAGGTCTTCACTATTTGGATATCTTTTTACAAATCGTTTAATTTCAGTCCATAGTGGGGAAATACACAATGTCCGTACCAAATGTTTGTAACATTTCCCAAATGGATTAAATGCTCTTGATGGAAATGGATTAAGCGTGGAGAAAAATTCAAATTCCTAGGCATTAACTTTGCTCTTGACTTCTCCCATACAGGTTTTGGCCAATATGTGGTTGTCGATCATGTGGGAAAATAATTTCTTACTTTATTTTATAGCCTATATCTCTTTTTTTTCTTCTTAATGAGATTTGTCCAAAGCTTGTTATCTATTAAAGATTTCCCCTCATAGAAAGGCTTAGTAACATCTATTAAAAATTTCCCCAAAATAAAGTCTTAGTCACATCGGCTTACGCAATACACAACATCCTATTTGTCCCCGCTCAAAGTATTTCACACATTTTTTTGGTTTTCTCCTTAAGAGCAACCAACTTGGCACTAGATTCACAACATTTTCTCCTCCCCACACACACCTCAACTCACGTACCCACTAAAGCCTTTTAACTGGAAAATGATACTTTTAAAGATTATACTAGCTGAGCTACCAATATTGCTTTTCTTTGGATTTCTTCATTGTTGTGAGTGTGTGTTTTAACTATACATGCTAAAAAGGTGGATGCAGGCCTGGAATTTGACGGTCTGTGGACCACTTTTTCATATTTTAATCGTAATTTACAATTTAATAAAATTTTAAAGCATAAATTTAGATCCATTAGTTTTGTCTAAAATATGTTTTATTCTTTTTGTTATGTGAAACTACACCATCTTTTATACTGATTTTTCTTGAACCATTTAGTAATTTACTATTCTAATTTCAGTTTACTTAAATTTAGAATTATTATATCTATACAGTCTCTACTTACTAGTTTTCATTTATTTTTCATTTATTTTCAATGTAGAATTTATTTTAATCTCAAACCGAAAGAAACTAACAAGATTAATCCATTGACCTCCGGGTATATTATTTATCTATTGTGTTACTTGTTTTTTCATACCAAAAATTTATCTCTGTTATTTGAAGGCTTATTTTTTTATCTTCAACTCCTCGATGAGTTTTGAAATTGGAATACTAAACATTGTTTTAGAGAAACTAATAAAGTTCTAAATTTTCTCGTGAATTTTCTCATGGCCTTTACACACAGCTTCTCTATTTACTCCTCTCCCTCCATTGGTTTGCTTGGTGGTTGGAAGAATTTGCATTTCATTTTCTTGGGTACTTGCAATTATGGACCAGGTTCCTCCTCCCTCCTTCCTCTCCTCTTTTGAAGGGAAAATATCGAGAAAATGGCATTGAACATGCCTATTTGTAAGTGGCGTATGCACATCAATTTTTCACTCCAATTGGATAAAATTTTGTATCACGGATATCCTTGGCTAAGACTACATATTTTTCTCTCGAAACCGGATGAATAACGTTGAATATAATATAATAAACATATGTTGCATTACATTTAAATATTGATTTATATGTTTTATAGTAGTTTATCTATTTTATTTTTACAATATAACTCATGATCTTAAAGATAGGATAAAATCAAATTATTTAAAATGTATTGTTTTTGTACAATCTTAAATATTATTTAAAACGTAAATTAAAAGGGGGTATATATGCCTAGATTGTCACATATTTTCCTTCTAACAGAAAGGTTGACCATGAAATTCTAGGTCTAGGTGGGTGTGGGATTTTGAGTACTTTTTGAGAAAACCCTCAATTTCTTTAAAGATAAAATTGGTGATGGAAGCACTAGGCAATAATGATAATTACATTAAGTTTATGACTAAAGTTTAGTCATATAATTAGAACAATTATAGTATGATATAAGTTTTTTTATTGAATATAGAAGCTTTACAACTAACACTTACTTACATAGTTTGTTAACATCTCTACTCATATTTCGTAAGAAACATATAACAAAATTATAATACTAAGCAATTGTACAAACTAAACCAATAAATACCATATTTTATTAAATTATAAAATATAATTTATAATCTTAACTCATATCAAAATTCATAATCTTGACCCACAACTTATGTTACAAGCCTTTGTGTGCCATTACAAGCTTGTCTTTCAAGCTCAACCACCCTCCGCAGCTCACCGAGCCACTCTTGACCACTGTAACTTAAATGTTGTATCGCGCTGCAAGCTTTCAGAGGCTCAGAAGGTGATCTACGAAAGAATGCTTACCATTGAAGACCTCCATGAAGCCACTCTGTAAATGGCTAATGATAAAGCGTCGGGATGCGATGGATTCCCTTGTGAATTCTATAAAGCTCTTTGGGATTTTGTCGGGAAAGACCTTTTTCAGGTCTATCTTGAAGGATTTTAGAACCAATCCCTAGGGCCATGCATTAATAAGGGAAACATTAAATTTATCCCTAAACAAGGAGATCCCGATAAAATCACTTGTTGGTGGCCGATTACGTTGTTGAACGTCTCTTACAAAATCATTGCCAAAGCGTTAGCTCTACGATTACACAATCTTATGCATGTTATTATTCAACCAGAGAAAACAGGCTTCATATAGGGGCATTTCATCCTAGATAACATCATTGCGGTGTGGGAAGAGATGAAATGGGATCGCAGATCTCATCAGGTCGTCATGTTTATCAAGATTGACTTTGAGAAGAATTATGATCGAATTGAATGGCCATTCATTCTCGCCATGCTTAAGGCCCTTAGCTTTGGACCCATTTTTATTCAATCCATCAATATGTTGTTCGCACCATCAAGGACTTATTCTACAAGAACACTCAATCCTAGTTATCTTGGCCATATTTTAAAGCTTTATTTCGGCTTTCCAACCAAGATCAGGATACTTTCACTACTGTGATCAATTCAGTTCCTGATCACATGTTGCATAAGATTGTTGTGCATTCCTCTCGCCCATGGTGGACAGATCTGGAAGTGGTATGTTGATACTCCTTTATGTAACTACAAAGCCAACAAAGGCTATCGATGGCTCTTGCCCCATTTGCCCATGGTGGACAAACTTAATACTCATTGGGGAATTCACGCCACTCTATCTACCTGAGGTAGACGATTTGAGACTGTTTGGACTATATGTGTGGAGCCCAAAATTGCTCATTTTCTTTGGTGTATTCTTCACCAAGGCCTTCTATCGGGGCTCGTCTTGTTCAAATTGGGATTTCAGCTCCCAACTGCCCCTTCAGGGGCATCTAGAAACAATTTTGCATGTCTTCTCGGTTTTGTCCCAAAGCTCAAATTTCCTGGAACTGGATCCATTCATTTTTTCCCTCACGACCCCAAACTTTTGTTTATGTTCACCCAAATTTGGCATGTTTTGAGAGGGAGATTCTAGTTTGTATATGGAAAGAAAGAAATGATTTTTTCTATGCTAATTCTAGTGTAATTGATCAATATTTATCGATTTATAATAAATCTATGGTGATCTCCAATGTACTTACAGATTCAAGCTCAAGAAAACAAGGTGGTGCTAGAGGTGGACCACCTCCAGACCCTGTTGTGCCACTAGGGGAAGCCCATGTAACATTGCTCTAGTGCCTCCGTCTCCCACTAGGTGCTCCTCACCTTCACCCATGGTGGCCAGCCACAACGATCTCGGTGTTGTGCTTTCGATCAACGTGCTACTCTCTGGAGCCATTACATCAACATATTCATTCGCCTATTCGCCTCGTGGCCAAGGCTCCCGATGCATTCGTCGACTCGCTTGCAAGGTTTGGGGATCACCACCTCGAAGCATGGGTGGGGCTCTCCGCCACATTCGTCGGCTCGATATAAGTGCCAGGATCTCCTTATGCGGTTGTTTCACATCGAGGTCATTTGGCACCCACTACCACCCCGCCATCATTTGAAAAATTCCCTCACCTTAACTTTTCCATTCCTACACACAGGGGAAGAAGACCGGAGGAAGAACTTGCTCTTGGGCCGGGAGATTAGGATCTTTGCCAGGACCTTCTTGGTTTGGGGTGGCCGAATGATCAGGATCCACATGCCTTGGGCATGTTTGTTGTTCCGCTTGATAGTGCCTTTTAAGTGTTTTCAGAAATGTCTTTTGTTTTGTTGTTCTCTCCTAGGCTCGGCCTAGTTTGACTTTTGTTGTTCTAGGCTCGGCCTAGCTTGTTCGTGGTTTTGGGGCGTGCTCTCATACCGCTTGCTTTTGTTGAAAGCTATCTTGTATCTTATTGCATTAATATAATATAAGATCCCTTTTCATAAAAAAATTCATAATCTTAAGTCATATGTCAATTTACTTACGTATCAATTAACATAAATTAAATGTGATTATGAATTATAAAATTATAGTCACGCGGTTGAGATATTTTGGTGGAGGTTTTATGACATGGATTTTTTGATCTAAGTTTTTGATAATTTTCAGTGATTATTTTCGAACAGGGTATTTGAGAAAAGCTTTTTTTGGGTATGATTTCCCACAAATTTTCTAACGGAATGAAAATGATTTTCCAATTCGAAATATTCTCTAGCCGCATTTAATATTTTGCGGAAGCAACTTTTTTCGACCTTTTTAAGAATACATTCAAAATAAAACATATCTACTAATAAATAAAACAAATTAGAATAAAATCGATATTAATAAACTATAACCGAATTCATATACTTAGGCCATAACTCAAGCAATTTATGATTAATATCCACCACATAACTATTCCCACAAAGAATGTAATGCACACTTATCCCTAGCGCAATAGTGTTTGCATTAAAAGCAAGATACATTCCTTACAATAATCGGGGCCGGATTAAGGGTTTTGACCTCTCTAAGCAATATTGAAACTAGCTCCTTTCATAAACAAAAACAATTAATAGATACAATAATTAGCCATGACCATATTACTTGATATATGTTTTGTCTTTACTATCCAAAGAAAAATTTGTCAATAATTGTTTTTATAACTATTACAACCTAATATCCCCAATTAATTTTGTAACATATAGTCTATCATAATCCTTATTCTCATATATTTCCCAACTATTTTTTCAAATTCATTACATATTCACTTTTTGTTTTTATCTTCATGTCTAAAAATCTACCAAATTTCAAAACAATACAAAGTATGAAAAATACATGAGTATGAATTAAATTTTAAAAAGCATGCAACAAAGGCACTTGCATTAATATTTGAGGCATCCTAAATACCATAATCTTAATAGAATTGTGTAAATCTAATTTTATTTTGAATGAAATGAATTGAGTTGGTATGTAAGATTGGCTGCTAACCATATGGTTAATAAATTATTTCTTCATGAAAACAATAATAAAATAAAATAAAATAGGCGCCCCTTAAATGTTGGCGCCCTAAACAGTTGCCTAATTTATTCAGGCCTTAATCTCCTAATAACAATAATCAAGGCTTGTCATATGCAGCCTGATCTGAAGATGGATGTGGAAATTTACAGTTGATAAATGTTGCAGATGTTTGGACACTACCAATGTCAGCCAAATAGCTCACATGGTACCTGAATGTCACTTTTTTACCCGGAGGAATAGACTTCCCATTCTCTACGGTAACCTTTTCAACAATGGGATCCCAAAACCCTGGGGCCAACATTGTGAGATTGAGATGAACATTATGCGCATCACACATTCCACAACTGTTTTTCACTTGTATTATAAATGTCTGATCATCCGGCGGGTCGACATCCATCTTCCAGCTCACTTTAATGGCTTTTCCTGCTCTGCATTTTGCATCTAGCAAATAATACAATAAATCAGAACTACAAAAAAATTAAAAAAACATAAATCAGGTGTCTGGAGAAGAGTTATATATTAAAACCGATATGATCTGTAACAAAAAGAATGATAGTATTGAATCTCACCTGCATGGGCCATGTCAATTGTATGCAAATGAGCCAGAATGATGAGGATGAAGACAAAAAACCTTCTATGCTCCATGTTCTTGATGTTCATCGAGGAAAACTTCTAATGAAAAGAGAGAGAGCTCTACCGAATATTTATTGAAATGGCTTAATAATGTCATTTCCATGTCCGCGTCTTACTGAATTTGTTACGATGATTTTTCCTCCCATATTTGGTGGTCTCTGATCTTATCAGGGAGATTTGATTTACTACTCATTTCAAATATTTTGGATAGGTATTACAGATATTTACTCAATTTTTAGGCGCTTCTTGTCCACGCGTAGCAATTTTAACGGTTTACATTCTCGGTAGGAGAATTTGTAACACATTTTCGAGTATGAAAGGATAATTCTTGGATTAGGAAAGGAAGATTATCAATTGTTGTCGTGCATGCAGGTGATTTTTATTCTCCAGTACTCTTCTCAGATTACTATGTATTACCTGTTATCTTTCTTTTTATCTTCTAACAACCAATTACATTATGACATGGTATTAATTTATCAATTAATGTATTAATGTACAATTGTATTCAACTATTAGGTAACAAGTGATTTATGTGCATTTCAACAATTTAAAAAATATATAGTTTTGAATGAATTGAGACTTTCTCTCTATTTCAACATCTTAAAAAATATATGAATAAAACAAAATTAAAAATCAAATGAATTAATTTTTATAATCGTACATGATTGTGTGAACCCGCAAACTCGAGGGTAACCACAACCAACACCTCTACTCTAGTTTTGAGACATTAATAGAGACAAAATTTGACTAAATTGTCTCAAATAGAGACAATAAAAAAGTTGCATATCGTCTCTATTATTGTCTCAAAGCGGGTGTCTCTAATATTGTCTCTAATTATTGTCTCTCAAGAGACAATAATGATTGATACATATTTTGTCTCTTGAGAGACAATATCATTTTCGTCTCTCTAGAGACAATATCATTATTGTCTCCTTAGAGACAATACCGAATACTAACATTTTGTCTCTCTGGAGACAATACTAATTTCAATTTTTATTGTCTCTCTAGAGACGATATGAATTTAAAGAATGAAAAATATGAATTTTAAAACTACATAATAACCAAATATCAACGAAGTTACATATCATCTATGATATCGAAGTGGTCTGGTAATTAATATTATAAATTAACAACAATTTGATTTAAATATTGTGCCCAATAATGGGTCCACAAATATTTTATTAATATCAAATAAGATAAGATACAAAAGGGTGTCTGAATTCCGTTAACCCTTGAAATACAATGAAAAAATACAAAAGGGTGTCTGAATTCCGTTAACCCTTGATATACAATATTAGCACCTTCTCTCCACCAAACTTCAAGTGATCCATATGATTCCCTAGTGCTACTTTGAAGTTATTTTTCTTAACTTCGATTTTGAGCAACTTCCTTTTTGAGCAATTGTCTCTCCATCGACAGCAATCAAATCCCATGAATTGTTACCTGTAAACAATCAAATCCCCATAAATATCACATGAATGAAGAGGTGCCAAGATGAAGGCAAAAAAAGTGAACAAACATATAAGAATGTATGAATAATGCATATCATAAGCACAGCCCTGGTACGATGTTGTTATTAAGACTTCGGCACCAGCTTCAAGATATTCTTCATGAACCTAATTAATGATACAATAGTAATGCATATAGGAAATCACAGGAATAAGACACAAAGTATATTATCTGTTTAACAGTACAAGAACATTGTTAAGCTTAATGTGAAGTCATATTTACAAAGTAATGGTAAGTCATACCTATTAAATCATCTATCTGGATCTCTTCTCGATGTAGCTGGGGGCATATGTACAGATGGGGTATGGATGACAATTCGATTGGATGCAAAATGCCTTTATGTACTTATGGACTTTGAAGGACTGGGGAGCTTTGAGAGGACAGAGCAAGAGGACATGCTTCTCTCTGTCCTTAATGCAGCTATCAGTAATCTAACGAACTTCAATAAAAAGGTAGGCCGGAAGTCATTATGTATCTTCTCTTCATTTTCTGCTTTGATTTGCATGTTTTACTTGGCTTTGTTACCTTTTAAACTAGTGTAGATACTTGAGATTAACTGGAAATCTGATATGTTACATCTCATGTAGAGGAGCAAGAGATGGCAATTCTTTTATAGCCCAACAGTTACCTATGCTGAGATTCACCAGGTTTCTCGAATCAGCAATCCCTAATAAATCTGTCAAAACACTACAACTGTCCACCTCAAGAGAAGAGAGTGCTGTTATCCTTGATAAATTCACTTCTATCAGATCTGCCAGGAAGTGGAGGCGGAGGGACTTGAGACTGGGACAATGCTGCCCGCTGATACAGATCTTTTTTACGTCTTTTACAAACTGAATATTTATGATTTCATGCCTATACATGCGGGCGCTCATGAAAGCCTCAATACCATCTGAATTGTTGCTCAAATCCAGTTCACCACTTAATCTGAAATGCCTGAAAATCAAACTGCTTAGATTTATAAGTAATTTCAGGACTTGGGATAGAGTACTCCCTTCAATTAGCATTCCGTCAGATCCCCCATTTCCTGTTAGAACTAGATTTTGCAGATGCCTAAATACACTACATGAGTTCCGAAACTCTCCAAATGATACCGTATCAATCAGTTGCAGCTCTTTCAACTGGACAGGACCCTGACATTTTTAGACATACTTTTTTATAAGGATGGTCTTGTCAAAATATATAATTTATTGCCAAATTTTAAGTTTGACCCAAACTCCCATAAAAACAAAAGGCTTTACCTGTACATCTGTGTGCCACAATCTCGTTGTGTTTCCATTGATTATTTCTAGAGCTTGCAAATTTTGGAGAGGAATCCATGAAGGAATTGCTGTGTTGCTTACGTCCTCCAGAGGAATAAATGACTCGCTTGCTCTCTGTTTTTGCTCCCTCAGTTCAATCGACATCCACAGCAAAAGTGTTGATGTTCCTGCTTGCCGGAGATCTGAATTTCGATTTCCTATAAAATATGTAATTTGAGCGCCATTGGAATCATCAAAAAAGGAATAGAGACACCTAACAGATTCTGTGGTTCTCATGAGTCTATTTCTGAGGTCGACAGATTCCTGCATTTCAAACAGAGCGTAATTTGCTTTTTTCCTAAATTTAGGTAAAGGATAAATTCTTGAATATCACCAAAAGTAGGTTTTATTTAAGAGAGAATCCCCATACCAGTGAATGGTGAGGACGCCAGAGGCGACGAGGATGTTTGATTCCATCTGCCATTTCATCTGCCATTTCTCTTCCGAAATCGCACAAGACTTGGCGAATTTGACCCCCCCTTGTAGTAGTGGGGTGTAATCCCACAAGACTTGGCGAATTTGACTGCACTTAAAAGATTAGATCTTGGCAGTAACTTTCTGAATGGCCTCATTCCCTCTAAGCTCGGTGCTCTCAGGCATTTAAGAGTACTCATTCTTCATTCAAATGGGCTTTCAGAACAAATACCCAAGTCTCTAAGTAACTGCACAAAATTGCGAGTCTTGTCGCTGTATGAAAATGTGCTTGAGGGATCGATTCCATCCGAGATTTTAACATCATTGACCAGATTAAAATATCTCTATCTTGATTCCAACAGACTCAAGGTATCATCCCGGAAGAGATTGGCAAATTATGGAAACTATCTAAGCTTTTTTTGTACAACAATTTATTTGAAGGTGGTATTCCCGTGGCCCTCGGAAACTGTTCTTCTCTGAAGGTGTTATCTTTATTTTCGAATTCCTTGTATGGCTACATTCCAGCAGAATTGGGTTCGCTTTTCCAGTTGCAGGAACTACGGCTCAATGAAAACAGCCTTGCGGGATCGATTCCATATTCTCTCATGAACTGTACAGAATTGAGAAAGTTGAATCTAGGGAACAACTAATTTGTTGGAACAATTCCAAAGGATATAGGCTATAAGCTACCCAAATTGCAAGCCATGGATCTGGGCCGGAATAACCTAAGGGGCAGCATCCCAAAATCTCTAGGAAATTGCTCGGATATCTATTTTCTTCAAGCAGTAGAGAACCAGTTAAGCGGAGTCATACCCCGAGAACTGGGAATGCTGCCTGGTCTACAAATACTTACGCTTGGTCGTAACAGCTTCACGGGAGACGTTCTATCTTTTCTTTTAAATTGTACACAATTGCAGAGCCTTGGTCTGGAACTGAACAGGTTCATGGGATCCATTCCGGCAGAGATTGGCCTTAAGCTTACCAATCTACAAGAAATTGATATAGGAGGGAATCAATTCAGTGGGAGAATCCCAAAGTCTCTAGCAAATTGTACACAGCTCTCACTTGTTGCACTATACAAAAATCAGCTAATTGGCGTAGTACCTCAAGAATTGGGAATGTTAGCTGCCCTGCAATCATTGTCACTCCAAGAAAATAGTTTGTCAAGCGGAAAATGCGGTGCAATATGTGTTCTGGATGTGCTTTCCAACTGCTCCATCCTTGAAGAGCTAAATCTCTCCTTCAACAAGTTCAGTGGCACTTTGTCGAGGGGCATAGGAAACCTCTCTCGCAGGCTCTCAATACTCTTTTTAGATAACAACAATAATATAACTGGCAATATACCAGAAGAAATTGGCAACCTTACTGCCCTGACTCAACTTACTCTTGCGGGTAACAATGTTACTGGCGAAATTCCCAGTGCACTAGGCCGTCTGAATAACCTTCAAGCATTAGACTTGAGTTTTAACAAATTGAAAGGTAGCATTCCGCCAGAAAGTAATAAACTGGTTAACTTAGAGTATCTATACCTGGATCAAAATCATATTTCTGGAGATATTCCTTCATCAATCGGCAGTCTGAAACAACTGCGGCAAATCGGGCTCAGTTATAATAAGCTAACAGGAAGGATACCGAAAGCCATTGGAAAATGTTTTCGTCTTGAGATGATTGACATCTCTTACAACAGGTACGTCTGAATTTGACGACTGTAAGAAAACAGGGGAATTTCAATGTTACTTTTCTGATTCATAATGTGAAAGATGGTTGTTTTCCTGGCATCTAGATTTATATATGAAAACATATTGTTGTGCTACGACAGGATTCCTAGAGAAGAAAGTGACGGAAGCGACTCTGAACTCAAGTATCTCAGCACTGATTCCTAGAGTGATTGCAGTGATAATGATAAATTATCTAGCTCTTTAAGCAATACCAGCGACAGATCTGAAGGGACCTAGGATGCTGTTTATGAAGATTCAGGTTTGATCGTGAAAATTCATGGCATTTACGTGACAGAGACAGGCTTGGCAGCCTTTATTTTGAGTACTTCGAGAAATCAAAACCTTATGCAAGAGTGCCTCTGATTGACAAGGTAAACCTTAATATTCTTATTATAGTTAATTAGTCTGGAAACAACCGTGTTCTATCCTTTCTCGTCGCCTAACAGAGGCAAATTCATTCATGTGGTTTCTAGGGAGAATAAGACACAAAAAGCCTGGTGTAAGGGTCGCCCTCAATTCTTATCAAACTAAATGAATGGCAGAGTCCTGAAGTTGACCCCTACTGTTTGGAATTCTCTGTATTTGACAGTTTGTTCTTGCAGACCCTTGATTGCAGAGGTAAATTCTAATTTATTAGTTGACATTTGCCTTCAGATCAATGATTTTGCACGAGGTTATCCACAGCTAAATCCATACACAGCTACCCCAGAGGTGTTTAATCAAAATTTCCTTCTTCCGCTTATTCTGAATTTACTTCTGTAACTAATAACCTTATTGATCTGGATTTCAGGTATCCTATTTATCATATCCCATCAGGAAGAACCATTAAAGATTTGTCAGCATGCTTCTTAACTTATCACACACTGTTACTCTCATTCCAAGATGGTCGGCAACTCTTTCACAAGTACAGACCATATTTACACAATATGCTCAATAAATCATGGGATGTTGGAAAAACTGTCAACATAAAAAAATGGTGGAAAATGTACGAAACAAGATCATAATATGCATGCGTATAAAAGATCAACAAAATATCAAATAAAACTTATACCTAATAAACATCAAATATTCAGCACTAAACACGCAAAAGCCAAAATGTTATCACCATATTAAAGACAACACAAATAGTAAGTTCTTATGATTTATAACCTGGAAAGGTAACATTCATAGGGAAACAAAAATATTGGTTTGGATGTCTGCAATGAAAACTATGAAAAAAAGAAAACAGAAATCAAGTGATGACTTCAAAAAATAAACAAAATATGCAAACACAGGCTACATAAATTTACAATAATCTATTTTCAATTGCTTTTAAATCATGTAAAGACCAACCAACATTGCAACATTCAACAAATTAACTAGGCATGCGTTCTGATACAAGTAACATACATACTTGACCAAAATATAAAAAGGATGCCTACATTGAGGAACACTGGAGGTTTTCCTTATAATGTACACATATTCAAGGTTGGATATTTCATACCCTTACTCCAGATATATTAGCAGCACCCTCTGAAACACTTCCTGAACCAAACAAGTTGTCTTCTTCATTTACAAACATTGGCTCATCGAGCTCCCCTCTATCATGGATCGCATCTTCATAACCCGTTTCTAGAATTCGAATGCTTGATATTATGGAGATCTCCTCCACAAGATCTTGAAAATACGTCAAGCCATCTACAAGATTCAAAGGAATACGATACAATTCATCATTTCAAAGCCATTCCATGGGATAATGAAAAGTAACGGAAGGTTTAAATCACAACCTGTATCAATATTCTTTAGCTATTCAATTTGGTATTCTGAAGCAGGACATGGAGTTTTCTTGAGAATACCAACTACCAGGGTATTAGCCTTTTCAATCATCTTTAGCAAATCATCTTCTGATGTTTGATAGATATTGCACAACGATGATATATGATCAACTCCCTTAGTACCTTTCCTAACTGAAAGAACAGATATGTTATTCTAAATCATACTAAACAGAAATAAGAAAAATAATCCAAAATAACAAACAGCAGGCAAACATACATGGACAAACATACAAATGTCTTATATGGACTGGGTTTGGACAACTGCTATTGAAAACTAGCATGTTAAACTATTCTCCTTTGTACATTGTAATTACAACAATAATCAACAAAGAGCTACTTAAACTTTTGGTCTGTACATAATTTTATTTTTGATAATTACTCGGTGTTCTTCCCTTCGACAGCTGCATATACCCATTTCTTCCACTCCTATACACAGATAATCTTGTTTCAATCACAACTACAACTCAAAGCCTAACGGATCATCTGAAAGCTTTAGAACTTTTTAGCAAAGAGGTCTTAATGCAATTTAACAATTCTCCAAGTAATAAAATGTCGAAATTACAATTCTTACCACACTTTGCTTGCATCTCTTCCTCCACAAAGCAAAAGTAGACCATCGAATGAGCACTTGCGATTGCATACCTATCAATGCAAGCAAATGATTAGCAATGGAAGATTCAATGATACATTCTTGACTTATTGAAACGAGATCAATACATTTGTCTACAAACCAAAAGATAATACACGGGGCTGCAAACCAAAAGATAATGACCATAATAGAATTAAAGATCAATCAACCTTATTGAGTATATTATAGCCATCTCATCAAAAAGAAGGTTATAAGTTCTTATGAGGCAAAAAAGCCATCTTAAAATGTATAGATACATACTATAAATCTGGCTATCACATAAATATCTGTGTTTGACACGCATTTGAGCAGTTTTATAGACCGATCAAACTCTCAATAAGTTCATAAAACAAACCAATAAGTTCACTGGTAATGAAATAGCCAATAATTCATAAAATAACAGTCAATTTAAATCTATTTAGCCGGATAGGAAAAATGTCTATTCTTTTTTGTCCTCTTTTGACGAGGAACTATAATAGATGGTGCAACATGATAATCATCCTGAACTCTTGTCTGTTGGATTTCTGGGTTGTTTTCCAGATGAGTTCCAAGAAGGTCAATCGATTCATTTTGTCCAGCAACAAAATCATCACATCCTTCTGTGGCATCTTCATGTTCACTGTCAGTTGCACCCTTTAAGGAGTTTGATTGTTGCACATCCTATTAAACAACATACTTTAGTTAATTAAATTATCACAACATTGATACTTAAATGTTTTATTATGTCATCAAATACTATAATAAACTTACCTCAGATTCATGCTCAATGACCAATTTCTCCCCTCGATCTATCATATGTTGCGGAGCCCTTGGGAACCATGCATTAGTGCATATTTCAGATCTTCATCTGAAGCTTCCTTTCGAAAGTGGTGAACCTAAGTGTACAAAGACATTTTAATTTATCAAGTATCATTTGTCATCCAATACATTCAAGTCACCGAAAAAATATAAAAAATTAAATGAAATTATTCACTTACCAAGCTCCCACGAATACTATTATACCCACCCGACCCCAATTTATGGGACCCAATACTTGACAACCTAGCTTGGGTAGCCTTTGTTGTATCTCGAAGGCGTCTTTTACCTCCTTCTCGTGCAGATGGCATGTAGTTTGGATTTTGAAGGACTTTCTCTTGAATTTGGCATCTTTGATAAGCTCATCCCATGTTGTTTGGTTAGTGATCCAAGCTGGTCGGGGATATCTCAAGTCATTTGTTAGCTTTGACCTTATTTTGTCTCTTTTAGAATGAATGAATTTCCGTGCATAATCCATTATGAAATCCTTGTTAAAACCGGGATTTCCAAACTCTTTTATGACATCTTCAAAGAGTTCATCTTTCTTAGAATTGGCTTGCTTTCTCCAATCCACTTGTATGGTATTTCCAAATAGGCATTCTGCGCGATGAAATAGAAATTGGAAAAATTTCGACCCCATTTCATCTTTTAAGACATTTCCATCCGAGGTTAACAAGATTGTAACCTCTTTCTTTCCTTTTGTGTTCACTGTGGAGATTGTTGCAGTCGTAGGGGTCACAGTAGCTTCCCATTAGGTACATCAGGGGGCATGCCATTTTCTTCCTGTATGTATAGAGCATGAATGTTTGTTAGGACTGTTGTAAACCATGCAATATGAAAAATTGCTGTTATGACTGTTTTATAGCACATGAATGATAATTAGGACTGTTAGGAATATTTTATACATAATTAATTATCATAAGCATACCTGTTCAGGTGCAGCAAGACCTGTACTTTCCAGCAATGTAGACTCCAATGCATGAATTTGCTTAATTACTTCCTGTCTAACTTCATAAAATTCAGGAGTATGTGGTAGGAGCGTTAAAATTTTGGCTTGTGATTCTATGATACTTGTCAAGGAGGCATGTTGTGGTGTTGGAGGGTGAATTCGGAGAGAACCCACACATGAAGGGTTACTCCTTAACTCTGGTGCTATATTATGTGTTGGCATGCTTGACGGAATTGGAATACTAAATGTTTCAATGTTGGATGTAGAAAGTATGGTACGGGATTTACTTGTCGGCGGCACTCTCATGTTAGGATTTTCTAGTGCATATGTAGAGGGCCTGCCACGATCCTTCAAAATATCATAAAACAAAATTATTAATAGTAAAAAAACCTATATTCAAAAATATATATATTCAAAAGGACCAAAAGGTGTGCATCTTCATATAATCTTCAATAAGGAAACATTTAATTTAATGAACAAGGAAACATGTGCAATGTATGCATTGACATAGAGAAAAAAACATTAGCAATCCACTCATACAATATATCAAATTGTGTTATGTCCTTACAATGAATTTAAGGTTTACATTATGATTAAATGAAATCATCTTCATCGACATTACAATTTCCTCATCCGGGAGGCATGAATACACCATAATTAATGGGCCCCGGATCCACAAATAAATTAATACCATGGTTCTCATGATCTTCATCCCCTTCAACCATAGGTAAATGATGATCAATAAACTCATCATGTTCATGTATTTGATCACCAAAATGTTGTTCTTGTCCTTTTGGAACTTCATCTTGTTCATATTCATCATCAATAGTCATGTTATCATCATCCTCCACTTGGTCATCTATGTCTTCAAGTGGATCTTCTACCTCTTCAATTACATCATGGCCTTCTACATCTTCGGAAAAGGTGACTCTTCGTCCTCTTGGATCATAATCTATCACAAAGGACCAGCCAGGGTGTTCTAAATTTGGAACAAGAAATATTTGACTGCATTGGTTTGGAAACACATAAGGTTCAGAAGTAGATTCAAACCTCGATGTATTTATCATATTGAATCCATTCTCATGCAACAAAATAGTTTTGTCAAGGCCCACTTCAATGAGCCTATACCATTCAACACGAAAAATAACTTTTTTAAAAGATGTGAAATCAAGCTCTATTATATCCTCCAACACTCCATAATACCGAAGTGTACTCGTGATTGTGTTTGTGTCATATGCATGTGAACGACACTCCACTTCAAATGGTGCTGAAATTCCACTATCATAAGTTTTCCGCTTCTCATCGATCTTCCTGATTCGAAAATGATGACCGCTAATCCACATTGCTTTGTAATATGTTACCTAAATGCATATGTACATATTATCCAATTAGATTCAAGGACACAAAAAGTTAACTAAATAGTTTCAATGATAAAAAAATCTTTAGATTAAACAATTTTCATCATAATACTTTATTTGTATATTACCTCCCCATTTATAGATCCTTTAACGAAATCTACTTGTTTTTTTGTCACTTCTTTCATTCCCTTGGTTGCCTCGTGTTCAACATTTGTCTTTAACCAATGCCATGAGCATCTATCTGGCCATTTTCTTTTATGGCATGCAGGAAGTCCTCTATTAGAGTTTTGACCATGTCTATTATATATATCAGCCCATGCCTTTTCATCTTCTATTTTCTTTTGTTCAGCATACTTCTCCATCCATTGTAACATAAATTTAGAGTTGTATGACATACAAAATGCAATGACTCCCACTCCTTAGCATCTACAACAAAAAGTATTTAACTAATCATTGATCTAACCATTCTTTAAAGGATACATCATACAATACTTAGGATTAAAAAACTACTACTAACATTTAAGATTACCTTTTATCCTCTTTGAAGTTCCTTGACCCTCTAGCTTTCTATCTCCAATGGATTGAGGTTGCTGATCACCCCATAATCTTGGAGCCTCCGATGCAATGAGGCAAGTACTCAGATAAATGAACCATGGTTTGAAAAACCATGTACCCTTCAACCATAGAACCTTCAGGTCGAGCTCTTTGCCTCACAAAATGTTTTAGGACCTTCATATATCTCTCTACAAGCCACATTGTCCTGAGATGGATGGGCCCACATTGTTCAATCTCTTCTACCAGGTGTATAAGGTAGTGCTCTTGAGAATTGAAGAAACTTGGAGGGAAACACATTTGAATGTCACACATCAAAAGAGCAACATTCCTCTTCCAATAGTTCAGCTCATCTGGATGTATCTCTTTAGAAGATACCCACCTATAAATTTTACTAACAAGCATTAACATATCACCAGTTATAATATTTGCAAAATATATGTTAAAACAATTATAAAGACATTGAAATTGATATTTATAGAAGGAAAAAAATTAATTATTGAATAACAATTGATGGTTTACAATACCTCAAATATTTGGACAATTTGTAAATTGTTTGTGCGATGTCATGGTTGAAAGTGCTTTGTATTGCTGTAGGAAGCACATACTACACCAACATTGAAAAATAGCGTTTAAAATATATATTATCTTCTACATTACTAATATATTGAAAATTTCAATTATACTATCAAGAAATATAAGATATCACGAATTACCTTTATCCAATTATGCCAATCATGTGTTTTCATTCCAGAAAACTCTGAACCATCTCTTGTGAATACGGTTTTTAATGTCGCACCAAAACCAGTTGGAAATCTTATGGCACGCATAGTATCAAACATATATTGTTTCTCCTCTGCTGTAAGAACCCATGGCGCAGGATCATATGTGTTATTTTCATGTAACCACATGTTTGGCATCATATTGACGGTTTTGAGGTCCTTCCTTAATTTTATTTGGTCTTCATTGTTGGTTCCCTTTAGATGTTTCCATAAGCACTCTGCCACATTTTTTCCAATATGCATTGTATCAAATAAATGAGCTATTGGGAGATGCTCGTAATAATCTAACTTATAAAACTTAGATAGTCTTTTCATTCCCAATGGATAAGCTCTCCCTTCCTTTTTGTCATATGCTGATTTCCACCTCAAAGGGTTCATCCTTTTTGGCCGCCTCCTTTCCTCTTCCTTTCCATTGAACTTATTTTTCTCATGCATGCGATAACGATGGTTTTGAGGTAAGAAGTGTATGTATTCATCGTACACGGTTTTTTAAGATCCTTTGATTGCCTAGATACAGTGTTTGGCCCACATGATGGACAACCATGTTTCCCTTTAGTTTGTAGGCCTGAAAAATCAGTATGGAAACCATATTTAATTAATGGGCAGCAACATAAATAGAATGATTACAAATGAATATGATAAATAGATTACCACAACACACAGAGAGCCCCGAGCGTCGTGAATTGTCCACATAAGTATTGCACGAAAAAGGAAGATCCTATCATTGCTAGGTCTTGATACATCATACATGTTGACACCCTTCCATAATTCGCATAACTCATCAATGAGAGGCTCCATGTATGTGTCCATATCTTTCACTGGTGTTTTCCTATGAAGAAAATGTGAATTAAAATTTAAATATATTCATGTAAATGTACATCATCTTCAAGAGAACATAACACTAAGAAGTTCATATACCCGGTATTATTAGAGTTAGCATTGCATGCTCTTTTTCATTGCCATCGAGGGGGAAGATTATTGTTAACAAGGAAAACCGGCCAAACAGAGTATGTTGTTCTAAGATCTCCGAAAGGATTGACACCATCCATTGCCAATGAAAGTCTTGCATTCCTTGGCTCATTTCTTAAATCAGGCCATTTTTCTTCAAGCTCCTTCCAATCTTTGCTTTATCACCACCATACGCATGACACCATCTTGGCTCCTTCTTAGTGCATGATAGTCCATAAATTTTGCCAAATCTTTACATTTGAACATCCTCTCAAACCTCGGTGTTATTGGAATGTGGCGTAGAACCTTATAAGGAACTTTCTTGGACACTTGATCTTCACGATATCTATTGGTGAAACATATTGGACATTGCTGTAAATTTTCATTTTCACCATAGTATAAGATATGATCATTTGGACATGCATCATATGTTTTGTACTCCATCCCAATGTCTTTCATTGCTGAAGATACTTCCTTTTGTGAACGAGGCATCTTATTTTCCTTTGGAAGTATCTTATCTGCCAAAAGTCTGCATAAAACAACAAAAGATCTTTATATTATTCACTATACACAATATTCAAAACTTGAATCACATGGAGAGATATAGTTTAGAGGAGTTTAAAATATACCTCAAGATATCAGTGAAGCATGTATTCGTCATTCCATGCATAACTTTCAAGTTCAAAAATAACATAAGTGTTGCCAATCTGAGACAAATTTGCATTTGGGTATAGAGCGTCCTAGCAAGTTGAGTTAGGGGCGAATCATCAACTTCTTCACATATGTGTAGAAGTCTTGTAAAAATTCGTTCACCCCATCTTCATTTAATTGAGAAGTGGTATCACCCATATATGTGTCTTCTTCTTCATTGTGAGTGCCACTATCATCATTGTCATATGCCCTTTCCTCAACATTGTTATGAACTTGGATTGACTAAACATTACAATATCATTTAAAATAGTCAATGCGATATGAAAAGTTTATATTTTTTAATAACAAGCATTTTTGAAATTTCATTATAGTATACCTCTTCTATATAAACTCCATACTTCAACCTATGGATACCAACGAGTCGACGCTTCTTTAATTTTCTATTTTTGCACTTTTCACAAGTACAATATATCATTTCATTAAAATATTCATTTGTCCCTGGAGTAGGTCTTGGTATATGTTCATCTGAACATTCAGATGAAGATATACTATTTTCCTGCATAAATCATATACTTTAAATAGTGAGCATCTACCTCTCAACTTGAGACTTTTATTTTTATAGTTTGGAAATGGGTAATTCTGTTATGATGTTTTCGTAAACTAAAACATCATTAGTTTGAACTATGAGATGCCTAAAACGCTCACTATGGGTCTGAAACGTGGCTTATTTAACGTGGCTTGTTTAACGTGGCTTGTTAAATAAGCCACATTTCATAATCCATTTTTTGTAAGCTAAAATAGGGTCCATTATGAGTGTTATTTAAGATCTGAGTATTATTAAAAAAATTCATGACTATGATAATATTAATCTTTATTGACATTAAATTCATTAAAGAAATAATACAAGTGGCAGAAAATGAAAGTACCTGTCTTTCCATTTTTTCCACGAATAATGGCTAATTAGGTAATAGTGTCCTACAAAAAAAGTAACACTCGTCATAATAATAAAGAAAAATATTTTTAAAAAATGAATAAAAGTATCTGCATGTTCTAATTATTTACCAATATATCTAGGACTAGAATGTCATCTTATCTTACCTTCTTGCAGTAAAGCCACTCCACACCAACTAGAGCAAGAGAAGACAATGAAACCTGGAAAAAAAGAAAAGACGAAGAACTTAGACAAGGAAAAGCAATCTAATTTATTAAAAATGAAAACAAAATAGCATGAGAAGGTCCACATATTCAAAACCATGCTGCAATAAGACCTATGATAAGTTACAAGGTTAACTTGGAAGCAAACTTGAATCTTGGAACTTATCATAGGTCTTTGTTTTCATTACAAATAAAGTAGATTGCTTTTCATTGTCTAGTATCCAGTATCAATCCAATTTATACTCTACAAGCTCCGTCATTATAATATCTAATGACCAAATATGTGCCTTGATAAGAGGCTTCTCTGCCCAAATGTACAAGTCATGAAATATTTTAATTCCTTTCTCAAATGAAAGGAGGGTAGAAAAGCCTCTTATCAAAGCACGTATCTTGTGATTATATATTATAATGACAAGAGATTATTCTACTTTATTATTGTGTTACTCCACTTAATCTTTTCGAATATAGCTTTTATTTCTGATCTTAGAATTTTCCAAACCCGAGAATAAGTTACAGTGTGCTCAGCTGTAATGTATTATAACATTAAAACTATACTAACAACGAGGAACATTAATCAAGCCTAAAGAGGTAGGCAACATCCAGAATACATCAGGGCATTGAAAAAGGCTTGGGCAGCATATGCAAGGCTTCGTGGCTTCAACATGCAAGATAGAAGTGTTGCACAACAAGAGACAAGGTATAACAAATCTTGGACATCGTAACATAACTTACGCAAATTCAACAAAGGTCTAATAGAGAAATTCAAATGACAAGTTTATCCAATCGATACATAACCCTTTGGCTACATAAATAGTTAATCGTCCCCTACCGACATGATTTGGGGCACCTAAGATCATAAAATTCGCTAGCAAGGGTGATCACGAGCAACACCTAAGGAATCTCCATGTGGTATGCCTAGATTATATGGGTAACAATAGACTATTAACCAAGATTCTCCTAATAAGCCTAAAAGACTATTTTGAATGTTTTTTGCATGCTTCCTCAAGGTTCAATTTAGGCCTTTAATTCATAGATAAACAATTTATTGGCTAAATTTAAACTTAACATGAGTCAAAAGTTATCCTTTGCTAAAATTTCCTAACTCAGACAAAGACATAATAAGGCCATTGCTGATTGTGTACCTTGATTTAAGACTACGCTTTTCCAAATGTCACATGTTCTGAATTATAATGAGTTACAATAAGTCTTTATTTCAAGCCCGATCTCATCCCTTACAAACTCCCTATTCTTTTAGAGTTTCCATCCTTCAAACTTGCATTTGTTAAGACTCTTTCATATCACGTCTTGTTAATAGAAATCATGTTATAGAACAACCACAGACAAGAAGCTTGATTTTCTATTTTGGTTTGAGACCCCAGAGCATAAACAAAAAAATTCCATAACAGTCTCTCTTCTATATGTCATTCAGATTTTGATGATAATGAAAATGATTGCAGTATGGTAAAATACATTTTTGTTTTGTTATTTCTCAGTACATGCCACATAATCTTTCAAATTTGTATGTGGGTTATTTATTACCAGTGCAGGTCAGGTATCTCCATACATGACTCCCAACATGATTATGGTGATACATAACTTATTGGACTGATTTGACAGAAACATTGTGATACCCAGTAAACTATGGACCCTAACATTAAGTTTGTCATACACAGTTATTTTTGCAGAACGGGCCCTAACGTTTGTTTTTTCATGTACAATTTTGTTGCAGAATGGCATCAGAAGAGCTTGAGCAGTCAGTCAGAAGTCATGAAATCTGAAGCAATTATGAATGCAAACAACAATGATCAGAAACGCCCAAAGCTGGAAGATTTCTTGGGAGGAGCGTTTGTAGGTGTTCAATTTTCAGATGATGCAGAAACTCATGACATTCAGACATCAGAACTGGATCAAATTTATGGCAAGGCACCTGCACCTGCATTAAACAGAGATTTAGATCACAGCTCAGCAATGAATACCAGCATTGTGGGAGATCATATGCATGTCAATGGATCCTCAGACTTAACCAGTGATTCATCTAAGCACTCCCAGGATCAGTCTGACCAAGCTCATGCTTCGACTGCAATGCAAGACATATACAACGATAATGGGGATCAGGCCTACAACATGTTTTCAGACTACAACCTCCAGCTTTCTCAGAGCTCAGTAAACAACAATAATAATATGCACGAGCTCTCAGATTTCAGGACATGGTGAGAATCCAATCATCGAAGAACACATAGAAGCATGAGGTAGAAGCTGGAAAACAGGGGCAATCTTGTTCCACAATACTCTCTCCTTCTCAAGGTCAAACTCATGTGGGTATATTTATATAGTTGTTCCTTTATACCTACACCACATACCCTACGATATGACTATATTATCGATATCATTTGCACTATCATGTACATGAATAGGTCATTCAAAATGCATCCGGTGCCTTATAATACACCTTTGAACAAAAAGGGTATCCACCGCCGAATTAAAGCCTAATCACTTTGAAGATCTCATTATATACAGTATCGGGAATTAATCCTTGTGAATATGTATGTTTGTCAAGAGTGACTTGTGCTCTATTTGTTCATACTAAGAATCAAAACATTGTAGTACGGGATATTTGGTGGGGTAATTAATCTGTGGTTTTTCATCCTAGTATCTCTTTTTTCACTTTACTATTGCTTATTTCCCTTTGACAAGGAATAATGGTCATCTATATCTTTTTTAGTATGGATTGGTACATGTTGCTGCTGGAGACTTGCTAAGAGCAGAAGTTGCGGCGAGGGACGAGAAATGGGAAGAGAGCCAGGGAGTGCATGGAAAGGGGGTCTTTGATTCTTGATGAAATTGTTTTCACAGTAGATCTGCTTCTATATTTTGTGCATTCATCTCATTTTTTGTGTGTTAATTTGTTATTAATGCTCTCTCCTTGATCTTTTGGGAGTATAGATGGTGAAGGAGCGGCTGTCACAAGAAGATTCAAAAGAAAAGAGATGGCTACGAGATGGTTATCCTCGAAGCTGTCACACAAGTAAAGCACCCTTGAGAGTCTTGGGATCATGCCGGATCTCTTTATTCTCTTATATGTAATCTACTTTCTAATGACACTCATAATATCACTAGGAATTCAACGTGAATATTAAGTAGGCTATAGATGGATTGCACACTAATACAACACAAAATATTTTGGACCGAGATCTTGATCTACACTGTGTAAATTTATAAACTGATGAAGAGGTCAATTATGAACAATATCCAACTTGGGATCATCAACTTTGGCTTACACCGAATTCAGCTCTTCACTGTACTTGGCATAGTTATTACTAGTGTATTCTACTAAGGAGGCAAAGCTAAAAAATATGCCTGAAAGTGCAAAGCAAAGATCACTTTATAAGAAAGGATTAACATTGGTATCCAAACCGCTGAAACCTCAACGGATGTGGGCTGCCCTATAAATATCCTATGCCATTAAAAATTTAAAACACTACATGGACTAATGTTTTTCATTCAACCTTAATATTCATCATCAATAAGTCAATAGCATAATCATAGTATATTATTGGATTGGATTCCAAAATGAACATATACTTGATTAGTACATAGGATGAGGAACCAAATAAGATAATCCGATGCCATATGGCATACGTCTTGAGGATAATAAAAACATTAACCACCTCTCCTCTATGGCCAAGTGATTCTTTGGAACTATACTTGTAAAGTCGGGACCTTGTAGTGTTGTAAATAAGTCAAAAATATAAAGCAAAATATAATCAATTGCAATGCAATTCTTTGTGCAGTAAATTTTGGGCGGTGGTTCTCAATATTGAATTTACAAATAGGTTGAGTGTAAATTTCTAATTTTCATTACTAGTAATAGAAAGCAATAAATACTTCTCTCAAAACCTTTGCATAAAACACTTTACCATATTGTATGAGAAACATATGATGATGCACCACCGCAATGAAGGATGACAAACTTAAGTTCAAAATATATTTCTACGTTTTACGTAATGAGCAAATTTGTGCAATATAAACTTTCCCTCAATTTTACATAATAAATTTACAATACACATTTCATAACATACAACAAACTAACACTAATGAAACAAATACAAGCAATGTTCGGTATTGGTATTGCCACCTAAGTTATTATCAAGATAGCGAGAGATGCTTGAGCCAAAGCCCATTCAAATAGGACAAACACTCTAGCCGATTATACGAGGTGACAAAGAGGGCTTTTATCTTTCGCATGGCGGGAAAGGTATTTTCTTTAGCGGTGGACACCCATTCTCATCTGCGGTTGGATAAATCCCAAGATCGGTGGGGTTGCTTGTAGCAAGCGGGATGCCACCGTTGCGATAGCACATGCCAAGGGTGGAAAATTGTGGTATGAACTCGAGAGAGCTCCCATAGTATCAAGTTAGAACCCGACAAATGTAAGAATCATGACACAAGTATTTGAACCACGACCAAAATCAAACTCATATTTTGGAAACCACGATATAAAATAATACTTGATAGATTTGTACAAAAATATACATCAAACACACTCTCAGACATAGCCATGGTTTAACTGTATTGGGAAAGCACATCTACCCACTAAGGAATGCAATGTCAAAAGAATCCCCATGGCCGAATAACACCCGAGTAATAGAAGCTAATAGAAATAAACAGAGCTCACCCAAATTTTGACACAACGATCCAACTCGACCCTCAACCACACAGTGAATCGCATGATTTCAATGAGAACAACGAGATAAACAACAAAAACTCCCAAATGGAGGTAGGTTCATTCTCCAGATATTGGGCCGAGCTATTAAATAAAACACAGAGCTTGTCTATACTGAAACTAAGGTCTCCATGTTATAAAAATCATTCATTGTTTATTGTCTCTTTGCCTTCTGATCTTCTTATCTAATACTCCCGTAGCTTAAGTAAGGGCTCAAATAAGCACCTATTTCCCAAGCAAATTCCAGGATCTCGCAACCATGGTGAGATACATAACCCATGGCCAAGCTAAATACAAAATCCAAGATGGTGATCGGGCTCCTGGTAAATTCAGATCTCGGGGAAAAACGAACGCAAAATAGACAATAATGCATAAAACAAGGAAACCCTTCGATCGAGCACCACAAGGATACAAAGCTCTCCAACTGAAAAATAGAGCCATACATGATATTCGGTATATATTTTTAAGAAATCAAAACTGTGTTATAATATGACCAGGAAACACTCGACCATGCTAGGGTTTTTCAAGGATTCAACCAGCTGATCTCGACCCATTAATCAAAAATCCCGCACATAGCTCATAACCAGGATTGAACCATGAAAAACAGGTAAAACAAAAACAGGGCAAAAGAAATGGATGCGCGCGGATACCTGCTCGCGGCCCTCCTCCTCGCCTAAGATCCGCATGCGAGAATGAGATGATCCTCTCCCGCCCAATGCAATTTTCCATTTTGCTCGCGGCATTCATTTTCCGCTTGATTTCCCGCTTTGACAAGCCGCCGCAAAACAGTATATTTTAATTAAAATTTCTTATATTAAAGATATTAACAAAAGACATGTTATATTGAAGGTATTAACTAGAGACAAAATTAGGAGGGTGTATTAATTAGAGACAAAAATATATTTTTGTCTCTAATTAATGTCTCTAAACACCCCTCCAAGGTCTTGCCCTAAATTTGTGCTATCCTAACTAGTTATACGAGTCTTAGACCCTTCGGCGAGTCAAATTTCATAACTTTCTATGTTCTTCACTGCTTAGAAACACATTTCATTATATGGCGCTCTCATTTGCACAACTTGTAATGACTGCTGCACCATCGATTCTGTAATACCCTTCATTAGAAGAGTAGATAACAAAAGGAGAAATCATGTGTGTGGTGAGGCTGAACTACCATTAGCGGTCAACCGCTTGAACTAATCCAAGTCATGCACTAAATGTTCTCGATTGGGATCAAGCCTTGTGTATTTCTCCGAGGCGCAGTGCAAATGTGAATGTGATCTAAGCTGACCCCTATGAGTTCCCTTCTATCTCTTAACATAAAGATATTGGTGAACTATAGAGTATAAAATGTACCCAAAAGAGTACTAGTTTTCTTCAACTATGTGACTAAACACTTTTATCCCTTAAAGACCTTTAACAAATGCTTAGAATTACATTGTTCTTGTTGAGACATGGCTATGATACATTTACATGCTTGGACATGGAGGAAGTTAAAATCTTTTGACTTGGTTGAGTGCTTTGAAACTGTAGAAGTGGTTGTCCTGAATGCTGTGCAACTAATTTAGGAAGATCTAGGATAGTATCATGTACGTTGGATTGACATTTAGAATATGAGCTTGTAAGAGTATCAAGTGAGTAATAAAGTGATATTAACTTTCTTATATAGCCTTTCACAAGTAAAATATTAGGATTAGGCCAACCCTAGGAAAATTAAACATTATAATAAAGATAAATCAAATTGAAATTAGAGTCAAAAGATAAAAAGGAAGTATCGTGTATGAGTCAGCCAATGCCATGACAACTTATCTTGACCAAATTGTATTGTTTTGGAGAAGAAGCTTATGATGTAAAACTAAAAATCTCAAATGATGCACAAAGATGATTTATTTCTTTTATTAATTAATAATTCTTGAGGTAATGACATAGTAGAGTCCTGGAGATGAACAAGTCACGAATAATTTGGAGATATGTATTAATTAGGATTAAAATGTGAGAATTTTTCTTAGCAAGGGATTATAGCCAAAATTTTCATTGCCAAAGGATAAGCTACCAAATTTAAGTTTCTACATTCCTCCCCACTCGAGTGTGTAATTTAAATTTGCATTATTAAAGGAAAAACATGGCTAAATATGTACAAATTGTTTTTCACTTGATAGTTGTCTTCTAAAGTTTTGGTGTTGGCATGCTCCATTGTGAAACCTAAAACACAAAGTGTAATCAATGTTTGTGATAGAATATTGAATTGTAACTTGAAATGTAAATAATGCTTGTAACTTTTATAAAATTTAACTTACGCAAAGTGAAGTACAAAAGATGTAAGACATGGAAGGAATAAACATGTTCAATTATGGAGGTAGGGTATCCTACTCTTGTTTTACTTTGGATTATGTATTTTTCATTGAAATGTAGACGTATTCGAGTGATCATCCCCTAATTGTGTGGAAAGATAAAATGGAGTAATGAGCACATGACACCAAATAATAAAGAGAGAGAGAGAGAGAGAACCAAAGTACCCCAATAAGAGAGAAGACCATGTATCAAAATATTTAGTAACCTTGATATCTTCCCTTTCAATTTGAAATAGGAGAGGAAGGACTACCTATGAAGAACTTATCTTCTTGAATAGCTTCCATAACCCTATAAACCACACCGATATAGACGGATCTATGTCTAATTTTATAGCTAAACTACACAATCAAAAAGGAATGGATGTATTATGACCACACTATGTGTTGTAAATTTGAGACTAGGTATATGAATTATAGAATCATATAAAGTATAATAAGTAACATGCCATCAAAACCTATTCTTTCAACTATATCCGAGTAGTGTAGTAGAGAAGGATGAAGTACAAACACCCTATTTAATACTCAAGTTATGTAACATGTGTCTAAATTTGCATAAGAATTTTGTAAATAGATGAGAAAATATAAGAATGTTAGAAAAATTTAAGAATATACTCTATGTATGGGAACATTGAATAGGTTCAAGAGTATAATATGGTTTTGAATGAAGTGTGCAATTTTGAATGGTATTGATTTCTACCATTTTCTACTATTTGTAATAGTTTGTGAGGATTTTACCTTTTGAAAACTTGTTTCTATGTCTTATACTATTTTTGTATTGGTTTTAGATGTAAAATATATCTAGATGAATGCCCCCTCTTTTGAGGCATGTGTGATTAGCCATTTGAGAGAACATATAAAAATAAAATATATGTATCCAGTTGAATAAATTTGATAATTTACGTAAGATCACATAGAAGGTACAAATGGTGGTCATTGTTGGAAACTTATACTTGTAAAGGGGTTTCCCATGGAGGATACCATGGTGCATAAAGGAAGTGACATGAAAAATGTAATAATCAAGCGTATAATTGTGTGTATAGAAGTAGAAACATTAGTGTATAGAGATTGAATCAAGTTAGCATGAGCAATACTATAAAAACATAGTCATATCAAGGCATAAAGACACAAATATGAGATACCCACACTATCACAAGATATTCACAATAGAGGAAACTATAGGATGCATACAAGGAAACAAATTTATTCACGAAATAGATGTATAGATCCATAAACATGAGATACCCTTGGTGTCACAAGACAAGCAAGACACACATGATGTATAGAATAAGAAATAAATTAGTAAATGATAAGAAAGTATTCAAAAATGAAGTAGTCAAGAAAGAAAGTAACTTGAAAGTCATGTAACAAGAAAGTTTAGGAAACAATGGTAATAAAAACATAGATAGTGAGATAGGATAGGTGTTGCAAAAGACATATGTATTAGCCATGTCATCACAAATGATAACAGAGATAAAATCTATGTAATCAAGTAGAACTATAAAGTAACTAAAATGAAACAAAAGAACCTATATAGTGTAATAAATACCACCAAATATTATTGTTAGTGGGAAGGGACTAAGTTGGCACTTATCATTGTGTATCAATCTATGTGGGTCTTGCATCAAGCTCAATATACCTAATGAAGGCATGTGTGTAAATAATATATTAAAAATACATGTTATCCATCAAACTCATCTAAAAAAACATGTATAAACTCATCTAGTCAATCAAAGCATGAACATATCCTCATTGTGTGTGTGTGTGTGTGTGTGTGTGTGTGTGTGTGTGTGTGTGTGTGTGTGTGTGTGTGTGTGTGTGTGTGTGAATCATTTGTATTATGTGATTATATTAATATTTATTTCATTTTAAAATAACTATGTGCAAGAAAGGGGCTAACACAATATCTCCCAATAAGATCCTCATAAGGAGGCATGTTGAACCTAGAAGGTAAAGGAGGCTTAGGCCCTATATAAGTGTCATAAGAGAAGAAGGATAAGTTCTTATATAATCTATGTAGAAATTATGGTACGTTGCATAAAAATCTATGGTGGTAATACCCATGATGAGTATTATGCATAGAGAGTGGTCTAGCTAATGGCATAAGATAAAGTGACCTACAAGAAGTAGTATTTAACCTATATTTCCATGTAAAAAGCTAAGGAGAGCATGAACCAATAGAAGTAGTATGTGAACTAGAATATCTATGCATAGATGCATTAGGAGGGAGTGACCCACTAGAAGTAATATGTGAAATAGAATATATGTAGATGTAGATACACTAGGAATAAGAGTAATGTAACTGCATTGTTTATGTCAATCCACTTAGATATTTTTTCCTTGAATGGTATACCCTTAATTATAATCCATATCTTATTACAAATGAAATTAACAAATTGATGTAATATAGCAGGGATTCTTTTAAAAGTATGTCACCAAGGGTAACCTAAACACATGTCACATGAGGGAGTAAAAGAGGAAACAAATAATGGAATATCAATAGTGGTAGAGAAATTGTGAGCGGGAGAACAATATGCCCCATATTATTCTTAGGATCAAATCTCATTTGATTTTTAGTATATCTAAGAGAACAAAGTATCTTGATCTAGTTCTTATATTATATATTTAGTAGTAATATCAACCAAAACACTATGTATATGATGTAGATCAATAAAAGTGTGAATCTAAAGTGTATCAAAATAAAAAAATATGAGCCATATCAGTATCATCAAAATTAATATCTAGAAGATAATGTGTCATATTAGTAATAGTATGAAACATAGAATCTAGTGGGTGATAATAAGAAAATAGGGGTAGTATGACACGATAAGCATGGTGCACATTTAATGTATATTTTTAAAGTTATAATTCAAGTGTCGATCATTTAAAAGTTTGAGATTTTCTTTATCATTAGTAGGCTTCAATTCAATGGGAGTGTCTCATTCAATAGTACTGATATAAAAAATATCTTGTATAACATGGTGAATCTTAATACATCAATTATGTCTCATTCAATAGTATGGCTAATGCGTCTATGATAAGAAATATGGGTATTAACGTCAACCATTTTTCTAGGAGGTGTGTTTATATCATCCTCAAGAGGTGGAGGAGAGAGAGAAAAGGTTACACTCAAGTAAATAATTGAGTATTATATGGCACATACTAGGAGAACATATGAATTATCATTGAGGATCTTATAATTGTAGATTTGTTGATTAAGATAAAGCATTGATGGTGGATTTAACTTTGGAATTATCATCATTAAGTTTGAGTTTGAAATTACATTTATCTTGAGACATATGGTTTGATGTGTTAGGATAATTAATAATATATTTGATTAGAAGACTCTATGTAAAATGATCTTGAAGTTCTTGTAGACACGAAAAATATGAAATTAGTAGTATTACATCACGCCTCTAGTATGTCATTACATGCATGATTCCTAAGCAAGAAAACTAGACATTACAAACACTTGTTTTTATTTACATTATTTATCCTTTTATACTTTTGTTCTTTGATTTTCTGGAACTACATGTTTTACTTTTGGACATCACATAGAGTGTAACCCAACTCAGTAATTATTGTTTTATATTTGGAGCTTCTCGGACACTAGCGCCTAGTAGGGATAGGAGTGCTCCAAACACTATTATCCTCTTTCGGTACTTTTCCGCTTTCTATTGTTCTCCTATGTTTGAAATGCTACATCAATTGTTATCTTTTTAAATTCATATGTATCACTTTGGGTCATATTTTTAGATGTATTGATGAAATTCAAGCAAAGGAATCACGTGTGTGTGTGTGTGTGAGTGAGAGAGAGAGAGAGAGAGAGAGAGAGAGAGAGAGAGTTACTATTCTAAGGGGATGGAAAATTGAGCTATTACTTCCTATCTACTACTTGGGTACATACCAACACTTAAGGACTACATTTATGATGATGATAATCTAAATTTCTAAATTCCATCACACATATTGATCTTAGGGAAAATTAGTTGTAGCTCATTATCTTGGTGTGACTGGAAGAAGGGAAAACTTGCTTAAAGGGACACAATTATTGTTGAGAAGATGGAATATGGCTTAAGGGTGAAAGAACATAATTTGGGTGTGTAGGAGCATGTGGAAGTATAACAGAGTATAGGCATGCTAAGGATCAGTTAACATGACTTAGCCACTTTTACAGTTTGAGGCTATTTTTGGGGTTAGAGCGTGGAGCATGCGAAGACATGAAGACTTGCAGTTCACGCAAGGATATTTTGGGAACAAACATCAGTTTGATCACCATGCATAGTTTCGATCTAATAATAGCATCTCTACTTAGAGTTAACTATAGGAAATCTATTATTAGAGTACTTGCATGCTTTTGTATTCTCTTGTGAAGGCACATGACTATTATTAGCGTGTAGCCTATTTTTGGAAGGTGCATAGGTGGTGAAAGGAAAGTCCCCACCCCTATATGTGTGTGTGCGTGTGTATTTATTTACACGGCTTAGATAGTCCCGATTATTGAAGTGTTATGTTGCCGGTTTGTCACGCGCATGACTCATGATGATACTATTTGTAATGTATGAAGCTTATGTGTTTGCATATTTAATATAATGGAATGTATTTTCTATATATTAGTGTTATATGTGACTGAATATGGTTCTTGCATGGTAAAATATTATTATGGTCATTTTTAGTCAATCTTTCATATGGTTTAGATTTAAATCTGGTTTATGTGTTTTGGATTATTTACTATCTATTATGGATCTGAATATATATATGCTCAATCATGCTAACATTCTAGACGGGAGAATCTAAAAGGGACTGTACCTTTGCACACTTCGGGTGAGTGATCAATTCAGACCGAGTGATGTCTCAATGTGCCTTGGGTATTTACGAGTGAACTTTCTTTGCATCATTGGTTCCATTTCTAGGACCTCTTTTTCAACTATTTCTCAAGATGTTAAAGTGATGAATACATACCGATTGACCTTAGCTAATATGGAGGAGTGGTTAGAAGATCTAGAAGAAGAGTATGCTTATAGATCAGCACTTGAACCTGATTTTAATGCACGCACATGGTTCAAGTAGAATCTATATGACACATTGTATGAGAGCTTCTTTGTTATCTTCTCGATAGACTTGTATGAGTGGTTGGTTTCTTATCGTCCATGGCCTATGCACAAAGATGGGGGAAAGTAGACACAAATCCACTTTTGGCATTTTATCCATAACGCAATCACGTTATGGCTCAGACACATTTTAACGTGAATAAGAAATTTGGGGCTCGTGTTATAATGTGAGCGTGTTCGGGGGTCTTATTTTCCAACCCTAAATGCTAGCGTGTTATAACGTGCTCGCGTTTCAAATATAATAAAAATCAATCCAAACCCAAGAGTTATTCATTTGTAAAAAAACCAAAGGCATTCAAAACACAAACGAGGAAAGACACGCTTGCGTTTTAGAGAATTTTGCATCCTCGAAACTCTAAGCACCTTGAATTGATGATGGATGAGAATGAAGAAGGTCAGTTAATGTTGATTTCTTTTTTTCTTTGTAAATTTTTTTATAGATAATTTTTGATTTGTTATTTTTTTCATTTTCAGAGGTTCCTTTACCTCCAAATTAATCCCATCATACAGCCCCAAATGAAGAGGAAGAAAAAAACATCCCTAGAACACCCCCTTCTATTTCTAGGCATCCTCGTAACACCCAACAATAGATTTTGGGGGAAATTGCAAACCACAAATTACAAATTTAGGGTTTAATAGAAACTTTAAACAACCCTAATGCCATGAATCCTCACCGTCAAAACCTAGCCACATCATTAGGATCATTTTTATCCAATATTGACAATGTGGTAGGAAAAATTAACACATGGGATAGTTTCAAAAACAACTGCCATAATGTTTATTCAGATAAGTTGTCCTATGATGCAATGAAAAAGAAAAAAATCACAAAGGACAAATTGTGTGGATTATTTACATATCCCAAAACTAATGCACCATTATAATTGGATTGTAGAAGATTCCCCTACACCGGTGCAATCACAAGGGGATTTTTTTTTAAATGGGATTGGTGGTGGGTGGTTTTGACCAACCACCTTGTAATAATTTTGAGGTGCCCCAATATTTCTTGAGGAAAATATATTGCAAGTTCATCCTGAATGAAATACATAACCATTATGACATTAGATATTTTTAGGGCAGCGGCAAGGCTATGCACAAGATAGGGTGGGGACACATCATTTTTCAAAACCATCTAGTTAGGCCCATTGTTCACCCTCCTATTCAACATGTTTCAGTCCCTTCTATTGTGAAGGAGACAGTGGAGGTTCAGACCCTCGACTCCATTAGATCATTGACTCATTCACTTCTTCATCATGGAACTCATCTCTCCCGGGGTGATGATACTGTTCCTTCTAGGGATCAAACATCATATATTATAGAGTGTCATGCTTGTGGGAGCATAGGCACGTATGTGGTTGATGTGGCAGATGCACAACATAGTGAGATAGCTCCATAGTCTCACCAGATAGATCCACAACCTCATGACACAACTCCACAGCCTCACGAAGCAACTCCATAGGCTAAGCAAGGTGCCCGATTGGAGGAGGCACATCATGATTATATGTTGCAGAATATTATCATCATAGATTCTATATTGGATTCGACATTTGGTATTGACCTTCAGGTAATTTTACATGAAATTAGTTGCAATTGAATATATATTTTGTACAAAATCTTATAATAAACCATGTTAATCAATTGTGAATGAAAATTAAAGAGACACCTGTTTTTTTTATAAAATTACAGGGTCAAAGTATGCATCCAGTGTCACATTCCCCTTCTTCACAGGTGAATGTCGGTATGGGTTTGCATGCTAGTGAATTTACTAATGTAAGTTTTATTATTTTTATTAATCATATACATGAAGATAACATGAACTATAGTTAACATATGAATTTACTAATGTGAGTTTTATTATTATTTTAGTTGATGACATCATTACAGTCTCCTGTTGAGATTCGTTGATCATTAGATATCGGAGTTGATATGGCCATAGCTTCTTCCATCCCTCTTACACAGGTATATGTGCTAGTAAAGTTATTTATATAATGAATTGATTGTATTAAATAACATCATTTATTATTATTTAATTACATTCACACGTGTATTCTAATTTTCATCATCATGGTTTCCACATGAGGAGTTTTCTATGTCATTTCGTGCATCCGGTTCGATGTTGAAGATATTGAGAAGCAAATGATGATTGACATGATCATCAGATATAAGTAACTATTTATTTTTAATTAGTGTCATTTTATATATGTCATTAATTGTATACTAATGGGTATGTTGTTTATTTATATTAATAGATTGATCTACAAGCATCCTATGAGTGGAGGAGGTATGAGTAAACTAAGAGGGGCATTCCACTTATGTGCCCGAGTCATCTTCTAGGCACCCAAAGAGAACTAAATTATTTGATGATAGTGTCTCATAGTTTAGATGTATATGGATTTTGTTGTCTTCCTTCATGGCATATTGGTGTAGATGTATAGGGATTTATGTTTTTCTATGTATATCATGGTATATGCGTACATGGCTTTGTTAATACATTGATTTAGATCAAATTTGGTATGTCATCAAGCATTTTTGAAACAATATAATATATGTGAAAAATGTTGTAAAATGTGTATGTAAGTGGATTAGTGTGATCTCATGTATGTATGTTATTTTAATATGTATTATTAGTGTTAATTTCTTTTATTTTTTAAACATGGGAATTAAAATCCATATGTAACTAATTTTCAATTTTTCCAAGTTGTAATATAATCATTCAATGCCATCAATTATAATAATATAATGTCAATGTTAATGTTATCCACTTCCTGGAATCTCAATAATTCAAATGAAATGTATGTAACGAGATAACACAATATTACATTAAGTCTAATAATTAAATTGTAACTACACAGAGAGAAAGAGATAGAGGGAATGTAAGAGGGATAGAAATAGAAAGAGAGAATGAGGGTGAGAGAAAGAGATAGAGAATGTGAGAGCGAGAGATAGAGAAAGAGTGAATGAGAGTGTGACAGAAAGAGAGAGGGAGAGTGAGAGCGAGAGCGAAAGAGAGTGTGAGAGAGATAAAGAGAGATAAAAAGAGAAAAAAAAGGAGACAAAGAGTTATGTTATCGGGATACTTAAGATTTACATTAAGTGTTCAAAAATTCAATATACTTAAGATTTAATAGTACAATCAATGTTCAAAACATTCAATATACTTGATATTTCACATTACATCTATGATATATAAATACTATATTCTTTATATTTCTTCCATTTCCTTTGAGATTAATTTTTGTGTTGCAATGGTGGCCATAAAACATGTATATAGGGAACTCTTGAAGGACCTATTTAATTAGATGATTTTAACATGCCAATGATATCTAAAGAGGTCATTCCACTGGTTGATTCTTAGATTCATATTATCTAAAATCACTTTCTAATCATCGTTAAGGATGCAGGAATTAGACATTGTTGTGCCTCAATAGTTTCTAGGATAGGATGATTTTGAAATTTCAAGATATAAAATATATAGTTACAAATTTTCCTATTAGTATTGAAGATCACACTCGAGACATTATATCATAAATAACTTGTACGTAGGTTGAGATATATATCCAAATTTAATTAAATTTCTTTCCTTATCCAATTGTGATGATCCTAAATAATTACCTCAAAATTTCTTGATATCCTTTGAATATTTTCTTTTCAATAAAAAACAAGTATATTTTTATAGTTTGGACTCATGTGCTAAGCATTTATGTGGAAATGACCAAATCTTTCATGAGAAATGTGAATTTTGTGGAGTATGTGTAATCCTTACCAAGTTAGTGAGACAAATAGGCACTTTCACGTGGAAGTAGAGGTTTTTTTAATATGAACATGTATTAAAAAATCACTTGCCTCAAGCCTCCATCTTTGGGAACATATATCCTTCCTCTCGTGCTAATAAGAGCATCTGCCTCTAAAGAAAAATAATAAAAATTCCCCATAAGGAGTCTCTATGACTTGATCTTTGCTTGAACTGCAATGTAGAAGGCTGTCAGGAGGAAGCTACTAAAGGATCCTTCTCCGCAAATTTGTGCTCACTGAAGTGGCCATAGCCACATGTCTTTATTTGTTGAGAGTGTCTACCACCACATTCTCCTTCCCCTTCACATGATCTATCTCCATGTCATACTCACAAAGCAACTCCATCCAACACCACTGACGAGCATTGAGATTGGGCTGCATGAAGAGGTGGCGAAGACTCAAATGATCTGTCTTGAGTGTGAATCTCCTTCCAAGAAGAAAATGTCTCCATCTAACCAAAGCATGCACAACTTCCGTAAGCTCAAGATCATGGGTTGGATAATTAAGCTCGTGATCCTTGAGTTTGTGAGACTCAAAAGCCACTACTCTGCCATCCTGCATCAACACACCTCTAAGCCTTGCCAACGAAGCATCTATGCAAAAAAAGAACTCACCCTATGGATCTGGTACTATAAGAATAGGTGTTGTAGTGAGGCATTCCTTCAGTGTCCTAAAGGCCTACTCACATCTTTCGAACAAAAAAACTTCTTCCCTTTCCTCTGAAGGGAAGTGATAGGGTGCACAATCCAAGAGAAGTCCTGAAAAAATCTTCGGTAGTATCTTACTAATCCCATGAAGCTGTGAACCTCGATCATTGTAGTGGGTACTGGCCAATCCATAATGGCTCTAATCATGGAAGGATCGACTACGATACCTTCCCCAGAAATGATGTGACCCAAATATTTGCACCTCTGTCTGAAAGAAAGCACACTTCTCCAAGTTCCTGTAAAGTTGTTGCTCACGAAGACATTGAAGAACCTGGCAAAGGTGCCCCTCATGCTCCTCACGTGTATGTGAGTATATCAAAATTTCATCTAGGAAGATGAGCACGAAGCGGTCTAAGAAGGTCTTGAATACCCCATTCATCAAACTCATGAACACTTTGCGGGGCATTAGTCAAACCAAAAGGCACCACTGTGAACTCATAGTGCCCATATCTTGTGCAGAAGGTGGTCTTATGAATGTCCACCTCTGAAATCCTCAATTGATGGTAGCTTGACTTAAGATCAATCTTAGAGAAAATTGTGGCTCCCTTCATCTGATCAAACAAGTCATCAATACAAGGAAGAGGATAACGATTCTTGATCGTTACCTTATTCAACTAAGCGATAATCAATATGCATCCTTCCTTCTTCTTCACGAAGATCACCTATGCACCTGAAGGGGATACACCATGATGGATAAGGCCTTTCTCCAAAAGGCCCTCAAGATGAAACTTGAGCTCACAAAGCTCTGGGGTGGTCATCCGATAAGGTGCCCATGAGATATGCTCTGCTCCAGGAAATAGCTCTATATGAAAATAAATCTCATGTGGAGGTGGTAACCCCGGTAGCTAACAAGGAAAGACATCAGAAAACTCTCTCAAAATGGGATGATCATATAGCGATGGTCCACTAGACCCATCCTCTGATCTTTCACTAACCGTAATAGTATACATCTAACAACCCCATCGTACACACCGCTTAAGCTGCATAGCAGAGATGGTGTGAATAGAAATAGGTCTCCTAACCCTTGAAATCACCGACTCAACTCCCAAATCATCTACACAAGATATAGTCTTGTGATAACAATCCATCCTGGCCCTGTGTGCAGATAACCAATCCATACCCAAAATGACTCCATACGAGCCCAAAGGAAGGATACGGAGATCTGAGGTAGTGGTGAAAGGTCCCAAATCCACAAGATACTCCTTAACCAAGGAGTTCTATGGATATCTTGGCTCCGAAAGCCATCTCAACATCCTAACTTTAAGGCCCCCCTAACTACTACCCGACTGCATCGCTCTACTAAAGATGGTTCAATGAAAGAATTAGAAAAACTAGAATCAAACAATACGGTAGGAATACCACCAATGCTACCTGTGGTCTCAATGATTGTTCACTAATGCTCTACCTAGAGGTTCTAAACCGCTACATAAATCCTGTGGCCATGCGTCCCATGTCACCAACAGTCGGCTCTAAAATCTATGCCTTACCCTTGTTGTTAGGGTTATGTGGGCAATCTCTCCAAAATTTTCCAATAACTCCACAACCAAAACATCCTCCTGATCCTCCCCAATGAGTATCACCTCCAATAGGTTCCCTAGAAGTCTGTGGCATGGATCCTGATGATCCGGCGGTGGTCTTCGAGGTCTCTGTTGGCTAGCTCCCACTACAGAGCTCTAGGTCCACCTTGTGTCTGATGGGACCCCAGGAAGAGGCCCCATACTCAGGACCTCTCTGTGCATCTATTCTCTATGGAGGTCTATGAGGTGGGTGGGACTACTACTACTATGGCCTAAATGATGATTGTATTGTACCCTAGCCACCACGAGGAAGGGGTAATGATCCCCTTGATCTACCGTCTTGCATCTGCTGTATGTGGGTCCGAACTCGGTCTCTATCCTGTTGGGTCTTTCCCCAAGTATCCTATGCAATATAGGCCTTCTCAATGGCCTCTGTTAAAGTCTCTAGACAATGGATCCACAGTGCACCTCCAATATCTAAATTCAGGCCCCGGATGAACCTGTGAATCCGCACCTACTCATCTTGCATATACTCTACATACTAGAGTAGATCTAGAAATCTACTCTCATACTTTGCTACTGAAAGAGAATATTGTCGAGAGTCGTGGAACCGGTTGATCCTCTATTGTATGAACCTTCGTGATAAATACCTACTCTGAATCTCTCCTCAAAAAATTTCCTAGGTCATTGACTTAGAATCTACATGGAGCTTCTACTCCTCTTTCCTCCACCATACTCATGCTCCATCCCTCGGTTGATGGATCGTAACATGAGATTTCATGTTACAAGAACAAGGACAAATCTTAAAGCAACCGGGCCGAAGCTCACTAGTCGAGGCCTCTTCACGAAATCTACCCGTGTCACCTTAGTAATGTGATGACTAAAGCTTCAGGATCTCCCGATGTGATCTGCAATTGTGGTCTGTGCAGTCGGCCTCTAGGTCTCTCTACATGCTCATCCCTAATCCTAGGGCTCTGAGACCTCTCTCTATGCTCTGAACTCTGTCACCATGTCCCCTAGGTGGTGACTCTACTTTGGCTGACTCCGCATGGGATTTATCTCCTCTATGCTCCTCACTAAGTTGAGGAGATACTTGACCCTCAATGGAAGGGGCTCTATCATGACTAGCTACATGTCCTCCTCCTAATCCTCCACGTAGAGTGGCATTAACATCCTAAAGGGTCTACAAGATCTGGGGTAGGATGGCTACTACACCTTGATTTGGTGGTGGTGGTGGTGGTGAGTCTAAGTCTCTATGAAGGTTTCTCTCACTCCGTCTGAGCCTCCTGCATAGACCAAAGCGAGAGTTAGTTCATTTTGCTAAGTTTTACACAACTTCCATGTTTACTAAAATATACAAATTCTAACTAAGTTGTTTTCTAGATTTAAAAGTGTACTAGGTTTAAGTTTTCATGTCTCAATTTTTCTAGTGTGCCCAATGATCCAAGATTTTGAACCACTTCTCTGATACCAAAGTGTGATGCCCGTTTAAAACAACCCACTTGAGACCCAAGAAACAACCTAGGGTTAGTTAGAAAATTATGGAATAATTTTTTTATTAGAAGTGTCCACAACCAAGTTGCAAGACAACAATTGACCCTATTAGGTTCCGAACAAATCTAAATTACTAGAACATATTTTTCCTTCATTAACAAATATTAAGTTCACATGGTTCAAATTTTAGGGTTAGAAGTTTCAGTTAGGTTCAGGGAGAAATTTACCCCATACCCACTCTCTAACAAGATCAGAGTTTCAACTTGATTTTTCTCATACTTAACACTTCCAAAATTTCTCTAAATCATTCACATTGGATAGGAAATTTTCTCACCTTTCCGGTGATATAAATAAGTCCTCCTAACTCCTTCGGGAACTCAAGATATGGTCAGGGAGTTTTGGAGTCAAATTTTCCCCAAGGGGACACATGTCAAGTAGGGGTGAAAACCCCTTTGGTGGGTTGGTGGGTCACAGGGAGCCTTTAGAAATTTTTCCCCAAGCGCATGGGCGCAAAATAAAATTTTATCCCATGCGTCCGTAGGTCCACGTGGACATGCATCATGTCCTAGTTCAAAGTGGAAGTGGGGTGAGGGAAGGGCGAAGCGATGAGGGTTCTAAGGGAAATTTTCCCAAACATAAAATTTCAAAAGAAAAAGATTGCACGGGTCTTCACTACCCCTCTTTCACCCTCACCCCACCCAAGCCGCCACATGGCACTCTGTGATTGGCCGCGGGTGACGGGTGAAATGGGAAATTTTTTCAAAATTTTACAAAGGTCTAAGGGGAAAAGAAAATGCCTCACCTCCGTCGATGCCTCGTGAGGACATGTGGTAGCCTCTGATTGGTTGCGAGCCGGCGAGAGGAAAGGATGAAAATTTTCCCAAGCCAAAATTTTCAAAACATTTCTAAGGATTTTCCGAAGGGAAATTTTCGGGCCACGGGCCCGCCAGGGAAAATTTTCCCAAATTTTCCTGCCAAGGCAGAAAAACTTCAAAGTGCCATAACTTGAGCTAGAAATCTCGGTTTTGGGAAAATGAGGACTTTCTGAAAAAATCTCTCGATTCCCTCTTTGCACAAGAAACATAAATTTTACTTTTTGATAAAGTTTAAAGGGTCAATTTTATAAAAAACGATCTGTAGGATTTTAATTTGCAAACTGGTAATTTCCAACTTTCAAATTTGATTAAATTGGTTCTCCTTCTTCACTCAACATGTCAAACAGACATGGAGAATTGATCTAGGGAGTATTTAAAGTGTTTTAGGAAAGTTAATTTGCTCAATTTATTTCAATTTGTATTTTTCCAACAAATGACAGAAAAACGATTGTTAGAGGGATTGGATTCGATTTTGCAATGGTTAAATTGTTTTCTTAAGTTTTCTTTGTCAATTTGAGTTCATTTATGATATAGCATACTAAATTTTAACATCTCCAAGTTGATTAATGTGTGCAGTGTGAACTGTACATTTTTATTAAAATTAATTGCCAGTTTTAAGTTTGTAACAGAAATCCCATTTCTAGAAATTTGTTTATCAAATTCATCCTTCAAATATGGCACTTCATTCCTAAACTAGTCCAATACATTCGATGTTTATAAACAAACCATTTCAAAGCTAAATTGCAAATCTGATTTCCACTTTAATATATTTCAAAAAAAGAAACAATACAATATAATTCCCTCATACGTATTTCTTCTTCTTTCAATTTTCAAAATAGTGATTCCAATCACAATTTAACATTCCAACTCACCCAACAATGCAATGAGAGGTAAACTTGCAATTCTTTATTAAATCAAAAGGAGATACATCTTTACATATTCCATTCCTTGAATGTAATTAACATAGTTCTATTTCTTTCCAATAACAATACAGAATGTACATGTCTTTCACAATTCCAATATCTAACTTCATAATCAAATTACATACATCTTTCCTTCACAAATACATATTACAATTTCATCCACAACAAGTGGGAAAGGTTACAAATGAATGAGTTTTCAAAGGGATCACAAACCGTGTTCTTCCCTTTGCTCAAAGACAACAACATGCACATTTTCTCTGTCTCCAAGTTGATCACAACAAAAGAGGATGAAAGGCAATGCTCTCCACCCAACCAAGACATCCAATGAAAGGAGAAGCCTTCCTTCATCATTTGCCCCGAGCCCCAACCAAGATACAATAAAAGGTGTAATTCAACCATGGCAACAATGGCTTCCACAAAACACATCATTCTTTCAACATGCACATTTCAATATAAAACATAGAACAATACAAAACAATAGTTTACAATTACAATTTAATACCTTCCAATGAATACTCAAGCTTGATCATGCAAGCCAAAGGAGCAAGGTCTATGGGGGAAGCTACTTATGCCTCCCAATTGGGAATTAGGGATCCACCAATAACAAACTGCCAAATAAAACATCACACACATTTCCTTATGCCCCCCACAAATCCCTCCTTATTCCCCCCACATATTTCCTTATGCCCCCCAGAAAGTAAGAAATGCAAGCTATTTCTTTTCCATGGTGGATCCCAAACCCAAACTCCCTCCACAAAATTCTAATGCCAATGGAATTCCTTATGCCCCCACATGGATTCCCCATAGCCTTCTCCTACACCTTCCCTAAGGTAGTCTACCCAACCAGCCAACAAATAAAACAAAGCATGCACTATCCACACAACACAACAAGAAAATGACAACATATAAAAAGAGAGTTAAATTCCTACCTCTCCATGGTTACTTTTTTTTCCAAACAGCAAGCTTCAAATGCCAAAACACAGTCCAAAACAAAAAACTCCCAAGCATGCAAAGATTTCTCCAAACTTTCTCCAAAAACAAGAGCTCCAATAAGAAAAATGTGCCCCCAAGAAGAATGCAAAAATATTCAACAACCCAAAACAAGGAAAGAGTTTGAATTAAATAGAAGAGGATGATGTGGATCCATGTAGGATACCACATCACACATCCTCCAATTCAAACACAAAAGACAAAATTCATTCTCTAAAGCTCAATAAAGAGGTGGGTGAAAATATGACAAGTTACTTGCACACTCCAAAAAGCCCACACCTCAAGGGACAACAAATTAATTAAAATGTAAGAAAGTGAAATTAAAAACATGCAACATGACTTATAAAATTCATTATAAAATTCAAAAATCACATCTCCATCCATAAGTATGGTTGGAAAATTAAATTTAGAGGCATGGGACAAGTTTTACTTGTCCCACAAGCCTCAAAAATAGCTCCCAATGACATATTCGAATTTCCAAGGAGGTGGAGTATTTCTTACTCCAAAATCTGACTTACACAAGCTCTACACAACTTACACATCCCTTAAATGCAACAAATTAAATGCAAAAATTCAACAAATTTTATAATTATTTTCCTATATTCCAATTTAATTCATTTAAATTTTAATCATAAGATTCTCACATTAATTACTATCACACTTTTAATTAAATAAAGAAAAATACATTATATTTCACATTACTAATAAAATAATTACAACAATAATAAAAGAAACACATTAATTCTGATACATTGAAACCCATTGTCACATATAAAGATGATTCCCCATGGGAATCTCTAAGAAAACAACACACAGTTTTCTACCATCTTATTAAAGAATCAAGTTTATTTATTAAAAAGAGATTATAATGACCTTATTGAATTCACCTAGAATTCCATTTTGGTTCTCTAACCTCTCCCCATCTGATTCAAAATTTTTAAACCCTTTCACCCCCTCATGTCTACCGATATTTTTAACCTCTACAAAATACAAATACCTCCTTTAATTAAATAAAGTGGCCATATCAAAAATATCTAATATGATACAAATAAAATCACAAAATCAACTATTTAATGAATCAAACAACAACATACACAAAACAAGTTGCCATGGTGACCTTGTTGAATTCACCTTTCCATTTGCATTTTTAATCAACAAAAATACTACCTGTCATCATCAAATAATATCCATTTTCTAATGAATCACAACTCCTAATATCAACAAATAACAAATAATATCCATTTTCTAGATCAACTCCTAATATCCAAATCACATGTTTGAACAACATCCATGTCAAATAATATATCATCATCCACATATAAGGTGTCTCTAATAATCATCATGCATCATAATCAAATCTAGATCAACAATAATCCATGATCAAATGTCTAACAACATACTAAATCAAAACATAGTAATGTCTATAATGTAATCATAGTATCAAAATAGGTATCCAAAAGGTGTCAAAGGGAAGTGGGCACTACATCCCCCTCCTCTTAGACTCAATTTCCTCCTAGAAGTCACCGGAACAAATGTGGAAACAGAACTCGCAATAAAGTAGCATCCTCCCATGTAGCTTCAGTCTCATCATATCTATCCCAATGCACTGAACCACGATCAAACTCTCTACCTCGAAGGCCCGGGGTCCTACGATCTAGGATGTGAACCAATCTAACACATGAGAAGGATCTACAATATATCTCTCGGAGGATTGAAACATGAAACAAATCATGTAAGCAAGACAAGTTGGGTGGCAATGCTGGACGGTAGGCCAAAGGGCCGATACGCTCCAATATCTCAAAAGGACCAACAAATCTAGGAGCTAACTTAGAACCTTTTCCATAACGGATAGGGCTCTTGTGGCACGACATAAAGGAATACCTTCATGCCCACATCGAAACTACGATCAATCCTATGTTGATCCTGGATACTTCTTTTGCCTATCCCGAGCCTCCTGTAATTTTTGCACGATCAACACCACTTGCTTCTCCATGTCCTGTAGAAGATCTGGTCCAAGAGATAATTTTTCCTCTAACTTGACCCAACTAAGAGGTTTCATACACTCTCTACCATACAAATCCTGAAAAGGATCCATGCCTATAGAACTTTTAAAACTATTATTGTAGGAAAAATCCACTAAGTACAGGTACTCCTCCCACTTAGACTGCTGATCCATCACATACATCCTAAGCATATCCTCTAAAATTTGATTCACCCACTCGGTCTTTCCATCTTGTCTTAGGGTGATATGTTGTGTTGAATTTGATCCTCATCTCGAGGACATACTACATGGTAGTCCAAAAATGTGAAGTGTACAAAGGATCACGGTCACAAATGATCTTTGCGGAATCCCGTGCAACCTGACAATCTCATCCAAATATACTCGTGCCACTGCTCTAGCTATATAAGTGGTCTTCACTAGAGAAAAGTGATCCAATTTTGTCAATTTATCAACCATGACCATAATGGCATCGTGGTGATATCTCAACATCGGTAGCCCAACAATGAAATCCATGGAAATGGTGTCCCATTTCCATTCCAGTATAGCATGAGGATAAAGAAGGCCAGTTGGATGTTGATGCTCAGGCCTTAACCCTCTGGCACTCTAAACACCATGACACAAATTGGGCCACATCTTGACGAATTCCTCTCCAATGATACACCTATCTCAAGGTGGCGTGCATATTCTTCACCCTAGGATGGGCTAAATAGGGTGCATGATGAGCCTCTACCAAGATGTCCTTCCTAAAGCCTCCATCTCTAGGAACATATATCCTTCCTATGTGCCTGAGAAGACCATCTACCTCTATAGAAAAACCATCAAACTTCCCCTCAAGGGGTCTCTGTGACTCGATCTCTTCTCAAACTGCAATGTAGAAGGCTGTCGGGAGGAAGGCTGTTGAAGGATCTGCTCCGCCCATAAATCATGCTCATTGAAGTGGCCATAGCCACATGTTTCCTTCTAATGAGAGAATCTACCACAACATTCTCCTTCCCCTTCACATGCTCTATCTCCATGTCATACTCACAAAGCAACTCCATCCAACACCACCGCATGAGTGTTGAGATTGGGCTACGTGAAGAGGTGGCGAAGACTTAAGTGATCTCGTCCGAGTGTGAATCTCCTGCCAAGAAGAAAGTGTCTCCATTAAACGAAAGCATGCACAATCTGCTGCAAGCTCAAGATCATGGGTCGAATAATTATTCTCATGATCCTTGAGTTTGTGAGACTCAAAAGCCACTACTTGATCCGTAAACTTTCAACTTTGGAATAATTCACAAATCACAATTATTTGTTGTTGTTTACTTTCTATTAGAAATAACAGAGAAAGCTAGTGAATGAATTATAATTGTGCTTAGAATCAATAATTGCAAAAAGGGAAAGAACATAGAACTCAAACACCAACAATTTTATCCTGGAAACCTCCAATGGAGGAAAACCAATCGGGAAGGGAAATTGCTCTTTCTTCCCACTTCTATTGGCCAATTCAAATCACAAGTACAAAATTTACAATAAGTTTGAAAGGGAAGTAGATAATATCTCAACACTTCCTTTCAGTTACTTGCTTGCTCTGTCTCAAACTCCTTTCTTCTACAAAATTATAATTTCCAGCACTAAGACTTCTTTCTCACTTGCTCTCATGCTTCGATGATCTTCTACACTTCTACAATCATGTATTTATAGCCTTTCTCATGTCCTCCCATGCACTGGAGAATGGGAAAGGTCATGAAGGTGAAGGGAGATGAACACCCTTTCAAATTTAGAAGTTGTTCGTTTCAAATTTTTCTTTTTGTTCGTAATGGACAGGACCGCCACCCCCTGTGTAGACAAGCGGTTTTGTACCCGCCACCCTAGCTTAGTGGTGGTTCTGTGATGCCACCTCCACTGCACAGGTGGCGGTCTGTTACTACTAAAATACAAAACCTCTATTTAATGTTTTCCTTCCTTGTGCTGACTGTTTCTGATGAAGTAGAGTTTTTCTGGATCCCTATGGATCACACCTCCCCTTCTTAGGAGGCTTTTGGTCCCACAAAAGCTTAGTGGGGGAGTAGATGAGGAAATAATTCTCTCACTTGCTCCTTCGAGTACCACCGGGCCTGCCTTGGTGTCTTTCCTTTCATTCCAATCTGCCAAGACTCCTATGGGCCTCTTCTTGTCTCTCTGACCTTCTGCTGTAGCACTACATCCTCCTCCATTCACCTCTTGAGTCTAAGATGCAATCCTCGATGGAAGGTAGTAACTCTAGTTCTTCATCTTCATCCAACATGGATGGCTCATATAGGTGTAAGTTCTCGCAGTTTACTACAGAGTACATCCTCATGAATGATGGAAAATCAAGTCGAAAAGCATTTTCTCCAATCTGCTCCAATATGGTGAAAGGTCCATATCGTAGTGGCTTGAGCTTCCGTGCTTGACCTTGTAGTCTCTCCTTGCTCAAGTAAAGCCAAACTTTATCTCCAACATGAAGCTTATGTTCCCTTCTATGTTGATCATGCCTAGCTTTATACTTAGCTTGAGATTTCTCTAGCTGTTCTTTGACCTTGAGATGGATTTTCGGATCCTCTCAATAAATTTGTTTTCTCTAGTCACCTCTGTCTCGTGTATCCTCCTCATCCTACTATCCAACTGCTATGTCCAATGGATTTGTAGGTAGATATCCCAAACATGCTTCAAATGGTGACTTCATGGTGGATGTGTGTACTACCCGGTTGTAGGAATGTTGAATGTAGGCTAAGGACTCATCCCAAGTCCTTGGGTACTTACTGTTATACCCTCTGATCAATTGTACCAAATTCCTGTTTACCACCTCTATTTTTCCATCTATCTGCGGATGGAACGTTGTGCTCCTCTGCAATCTGGTATCCATCTTGTCCCACAATGTAGTCCAAAACTTCCCCAAGAATCTGGAATCCCTATCAGAGACAATAGACTTTGGCAAACCAAAATGCACCCATACATTAGCAAAGAAAATATCTGCTGCCTCATGTGCTTTTACTGTCTTTTTACATGCCATAAGAATACACATTTTACTAAACCTATCAATAACAACATAGAGATAGTCATGGCCATGTTTAGACATAGGTAATCCTCCTACAAAATCCATAGAGATGTCCTCCCACGGATGAGTAGGTACTGGTAAAGGCATATACAAACCTTCCTTCCTAGTCTTTGGCTTGCTAGTACAACAAAGTTTACATCCACGAATAAATTTTGATACTTCCTCTTGCATATTGGGCCAATATACATACCTTTGCAAGTGGGTTATGGTCTTACCAACACCAAAATGTCCTGCTACTTTTGAGGTATGTGCTTCCCTCATCAATAAAAGTCTTTCTTCTTTAGGCACACAAATTTTTCCCCATCGGTAGAGCAGCCCATCCTTGAGATAACAATCTTCAATCCCCATCCTTTCAGCCCCTTGGGACTGCAACTTTTGAAATGTCACCCCAAAGTCTTTGTCTTGGGCATATGCCTCTTTGTATGCTTCCTTCGTGAAGGGCTCGATCTGAGAAATAGTGGCCAAGTAGGAGAGTTTCTCCTGTGTGGGTGGCCTAGACAACATGTTTGCCACCACATTTGTACTACCTTTCTTGTATTTGATCACCAAATGGAACTGTTGAAGGAACCCCATCCATTTGTAGTGCCTTGCCTACTGTAATTTAGATTATGCTTGCAAATATTGGAGAGGTTTGTGGTCAATGTGCACAATAGTTTCTTTACCCATCAAATAGTGTTTCCATTTTTTAATTACCTGAACTAGTGCATAGATTTATTTATCATATACTGAATATCCTTTAACTACTGAGTGAAAGTTTCATAATGATAACATACAAAGTTTACCTCCCTAAAGCAACACTGCACCCATCGCGTAATCGTTGGCATCTATCTCTAGTTCAAAAGGCTGCTACAAACTAGGAAGAGCAAGTATTGGAGCATGACTAATCTTGTATTTTAGTAACTCAAAGGATTTGTCTTGTTCCTTACCCCATTCAAAACCCTTACTCTTTGTGGCCACTGTGTGTAGAGGTGCTGTAATCGCGGAGAATCCCGAAATGAACTTCTGCATGTATTATACTACTCCAACAAAACTTCTAGTCTTTGTGGCTCCTGTTGGTGTTGGCCAATTAGTGATGGCCTCCACCTTCTTTCTATCCACTCGTATCTCTCCTCCTCCAACCACGTGTCCAAGATAGACAAGTGATTGCTTGGAAAATTCACATTTCTTCATGTTACAAAGCAGTTGCTTCTCCCTGAGAACTTGCAAGACTTGCTGCAAATGTGTTAAGTGTTCTTCCCATGTGGCACTAAAAATCAAAATATCATCTAGATATACAATGACACATGAATCTATGAAATCCCATAATACATCATTCATCAATCTCATAAATGTAGTGGGTGCATTGCATAACCCAAAAGGAAGTACTAACCATTCATACAAACCTTGTTTTGTTTTGAAAGCAGTCTTCCATATATCCTCCTCCTTCATCCTGACTTGGTGATAACCGGACTTGAGGTCCAACTTCATGAAAAATTTAGCATGTTGAAGCTGGTCCAAGAGATCATCTATGTGGGGAAGTGGATATTTGTTCTTTATGGTGATCTTGTTCAAAGCACGGTAGTTGATGCACATTCTCCAAGAACCATCCTTCTTTGGCACCATCACAATAGGCAAACTGCATGGTGAGGTGCTCGGATGTATTACCCCTTGGTCTATTAGTTCCTGGAGTTGCTTCTTTACTTCAGTACTCTCAAGCAAGGATTGCCTATACAACCCGATGTTCGGTAGAGGTGACTCTGACAATAGCTGAATCTCATGCTCTACTTCCCGTTTTGGTGGTAATCCACTAGGAGCCTGAAATACTTCCTGAAAAGACTAAATAATACTATCCAAATCTTGTTTTCCTTGGTTAGAAATTTCTGAAACTTCTACCCCATCTTGCTTATCTTTTAACAAAAGTAAACAAAACTGATTATGATTTTCTGAATTAGCCGTTTTGCTTGGTTAGCACTTACCATAGTAATTTGTGTCTTATGTTGGTGTGCCCAGATGTTGTAGCTGATCCCATCCTTGACCCATCTGTACCGGTTCTCCCTTCTCATAAATATAGCATCCCTAACATACAAGTAAGGACTCCCGAATACCACATCAAAAGCATCAAGTGGAATAACGTTAGCTTCAAAAACATCTATATATTGGGAATTTATCCCAAACTTGACCTTACATCTTCTTGTTACCTAAATTTCAACACCCTTCTTCACCCAACCCAAAGGATAAGGGTGTGGATGCTCGTAAGTCTCAAGACCAAGCTTCTTTACAACTGCCTCAAAAATCAAGTTAGATTGAGAACCGGTATCAACCAAAGCATTTACCTTAGTTCTCTTGATCTGGATTTTGATTTGGAATAGTCTACTCATCTCCTCTTCATTGTCCCTGTTGGTGGCCGTGCATCCAAGCCTTTCGTCTACATCAGAGTCATCTTCAATTTCTACCTCCCCTTCTGTCTTTACAGCTGTCATGGACTTCTTTGAGTCCTTGGTTCGGTTCTTCGGATGTAACTCTGGATGTAACTTCCAACATGTAGCGTCAGTATGACCATTGATATCACAATTCTTGCAAAAATTCTTGGGATCTTTACAAGTATTTAAAGTAGTGGTAGCTTGTTTACCTTTCCCTTTCCACTTACTCTTGTTACTTGTTTGCCCATAATCCTTTTTCTGCTGATTTGTTGACTGCTTTACCCTCGGCTCTGCTTCTCCTTGCTTCTTCTCATCATCTATGTAGTATGCCTATACACATGCTTCATTGAGATCCTTGGGCTTTGTGGAGATAAATTTTCTTCGAAGGTGAGTGTGAAGTCCACCTAAGTACTTGGTCAAAATATCCTCATCCTCCAAGTCCATATTTAGCAACATGGCTTGCCTCTCGAAACTCCATAGTATAGTCCTACACACTTTGACCACTGCCTTGTCTAAAATACTACCATTTAATCATTTGGTCAGTTTTATGGCCAATAGGATAAAAGTTAGCTCTAAGTAATTCCTTAAATTCTTGCCAAGACTTCACAGTAGGATGTTTCTTCCTTTCACAAGTAGTTAGATGGGTTTCCCACCAAACTAGAGCATGTCCCTCCATTTTGAGATGTGCAAAGGTGATCCTTTGTGCCTCAGTGACATTATGGACGCTAAAGTAGACTTCTAACTATTTCAACCATTTATCTAGCAACTCTGCATCTACTTGTCCTTCAAAGCTTTTGATTTTGACTTTAGTCTCAACTTTAAAAGGAGTATGTTCAGATTTTACCTTCTCTCTTGTGTTAGAAGTCTCTTCTCCATGCTCTTCTCCATAATCTTCCTCATGGTGACTCTTGCCTATACCAAAATTTTCGGCTAAGCCTCGAACCACCAAGTCCATGGAGTCTTGTTTGACAGAAGCCATCTTCTACAAATCTGCAAGTTCTTCTTGCCTTCTAAACATCCTATCCATCATGGTCTCCAACATCTCGATCCTCTGGACCAAGTTCTCTTCCTCCATTTCTCCCCGGATTCTCTGTTTCCACTTCTTTGTAGAAATCTCTGGATCGCAAGGTAAAGGTTCTTCGCCTTTAGATCTTGTCACTATCATACAAATTCAAGAATGAATACCACAGTCCTAGATATTTGTTAGCTCTGATACCAAAATGATCCGTAAACTTTCAACTTTGGAATAATTCACAAATCAAAATTATTCGCTGTTGTTTACTTTCTATTAGAAATAACAGAGAAAGCTAGTGAATGAATTATAATTGTAGCAAAGGGAAAGAACATAGAACTCAAACACCAACAATTTTATCCTGGAAACCTCCAATGGAGGAAAAACTAGTCGGGAAGGGAAATTGCTCTTTCTTCCCACTTCTATTGGCCAATTCAAATCACAAGTACAAAATTTACAATAAGTTTGAAAGGGAAGTAGATAATATCTCAACACTTCCTTTCAGTTACTTGCTTGCTCTGTCTCAAACTCCTTTCTTCTACAAAATTACAATTTCCAGCACTAAGACTTCTTGCTCACTTGCTCTCATGCTTCGATGATCTTCTACACTTCTACAATCATGTATTTATAGCCTTTCTCATGTCCTCCCATGCACTGGAGAATGGGAAAGGTCATGAAGGTGAAGGGAGACAAACACCCTTTCAAATTCGGAAGTTGTTCGTTTCAAATTTTGCTTTCTGTCCATAACGACAGGACCGTAGCCACTGTGCAAACAGTGTTCTATAACCGCCACCCCGGATAAACGGTAATTCGTGACCACCGCCACGCATAGGGCGGCGGTCCTGTTACTTAAAATACAGAACCTCCGTTTAATGTTTTCCTTCCTTGTGCTGATTGTTTCTGATGAAGTAGAGTTTTTCTGGATCCCTATGGATCAACTACTCGCCATCTTACATCAACACACCTCCAAGCACTACCAAGCAAAGCATCGTGTAAAAAAGAACTCACCATGTGGATCTCGGCACTTAAAGAATAGGTGTTTTAGTGAGGCATTCCTTTAGTGTCTGAAGGCCTATTCACATCTCAATACGACCAAAATAACTTCTTCCCTTTCCTCTCGAAGGGAAGTGATAGGGTGTGTAATTCAAGAGAAGTCCTAATGAAATATCTGGAAGTATCCTACTAATCCCATGAAGCTGCACACCTCGATTACTATAGTGGGTGCTGACCAATCCATAATGGCTCTAATATTGGAAGGATCGACTACGATACCTTCCCCAGAAATGATATGACCCAAAAATTGCACCTCTGTCTGAAAGAAAGCACACTTCTCCAAGTTCTCATAAATTTGTTGTTAACGAAGACACTAAAGAACCTAGTGAATGTGTCCCTTGTGCTCCTCATGTTTATGTGAGTATATCAAAATGTCATCTAGGAAGATGAGCACAAAGCGATCTAAAAAGGTCCTGAATACCCCATTCATCAAACTCATGAACACTGCAGGGGCATTCATTAAACCAAAAGGCACCACTATGAACTCATAGTGCCCATATCTCATGCGAAGGTGGTCTTATGAATGTCCACCTCCAAAATCCTCAACTGATGGTAGCTTGAATTAAGATCAATCTTAGAGAAAATTGTGGCTCCCTTCATCTGATCAAATAATTCATCAATACAAGGAAGAGGATAACGATTCTTGATCGTTACCTTATTTAACTAGCAGTAATCAATACACAACCGCAAGGATCCATCCTTCTTCTTCACAAAGATCACCGGTGCACCCCAAGGGGATACACTAGGATGGATAAGGCATTTCTCCAAAATGCCCTCAAGATGCAACTTGAGCTCACAGAGCTCTGGGGTGGTCATCCGATAAGGTGCCCGTGAGATAGGATCTGCTCCAAGAACTAGATCTATATGAAAATCATTCTAACATGGGGGTGGAAACCCTGGTAGCTCCCCTAGAAAGAAATCAAAAAACTCTCTCAAAATGAGATGATCATCTAGTGATGGTCCACTAGACCCATCCTCTGATCTGTCACTAACTGTAACAACATACATCTGACAACCCCATCACACACACTACTTAAGCTGCATAGCTAGATGGTGCGAATAGAAGAGGGTCCCCCGACCCCAAATCACCGACTCAACTCCCAAATCATCTCGCATAAGATATAGTCTTGTGATAATAACCCATCCTGCCCTGTGTGTAAATAACCAATCCATACCCAAAATGACTTCATAGGAGCCCAAAGGAAGGATACGAAGATCCGAGGTAGTGGTGAAAGGTCCCAAATCCACAACACACTCCTTAACCAAGGATTCTATGGAGATCTTGGCTCCGAAGCCATCTCGACATCCCAACCAAGGCCCTTCCTAACTTCCAATAGCTTGCCTCGCTCTCACTGAAGATGATGCAATGAAGAATCGGAAGAACCAAAATTAAACAATACGAGAGGTAGGAATACCACCAATGCTACATGTGGTCTCAATGATCGTGCTTTAATGCTTTTCCTAGTGGTTCTCAACCACCGCATAAATCCTATGGCTGCGTCCCATGTCACCAACATCGGTTCTCAAATCTATGACTTATCCTTGTTGTTAGGGTTATGTGTGCAATCTCTCCAAAAGTGTCAAGTAACTCCACAACCAAAACATCCTCCTGATCCTCCCAAATGAGTAGTACTCCGGTAGGTGCCTAGAAGTCTGTGACGTGGATCCCAATGATCTGGGTTTGGTCTTCAAGTCTCTACTCGTGAGCTCCCACTAACCGAGCTCTAGGTCCACCCTTTGTCCTAATGCGAACCCTAGGAGGAGACCCCATACTCGACCTCTCTGTACACTATTCTCTCTATGGAGGTCTATGAGGTGGGTGGGATAAGTGCTACTTCTACGGCCTAAATGATGATTGTGTTACACCTTGGCCATCGCGAGGAAGGTGCACCGATCCCCAATCTATCGTCTTGCATCTTTGTATGCGGGTCCGGACTTGGTCTCTAGCTCGCTTTGGGTCTTTCCTAGAGTATCATCTACAATATAGGCCTTCTCAACGGCCTCTGCTAAATTTTTGGATAGTGGATCCGCACTACACCTCCAATATATAAATTGAGGGCTGGATGAACTTGTGAATCTTCACCTACTCATCCTGCATATACTCTACATACCGGAGTAGATCTAGAAATCTACTATCATACTCTGCTACTCAAAGAGAATCCTATTGAAGGTCGTGGAACTCGTAGATCCTCTTCTGTATGAACCTCTGTGACAAATACCTGCTCCTAAATCTCTCCTCAAAATGCTCCCAGGTCACTGACTTAGAATCTACATGGAGCTTCTGCTCCTATGTCCTCCACCATACTCCTGCTCCATCCCTTAGTAGATGGATCACAAGACGAGCTTTCGTGTTGCTAGAACAAGGAAAAATCTTGAAGCAACCACTCAAGCTCACTAGACAAGTCTCTCCTCGAAATCCACCCATGTCACTCAGAGTAATGTGATGGTGAAGCTTCATGATCTCCCGATGTGATCTGCAGTTGTGGTCTATCAGCCCTCTAGGTCTCTCTCGTACGCTCATCCCTATGCCTAGGGCTCCGAGACCTCTCTCTACGCTCCGAACCACCGTCACCCCGTCCCCTAGGTGGTGACTCTACTTTGGTGACTCTGCGTGGGAGTTATCTCCTCTATGCTCCTCGCTAAGTTGAGGAGATACTTTACCCTCAATGGAAGTGGCTCTATCATGACTAGCTACATGTCCTCCTCCTAATCCTCCACGTAGAGCAACATTAACATCCTAAAGGTTCTGCAAGATCCGGGGTAGGATGGCTACTACACCCCGATCTCGGTGGTGGTGGTGGTGGTGAGTCCGAATCTCTGTGAAGGTTTCTCTCGATCCATCCGATCCTCTTGTACGGACTCAAAGCGAGAGTTAGTTCGTTTTACTAAGTTTTACACAACTTCCATGTTTACTAAATATAAAAACTCTAATTAAGTTGTTTTCTAGATTTAAAAGTGTATTACGTTTAATTTTTCATGTCTCAAGTTTTCTAGTGTGCCCAATGATCCAAGCTTTTGAACCACTTGCTCCGATACCAAAGTGTGATGCCTATTTAAAACAACCCACTTGAGACCCAAGAAACAACATAGGGTTAGTTAGAAAATTATGGAATAATTTTTTTATTAGAAGTGTCCACAACCAAGTTACAAGACAATAGTTGACCCTATTAGGTTCTAGAACAAATCTAAATTACTAGAACATATTTTTCCTTCTTTAACAAATATTAAGTTCACATGATTCAAATTTTAGGGTTAGAAGTTTCAGTTAGGTTCAGGGAGAAATTTACCCCATACCCACTCTCTAACAGGATCAGAGTTTCAACTAGATTTTTCTCATATTTAATGCTTCCAAAATTTCCCTAAATCATTTCCATTGGATAGGAAATTTTCTCACCTTTCCGATGATATAAAGAAGTCCTCCTAAGTCCTTTAGGAACTCAAGATATGGTCAAGAAAAGTTTTGGAGTCAATTTTTCTCCAAGGGGACATGTGTCAAGTAGGGGTGAAAACCCCTTTAGCTAGTTGGCGGGTTGCGGGGTGGCTTTAGAAATTTTCCCCCGCACGCAGGCGCAAAAGCAAATTTTCTCTCGTGCCTCCGCGGGTCCCTAGTGGACACGTGTCGGGTCCTAGTTAAAAGAAGGAGAGGGGTGAGGGAAGGGCAGAGTGACAAGGGGTTCTAAGGGAAATTTTCCCAAATAGAAAATTTCGAAAGAAAAAGGTTGAACGGGTCTTCACTACCTTGCTTTCAGCCCCCAAGCCGCCACTTGGCACTCTGTGATTGCCACGGGCCGGCAGCGAAACGGGAATTTTTTTCAAAATTTTAAAAAGGTCTAAGGGGAAAATAAAATGTCTCACCTCCGTCATTGCTGCAAAAATTTTCAAAAAAATTCTAAGGATTTTCCGACGGAAAATTTCGAGCCTCGGGCACGCTAGGGAAAAATTTCCCAAATTTTCCCGCCAAGGCGTAAAACTTCAAAGTGCCATAACTTGAGCTAGAAAGCTTGGTTTTGGGAAAACGAGGACTTTTTGGAAAGCTCTTGATGCCCTCTTTGCACAAGAAACATAAATTTTACTTTTTGATAAATTTTAAAGGTTCAATTTTATAAAAATGATCTGCAGGCTTTTAATTAGCAAACTAGTAATTTCCAACTTTCAAATTTGATTAAATTGGATCTCCTCCTTCACTCAACATGTCAAACAAACATGGAGAATTAATCTAGGGAGGGTTTAAAGTGTTTTAGGAAAGTTAATTTTCTCAATTTATTTAAATTTGTATTTTGTCCAACAAATGATAGAAAAACGACTGTTAGAGGGATTGGATTTGATTTTGCAATGGTTAAATTGTTTTCTTAAGTTTTCTTTGTCAATTTGAGTTCATTTATGATATAGCATACTAAATTTTAACATCTCCAAGTTGATTAATGTGTGCAGGTCCAAACTGTACATTTTTATATAAATTAATCTGTCATTTGTAAGTTTGTAACATAAATCTCATTTCTAGAAGTTTTTTTATCAAATTCATCCTTCAAATATGGCACTTCATTCCTAAATTAGTCCAATTCATACAATAAAAGGTGTAATTCAACCATGGAAACAATTGGCTTCCACAACACATAGCATTCTTTCAACATGCACATTTCAATATAAAACATAGAACAATATAAAATAGTAGTTTATAACTACAATTTAAAACCTTCAAATAAAAACTCGAGGCTTGATCATGCAATCCAAAGGAGCAAGGTCTATGGGAAAGCTACTTATGCCTCCTAATTTGGAATTGAGCATCCACCAAAATCAAATTGCCAAAATAAAGCATCACACATATTTCCTTATGCCTCCCGTAAAGTAAGAAATGCAAGCTATTTCTTTTCCATGGTGGATCCCAAACCCATATGCCCTCCACAAAATTATAATGCCAATGGCATTCCTTAGCCCCCACATGGATTCCCCATAGCCTTCTCCTACACCTTCCCAAAGGTAGTCTACCCAACTAGCCAACAAATAAAACAAAGCATGCACTATCCACACAACACAACAAGAAAATGGTAGCATATAAAAAAATTAAATTCCTACCTCTCCATGGTTACTTTTGTCTCCAAACAGTAAGCTTCAAATGCCAAAACGTAGTCCAAAATAGTAATCTCCCAATCATGCAAATCTTTCTCCAAACTTTCTCCAAAAACAAGAGCTCCAACAAGAAAAATGCGCCCCCAAGAAGAATGCAAAAAGATTCAACAACCCAAAACAAGGCAAGAGTTTGAATTAAATAGAAGAGGATGATGTGGATCCATGTAGGATGCCACATCACACATCCTAAAATTCAAACACAAAAGATAAAATTCACTCTCCAAAGATTAATAAAGAGGTGGGTGAAAATATGGCAAGTTACTTGCACACTCCAAAAAGCCCACACCTCAAGGGACAACAAATTAATTAAAATGTAAGAAAGTGCAATTAAAACATGCAACATGACTTATAAATTCATTATAAAAGTCACAAATCACATCTCCACCCATAAGTATGGTTGGTAAATTAAATTTAGAGGCATGGGACAAGTTTTACTTGTCCCACAAGCCTCCAAAAATAGCTCCTAATGACAATTTCGAATTTCCAAGGAGGTGGAGTATTTCTTACTCCAAAATCTGACTTACACAAGCTCTTACACAACTTACACATCCCTTACAAATTAAATGCAAACAGCCAAAAAAATTTATAATTACTTTCCCATATTCCAATTTAATTTATTTAAATTTTAACCATAAGATTTCTCACATTAATCTATCACACTTTTAAGTAAATAAAGAAATGAACACATTACCAATAAAATACATACAACAATAATAAAAGAAACACATTGATACAATACACAAACCCATGGTCACATGTAAATATGATTCCCCCCATGGGGCTCTCTAAGAAAACAACACACATGCATAAAACAAGTTGCCATGGTGACCTTGTTGAATTCACCTAGAATTCCATTTTGGTTGGTCTCCGATCCCCCGATATTTTGTTGTGATATTTTTAACCTGCAAAATACAAATACCTCCTTCAGCCTCGTGGCCATATCAAAACATCCAATATGATATAAATAAAATCACAAAATCAACTATATAATGAATCACAACAACATCGAAGTAACAACTACATTATTTGCATTTTTAATCAACAACTATATCATCATCAAATAATATCCATTTTCTAGATCAACTCCTAATATCCAAATCACATGTCTGAACAACATCCATAAACATCCATGTCAAATAATATATCATCATCCACATATAAGGTGTCTCTAATAATCATCATGCATCATAATCAAATCAAGATCAACAATAATCCATAATCAAATGTCTAACAACATAATAAATCAAAACATAGTAATGTCTATAATATAATCACAAGATCAAAATAGGCATCCAAAAGGTGTCAAAGGAACTGGGCACTACATCATTGATATTCTTTCCTTGTTTAGGCATGGGAGTTACACAAACACCCTATTTGTACTTCCTTTTTCAATTTATGAGCATGAGCAGACTGTTTTGTTATTTACAAATTCTCTCCATTGTTCGAATCCTCTTGCTTATTGCGTTGGAGCTTGACGTTGCCATCGATTGTAACTTCATTATGTTGCATTGTTTTCGACATCACTTCTCATGAATCCCTCTTTCATGGCATCAGATCTGGTTTTGGTAAAACATGCACTCTTCGTTTATCAAGTTGTTTATTACTTTTGGTTTCTTCTTATTTCCTCGTGCAAGTTTTTTTAATTTTTGGAATTGTATTGCTCACCTTGTATTGAGGTTTCAGCAGTTGCAAGTTTGAGGGGTTGTTCATCGGTTCATGGTTCGAGTTTTCCAGGATCTACATGCATTTCTTTGTGGTTTCGGGTTTTTGAGGTTCACTTGTTTTCTCAGTCTTTGACCGATCGATTCTCTAGGGTTGCATGCATGTTTTGTGGGCTTCATGATTACAGGTTCGAGTTTGATCACTGTTGCTCATGCATTGACTCCCTCTTCTACCTGTTTATGGCTCGGTCTGCTTTGGCATTCATGTTTGGTCATTTTTTTTTCTTGGAGTCTTCGACTCACGGCTCTACCTAACTTGACCCTTCTACCACTCGATCTGTGCATTCTTCACCTAGTTACATTCTCAAGATCTACCTTGGCTAGGCCTTCCATTCACCCCTGCATTGTTGGAGCTCATTAACCCCTCCATGTTTTATAATACTCATGCTTTCTCCAGATCATGGTTCTTTTCATTAGATCTTTAGTTGCGGGGTCATATTGTGTTTGAGTTTGGGTGCTTTTGACCATTTGAGATCCCTCCTTCTCTGGTTCTGTCATGTGCTTTCCTTGCTAGTTCATGTTACTCGACCCTTCGAGCTCTTTTTCTACCTTGGATCACCTTTCTATTGTCGTTCCTTTCTTCAGCTCGCAAACCCGTCTGCATCCCCTATTGCTTCGCCTGTGTTTGGAGGTTGTTTCACGTGTTGGCTTCACCTCTGGCTCACCTTTTCTTCCTTGGCTCCTCATCTCGGCTTTGTGCATGCATTTCCTACATGTGCTCGTTGTTTCAAATGGTACAACTCAACCCACATTCTCCAAAGCCTCCCATCGCTCATGCTCCTTTCCGTGAACTGCACTTTTTCAAGCTCCTAGATTCTCATCAGCCTTCTATGATTCATGCCGACCTCACCGTTTGAATTGGCATCTTGACCGCTGCCCCTCCCACTCAAACGGTTTTTAATGTTTTAAGAATAAAACAACTCAGCTCGGTCAAACTTTTAGAATTATTTGAAGGTAAAATCAATCACCTTTTTAAAATATTTTAAGGTGTAAAACATTTAATTGGCATTGTAATTCTTTTTAGATATTTCTTTGCTTGTTTTAATTTCCTTCCTTCGAGTGACAAAGATGGAGGGTGAGGTCTAGGGTTGGCAGGAGGCTAATCCCCCTCGTAATTAAAACAAACCCTATCTAAAATTCGATGCCATTTCCAATGAGCTTACGTCTGACAACACCCTTTGCATGCGTTTAGGGAATATTTTTAATCCTTTTGTAAGCTTATTATTATTTTCCATCGATTGCGGGGAATTGTTTTTTTCTATAAATTTTGACTCGTTGCTCGGTTTTGAGCACTTCCTTAGTCAAAGTTTCATGTTTTTTTACACTATTTTATAAAGTGCCGCATTCTAGTGGGTGTATTTTTATTACTTAATTCATCTCAATTCGATTCATCTTGAGCTTTGTTCTATCCCTTTTATTTCTTGTCAACTTGTGAGCGCGTCACATAGCCTTACAACAAAGGGATTCTTTCATGCGACGTGAGACACTATTTCTCACAAATCCCTCTCTTCCCCTTCTTGTTTTCTCTCATTCTTGTGCTTTCTTGCGGTGTCGATCTGCTGCACCCAATGAACCTTGATTGTTGTCTCCACTATTGCATGTTATTGCAGACCGATTACAAGGTGAGTGATGATTGGTTCTCAAAGCACACACACATCTGATTGTGATCAATGCACTGAACTATAAAGTGTCAAATGCGGGGGGTGTGACATTGTTCTAGGGTGGTTGTTTCTTTTCTCTCTCCTTCCTTCTGCATCCTTTGGTTCTATCTCTTCATTATGGATATCTCTAAAGTACCGGTGCTCACACCTTTTAACTTCTTTGAATGGAAATCTAAAATTATATTGGTTTTGCAAAGTAAAGGGTTATACCGTGTCGCCATGGGGTTAGAGACCGAACCTAATGATGAACCCAAAAAATCTAAGTGGTTCAACCATTGTGATGAAGCCTTAGGTCTTCTTTATATGTCTGTCTCTCCCAACTTTCTCTTCCACATCGAAACTTCCTCGACTCCTGATGCAGCGTGGAAAATGATCGACGATATGTTTGGGAAGCAAGATGACATGAGAGCACATGAGTTGGAGAATGAACTACTAGGGTTAAATCCTAGTGACTTTGAAAACCTGTAGGCATTTTTCTTAAATTTTTCCCACACTATATTGCTTCTAAAGGAATGTAAAGTGGAAAAGAAAGACTCTCAATTAATCTTGTCGATTCTTTCTAAGTTAGGTCCTGAATACTCTATCTTCATTTCAACTTTCCATGCCACGAAATTTGCCTTGGGTAGTGCTTGGACAATTCCCCCTTTGATAGTTTTTGTCCTAACTCATTCAAGAACAGGACAAACTCATTCAAATGGGGACTCTAAAATCCAAGTCACATACCCTTATGGCGAATAAGGGAAATAAAAATGAAAATAAGAAAGAAACAAAGGACCAACCTAAGAAAGAAACCAAGACCAACCAACCCCCAGCTAATCCCAACACTAACACTTCGACTTCTGAGCCTAAAGCGAAGAAGGAAAATTTTAAATGCTCCTATTGTAATAATTCTAGCCACGATGAGCATCATTGTTTTCGAAAAAAAATTGATCACTTAACTCATTTACTTGAGAAGAATAAAATAAGTGTTCCTGAATCCGTTAAACAAAATGCTCAAAAGGGTGAGTCTTCTAAAGCAAAGGAGTCTATAAATGAAAAGAAGAAAGGTAAGGCCCTCGTAGCTAGATCAGCTCCATCATCAACTTGGATTATTGATTCTAGTGCCTCGCACCACATGGCTTCTTTAGAGGTTGAATTCTATAGCATTGAACCATGTGGCATGTCCCAAATCACGTTGGGTGATGACACTCATGTGTTGGTTTCCAGTAGTGGATCGGTAGAGATAGATGGTGGAACATTTAACCAAGTGTTGAGTGTTCCTAATCTCTCTACCAATATCTTATCGGTTTACCAAATCACCCACCTTGCTGAAGGAATGCGAGTGGAATTTGGTCCTAACTCGGTGACTATTCGTGAGCTTAACTCTAACTGCATTGTGGCTAAGGGAAAGGTGGATCACCGTTCATGGCTGTATACATTTTCCCACTTCTCTTCTTATTTGACGCCCAATGCCTTACTCATGCAAATGAGGTTATAAATCTATGGCATGAGCATTTTGGCCATCTAAATTATTGTTACCTTGAAAATTGAGCCAAAATGAAATGGTCAATGGGCTACCATGAGTTAAGTTTTCTAAAGGTCTTTGTGAGGGTCGCACCTCGAAAGCACCATGAAAAAAACTTTGATAAGGGAAAATCCTGAGAGCTACTCGTCCTTTGGATCTTGTTCATATTGATGTTTCGGCCTCTTTCCATCTCCTTCTTTCACTAGAGCTCTATATATACTAACCTTCATTGATGACTTTTTGCGTTATA